>JTEE01000013.1:927249-939264 GCA_002896455.3 Chlorella sp. ArM0029B | reverse complement strand
GGGTGAGCAAGCTGGCCATGAAGGGGTGGGCAGGCAGCAGTGGCCCGGGTGCAGGAGGTACGGGCAGGGCGGGAAGAAATGGGCAGGCAGCGGTGGCCCACCCTGCAGGCGGGCCGGGCCGGGCGGGAAGGAATGGGCAGGGCAGGCGCTGCAGCAAGCTTATACCACCGGCAGCCGGCACGAAGCTACCGGGTGCAGGGCGCCAGGGCAGCAACGCCCGGCGGAAGGCTGTGAACCACCCCCAACAACACCTCCTCGGCCCCTGCTGCCTCACAGAGCAAAGTGGTGCTTGCGGTTGGCCCCCCGCAGGTGCCCAAAGATTTTCTCCAGCAGGTGTTCCGGCACGGAGCCAAAAGAGGCGCAGTCCGCCAGCTGGGTGCTGGCACCGTCGTCGGAGGCATCGTCGACCTCCTCATCGTCCTCCCCCCGAGGGTCTGCTGCCCCCCGCTGCTCCTCTGCGACGGCTTGGCTGCGCAGGATGATTTGGCGCAGCCAGGCGGCAGGGCTGCGGCGTGCGGTGGCGCTGCCACTGGAGCCGGCGGCGCCGCTGGCGGGCACCCCTGCCGCGCCGCTGCTGCTGGGACCCGGAGCAGCGGCTGCAGGGGCCTCCTGGAGCCGGGGAACCTCCATGAGCGGGGAGACGAGGCCGGGGAGGCCCGAGCAAAGCTCGGAAGGTGGCTCCCTGTGCCCTTGGTGCGGCCGGCTCGAGCGTGCCGCAGAGGTCTTGCCTCAGCTGCTGGATGCTGCTAATGCCTGCCAACCCTGCTTGGAAGCAGGGGCGCGCTGAAAGCTTAGCTCCGTGAGGACACCGTCTTGAGGGCGTGGGTTTGCGCGCGTGCGTGCAGGTTGGAGGGCCAGGCACGGGCGGTATCAAAGGCAGAGATCACCTTGCCAATGCTGGCTGGCCAGGGGCGGGAAGGCTGCTGAATTTTGGCGTGCCCAGCTGGCAGATGGGAGGCGCCCCCAAGCAAAGGGCTTAGCACTCCAACTGCAGCATTTCCAGGAACAGGTGTCCATTGGCGGCACTGCTGGGAGCCCCTGCAAGCTCCCCTCACCTGACGCTTTCGCAACGCAGTTTGCACGCAGGCAAGCTGGGGGCCTGTGCGCCTGTTTCGAACACCTGTTTCGAACACCTTCCGCTTGAGGAGAGCATGTCGATGGCCTGCCACCCTTGCCTCGGGCGGACGTTCGCAAACTCAAGAGGACCGCGTCTCGGCTGCGGGTGGCTTGGTCCTTGCGCCAGGCAGCAGCCGGCATCCCCCTCAATGTGCAGGAGTCACAGCAGGACCACGACCGCACCCCTCCTGCCAGCCTCCCCGCTCCCGCTGTGCCGCTGGCCCCACCGCCTTACCACTCGGTTGGCCCCCTGCAGGTGGCCGCCTGCCAGCTGGGCATTTGGCTTGTTCCTACATTGAATGGAGGGCACTGAGCAGTGCTGACACGGTCCCCAAGGCAGCAGCACCCACGATGGACCGGCGTCGCACTGGCAGCCTCGGGCTGCCGCCCGCCGAGGCGGCGGCGCTGGCAGCCAGCGAGGCGCTCCAGCTGTGTGCCTCCCTGCGTGCAGCGGCCGCCGTCACGCCCACCTGTCGGCGCGATTGCAGGCAAGCAGTGGGCGTCATGCCGTCGCACTGCTGTGCACAAAAATGTGCGGTTGCAGGTGCCCAACTGTACCTGGTGCCAGGAGCAGCCGACAAGTTTTGGGACAGCTGCCGCCTCCACCAACCAACCCTGCGCCCCCCGTTGCCAACCCACTGCCTTTGCAGGACACTGTCCCGTTTTGTGGGCAAGGTGATGCTGGTTTTGGAGGCGCTGCAGCCGGCGATGGTGCAAGCTGTGCTGGGTGCTACCGCCAGCCTGGCGGGTGCTGCCGCCAGCGCGGCGTCCGCCAGCTCAGCAGGCCTAGCAGCAGCGTGGTCTGCAGCCGTGGTAGAGAGCCGGCAGCAGTCGCAGGCGCAGCAGCAGGTGGTGGCCAGCCAGCAGGGGCCCAGCCAGCGCGCGTGCGACGAGGCGGCGGCGGCGGGAGAGCTGTCTGGGGCTGCCTTGGTGGCGGCCTGGGCGGAGGCAGCGGGAGATGTGCGCGAGGCGCTGGCGGCTGCAGCAGAGCTGGTGGAGCTGTGCCGTGCCATGGGCAGGCTTCAGGTGCGAGCTGAGCCCTGGCGGGCAAGAGGGTGCTGGCTGCCGAGGGCGCCTGCCGCTGGCGCCTGCCGTTAGGCCCTGCTGGGCTGTGGCGGCGCGTTGTGCTCGTTCACACACCCCTGCCGGTGCTGCTGCTGTGGAGATTGCGCTGGACTGGATGAGGCCCTCTGTCAGCATTCCCGCTGTTGCTGCTGGCACCAGGCGGGCTCGGTCAGCCACAGCTGCCGCCCGCCACTCGACACGCGCCGCCTCAATCTATGCAGGCGGTGGTGGCGGCATGAGGAGACGTCAAGTCGCAGGTAGCAGGGAGGCAGCTGGCCCCGGCTGCCTCGCACCCACAGATCTGTGGTACTGCCCCCCTTCCCTGCAGGCGGTGATGGAGGCAGAGGAGATGCGGGACAGGTTCTCGGCGGCTGCCCGGGACCTGGGGCTGGCCCTGTCGGGGCTGCAGGCGCTGCAGGCGGTGGCCCCCGCTGACGTGGCAGAGGACGTGGTGACGGTGCAGCGCCAGCTGGCAGCAGTGCGCTTCTGCAATGCGGCGGCGCAGGAGCAGCTGGCGGCGCGGCTGCTGCAGGTGGGTGGGGTGCTGGGGCGGCAGGGTGACACACCGGGTGTGTGGGGGCTTTGCTGGGTGGCGCCTGTTGTCTGCGCCTGCCCTGCGTGGTGTGGGGACTCGGGCGGCGGCTCTGCCTCTGCCACAGCCCAAACCCTAAAGCCCTGCTCGTCCCCTGCCCCTGCCCCTGCCACCACCTGCCTCTGCCACAGCCTGCATGGTGCCACGTGCCATGCCAGCTGGCATTTCATGCGCTGCTGCCTCATCTGCCCCCGCAGAAGCTCTCCTCCTTCAAACCCACGCCTCCCAACAGCAATCTTCTTCTGCTTCATTCATTCATTCATTTACAGCGCCGCGGCAACACAAAAGTGTGCCGCAGATGTGTCATGCGTCTTCTTCTGCCCCATGCGCCCCCGCATGAGCTCACCGCCCCACCCGCCCCGTTTGGTGTGTGTGCAGGCTGTGGTGCTGCACCACCTGCGGCAGTGTGAGGGCGGCGACGTGGTCGCCCCTCTGGTGCAGGAGGGGCTGTCGCTGGCGGGGCTGGAGGGGCTCGGCCAGGCGTGGCTGGACTTTGAGGTGGCGCGGCTGCGGGATGCGGCGGCCAGGGCGGCCGCACAGGGCGACCCCATCACAGAGTTCTTCTACAAGCAGGCACGCACAGCAGGGGTGCAGGGGCGCAGGGGATGGGTCGGGCCTGTGCTGTGTGCTGTGCCAACCAGGCATGACGCTGTGAGTCGGTGATCTGCCAAGCAGGCAAGCGCAGGGTACAGGAGTGCTGGGTCGGGCCGAGTGGTGCCTCGGTTGGAGGGCAACATTGATGCAGGCACGCCGCGGGTGTGGGCTGGTGGCTCTTGCAGGCAGGCAAGCGCAAGGTTGTGCAGTGTTGCGTCATCGAAGGGCTGATTGGATGGACTCAGAGCACGCTTGGCGGGCAGCTGTTGGAGCCTTGGATTCTGCACTGGCCAGCTGCAGCGCTGACGGTGCGAAGCGATCGTTCAAACCCTGCCTGCCTGCAGGTGCTCATGTGCCTGCTGGCCCACCAGTGCGGCGCTTGGGACGCTCCACTGCAGCAGCAGCAGCAGCAGCAGGCGGTGTTGCAGCACGAGGCGTCCAATGGGAGCAGCGCCGCCGGCGTTGGCACGCCGCCCGTGGCAGCCAGCACGCCGCAAAAGTGCGCCAGCGCCAGCAGCAGCCTGCTTCTGGGCGATGAGCTGGCGCCAGACGGGCAGGCAGCAACAGCAGCAGAGGCAGCAGGAGCTGGCAGCTCTCCGGCCTCCAAGGAGCGGCAGCATCAGGGCAAGCTGGCGGCTCGCCTGCAGCAGCTCATGTGCAGCTGGGAGGGCGGGCGCAGCGGCGGCAGCAGCGCGCAGCCGTCGCCGGGCACTGGCGCGGCAGCATCTGGGGCTGCGATGTCGGCCAGTGCCGGTGCAAGCCCCAGGTTTCCCGAGCTGCCGCCGCCGCCATCAGCGTGCTCTGCTGGCACGCCAGAGAGCCCCCTCTCAGGTGCGCCTCCCTCGCTCCCTCCCCCGCATGCCTTCAACTCCTGATTCCACTCTAGCCGCCTGCTGCCCCTCTTCCCTGCCCCCACGAGCGCTGGCCGGGCAGTGTGCAACCAGAGGTCGCAGGCAGTCATGTGGTGTGACGGTGCCACTGCCTGGGCGGCGACCCGTCCCCTGCTCCTTTGACACCCGCCTCCCGCCCCCGCGGCTTAAGTCATTGCCCTTCCCCCATGCCGTCTTTTGTTGGTTTTGTGCAGATGACACCCTGTCCTCGCTGCTGGGCGCTTTTCAAGTGGAGGGAGAGGATGTGCTGCGTGGGCTGGACCCCGCCGAGGCAGGCACTGTGGTGAGCTGAGCTGGCGGGGTGGGCGGGCTGGCAGGTGCAGGCACCGCATGTGTCAGGCCAGCTGGCTATGCGCTTCGGTGTAAGGATGCATAGAGGCAACACCGCCTGCCATGCAGCAGGCAAGGCAGGAGACTTCTGTGTGCCCAGCCCACCCCAGCCCAGCCAGAGAGCGCCGCTGCCGGAGAGCTCTCTGTGTGCTTGCACGTCAGCATGCCGGCGCCTGGGTGCCCACCCCTCTGCATCTCCTGCATGAAGTCCTGCAGCCACCCCTGACACGTGCCCCGCCACTGGACCTCCACGTCCCAAACCCCGCCCTGTGCCCCGCCATTGGACCTCCACGTCTCAAACCCCGCCCTGTGCCCCGCCCTGTGCCCCGCCCTGTGCCCCCTCCCCTCCCCTCTGCGCTCCCTCAGGTGGCAGCCCTGCAGGCCCCCTCTGAGCTGGCACAGTTTGCTGCGGCCGTGCTCATTGAGCGGCGGCTGGAGGAGGGCAGCGAGGCGCACCGCAAAGAGCTGGTCAGGTGAGGGGGCCGCACGAACGCGGCTGCCTGGTGGGGGCACAACCTGTTGTGGGCTGCAGCATGGGTCGGGAGAGGCGGGAGGCAGGGGTGGGGGTGGGGGTGGGTGAGCAGGCCTTGGCAATGTGGCATTGGCACCTGCACTGCACTGCCTGCCTGGGTCACCATCTGTGTCTGTCCCAAGGGCTGCCACCTGAGGGCTTCTCCCCCTGAGAAAAAGGTGGATCCTCCTCCAAGGTGACCCACCTTAGATTCCGCCAGCCAGGCACCGTGGCTAGCATGACCAGCATGATCAAATTGCGTGCACCTCCCCCGTCGCTGCCCCCGCAGCCTGGGCGCCGTCCCCAAGCTGCTGCATGTGCTGCAGACCAGCCGGCAGCCGTTGCTACGCGCCACCGTTGCCATGGCGTTTCGCCACCTGGCACGCGACGGGCACATGCGGCAGCAGCTGGCTGCGGCGGGCGCCATCCCCGCGCTGTCGCTGCTGCTGCAGAGCCCCAGCAGCAGCGCGCGGCAGGCAGCGGCGCGGGCCGTCTCAAATCTGGTGGTCAACTGCGGTGAGATGGGGTTTAAAGTGGGGTTTGGAGTGGGGTTGGCTTGAGGGGTGGGTGGAGGGTTGTGTGCTGCTATGATTGGCGAACCCGCTGTTGCTGACCTGAGTGAGGGTGCGAACCGCATGCACATTTGATTCACCCGGCCGGGGCTGGTTCACCTGCATGCTGAAACAATCAGAAGAATAGAGCATGGCGGTTCCTGCCGTGTGTGGGATGCAAATCCTCTTTCCCCACCATGCCCTCCCTCCTGCGCCCATCGTCCTGCCCACTCCTCCCCACCACCCACAGAGGACAACAAGATCCAGGCTGCCAAGTTTAAGGCGATCATCTGACCTTTCATTCTGCATCCTTTGTCCTGCCCACTTGCTCCCCTCCCCACCCACAGAGGCGAACAATGGGACGGTTCTCTGACCTCTTCCCCCTGCGCCCATTGCCGTGCCCATTTGCTCCCCTCCCCACCCACAGAGGCCAACAAGATTGAGGCGGCCAAGTTTGGGACGATCCACTCTCTGGCCCGCATGCTGGAGCAGCCCGAGGCGCTGGCCATGCAGGAGGCGGCGGCGGCGGCGCTGGGCAACCTGGCAGCCAACAGCAGCGAGGCGCAGGCGCTCATCGCCAGCGCGGGTGAGGCACGGCAGTGGTGGCAGGGGGCTGCGAGGCCTGTGGGGCAGCTGTGACGAGAGGGAGGAATGGTGGGTACATGGGATATGCGATATGATCAGCAGCGACACGCAGGCGCTTTGATGTGTGTGGCAGCCCGGGCGCAATGCGCCAGGTCAGCTATTGCAACGACTCGACGCCCTCGAGTGTGTGAACCCTCTGCTTGCCTGCCGGCCTCTGGTGCGTGTCAGCCCTCCACCCTTTGCATCACCCTAGCGCCCTCATTGTCCCTCCTGGCGCTCCAATCTACCAGGCGCCATTCCTCTGCTGGTTGACGTGCTGCGCACCGGCACGCCTGCAGCCAAGCAGCACGCCACGCGCGCCATTCGCAACCTCGGTGAGGCCTTGCGCCCCGCTGGCCACGCTTTAATGCTCGCCCCTTGCTCTGCTGCTGCTGCTGCTGCATAAGCACGCACCTGCCAGTGCGGCCTGCTGCCCGCCGAAATGGAACCAAACGCCCTGCCTGCCGCCCTCCATCCATCCAACCGTTGACGCACCAACCTTGCCACAACAAGACGTGCACCACGGATCAGTGGGCGGCACACTGCTGCCAGCCTCTCTTCTTTCCCCTGTCATCCTCTTTTCCCTGTCTTCTTCCAACCCTCCCAACCTTGGCCTCCCCCTGCGCAGCCGGGCGCGACACCTCCAACAAGCTGCGCACAGCAGAGGCCGGCGGCATCCCGCTGCTGGTGGCCCTCATGGCGGGATGCGGCGGCGGCACCACCGGCGGCAGCGACGCCAGCCGGCAGGCGGCCGCCAGCGCGCTCAGGTAGGTTCGCACACCTCTCATGCAATCAAGCAAATGCCTGAGAGTGAGTGGGCTCCTGCTCAATGAGGCAGCATGAGACAGCACTCGTGCATTGAGGCAGCACCCAGCGAGCACATGCAAAGAGAGAGAGAATGCCATGCTCTCTTTGCACGTGCTCGCCGGTCAACTGGCGCAAGCCTGTGTGCAGAGCAGCCACACGCGCCGCCAGACGCCTGCTCACTGCTGCCCCGCACTCCCCATCCTCCGCCCCCCAACCGCCACCAGCACCCGCCCCCCACCCGCCCTCTCCTGCCCCCTTGCAGCAACATTGCGTGCAACTGCGAGCAGACTCAGGGGCAGATTGTGGGGGAGGGGGCGCTGCCTGTGCTGGCCGACATGCTGCGGCCCTTAGCCGGCTGCAGCGCCGCCTGCCGGGAGGCTGCCGCCTGGCTCCTCTCCAACCTGGCCTGCTCAGCAGACGTGCGAGCCCAGCTGGGGTGAGTGGGTGGACGGTTGGGAGGGTCGATGCAGCTGTGTGGCTGCAGGGCGCGGGCAAGGGTGCGTGCAAGCGGTACACACGCCCGCGTGGCGTGGCATGCTGCGCTGCTGTGCCCGCTGTGCGCTCTGGCCTGCCTGCCGGCGCCACGCTATTGATTGCTGAGAAGCACCAGGAGCACCGCACTGCCCACCATCACCAGACCTTGCCACGCATTCCACCTGGTATCGTTCACGGACACTACCAGCCGCTGCCGCTCGCTTGCCACGCTGCCGCTGCCAGCTGTGTCATGTCATGCTTCAGCCGCCGCCGCCCCTGCCTTGGCTCCAGCATTGCTCACCTGTACCTGCACCTCGTCCCTCGCTGGATGCGTGCAGCAAGCAGCCCAGCCTGCTGAGCAGCGTGATTGGCGGGCTCATGGATTTGCTGCGCACAGGCAGCGACAGCTGCGGCGCCGCAGCGGCCCGCGCAGTCAAAAACCTGTCTGCCGGGCACTCCAACAACAACAAGGTGGGTTGGCCATGGCGACATAAACAGGGCATCTTGCTTGGCGCCACCTGGGTTTGACCTCAGGCCGGATGGATTCCTCAGCCCTTCTTGTGTGGGAGGCTGTGTCCCTCTTCCTCCCTTACAATATGATTTACCTGCACTCAGTGACATGTTTCACGTGACATGCTTTCGGTCGCCCGCTGCCTGCCTGCAGGTCGAGATAGCAGAGGCGGGCGCCATCCCTCTGCTGGTGCAGCTGCTGCGCTCAACCAAGGAGGCGCCACGCAAGGCCGCCGCCTCAGGTGTGGGCGGGTGGCATGCTCCTATGGATGGCAGGGTCAATTGATGGACAAGGGCTGCGGGCAGGGCTGCCACGCATGGCCGCTTCAAGTGTGGTCAAATGGGATGCCAGCTGCCGCCTCCATTCGCCCTCTTTGGCCGGTAGCGGGGTTCATTGATGGGGCAAGCGCTGTGGGCAGGGAATCGTAAGTCTGTTTCTTGGGCGCAACTTGTGGTGGCGCATTGGTGCCTGCCACGGCCTGGCTGCCCCACAAAGGCGCGCCCCGCCAGACTGCTGCCCCAGGCCTGGCCGGGACACAGGGCCTGCGGGCCGCCTTCCAGGGGAGGAGGTGGCAATGGATGGGGCGGCGTGGAGGTTGCGCTGATGCCTGGTGTGGCGTTAGGCGGCTCCTATTCTTTTTTTCGTTTCCGGGCACTTTGGAGGCCCGCCGCCGGGGGGGGGGGGGGGAGTGTTTCCGTACGTAGCCACTGGTTCCGTAGGGGTGCAACGTTATAGGCAGGGGGAGCTGGGGAGACACAGGCTGGCTGAGCGCGGAGTGCAATTTGATAGCAAAGCACCACGCACGGGAAAGGGAGAACAGGAAGCGGTAGGAGCGAATACAAAAAGCAAAAAATGAAGAATGTTGGGGCCGCCCGGCCGCCCGGCCGCCCCCGCCTGGTGCCAGCAGCAGCATAGCTGCCAGAGGCACCCGACTCTGCCGCCGCGAAATCTRTTTTAAAATGCCGCTGCTGCTGCTGCCGGAGCTGCTTTTGGCACCACCTCTTGCCGCCGGCCAACGTCATTCGCCGCAATCGCTCGCCGCAATCGCTCGGCGCTAAACAAAGTTTGTTGCAGCTGGTGTCAGCTGAAATGGGTTTCTGGCAGCTGGAAGGGACGATCGAAAGCCTAAGGACCCTTCTGAGTGAGCTAAAGCGTTTTGGCAGCGCCGCCGCCACCCTGGCGGCTGCCTGGCGGTACACTTTTTGACTTGCCAAACAGCTACGTACGTGCTCATTTCCCGAAAATTTCGGCGGGGGGGGGGTGCCCGGAAACGAAAAAAAGAATAGGAGCCGCCTCACTTGCGGTGTGCTAGAGTGCATCGCTTGCTGCCTCTGCCATGCCGCCCAAGCAGGCGCCGCACCCCGCCACCTCACTGCCCCGGCCCTCCACCCCGCCCTCCCGCAGCCCTGTGGAACCTGGCGTACCGCAACAACCCAAACCGCAAGGCCATTGTGCACGCGGGGGCCATACCCCTGCTGGTGGAACTCCTCAAGGTGTGTGCGTGCTGCACTGCTGCTTGCTTGTGTGTTGTTGTTTTCGTGTTCTTTGTTTTTCTTGGTTGCACGCAAGGGTTTTGTGATGGGGTGCTGAGAACAATGCAACCGCTAGGTGCCCCGGCCACCACCCCGCCTGGCTGCTTGCTGGGGGAGTGTGGATGATGTCGTAAGGGGCCCAAGTGTGCCGCATGTGCCACACACTTGGTGAACAGCCGTGCATGCATGTTAGTAGAGGCACGTGATGCAGCTGCAATAGCTCAAGTCGGCTGGCTGTGTGGGTACACACGCACATGCCGTGACAAGTGCACAGCGCAACGAGCAGAGAGGCTCTGCACATGGAGGGGCTGCATGCCGCGCCAACAATGCCACCCTTCCCACTGCTGGCACCTATGCTTTTGCCGTGCTGTGCTGCCGCCCCTTTTGCCAAGTCGCTCACTGCCCCTCACCGCCCTTTCTGCCCCATGCGGCTCCATGCGGCCCGCCCCGCAGCCCGGCTGCGGCGAGGGTTGCCGCCAGGAGGCCGCCCGCGCCCTCTCCAACCTCTCCTGCAACAACGACGTCAACCAGGGGGGGCAGATGGTGGCGGCGGGTGCGGTGCCCCTGCTTGTCGACATGATGCGGGTGCGCGGGGTGGAGTGGGGGTTGCTGAGGGCTCCGGGATCCTCCGTGCCGGCACTACATGCCTGCCAGCGTGGTTCACGAGGGCCAGCAGTACCGTGCTACACTACGCCCTGCGTCAACTTTGCGGATGCATCTTTGGAACTGTTCCAGCTGCTGCTCTTTGGGGGCCTGTTGGGGGAGACTGGTGAGGAGGGGGGGCTGTGATGTTGGGGTTCACGTGTGCTGGGCCTGTCCCCAGCTCAGCTGTGCCGGCCATCTGGAAGGTCAAGCCGCACCTGCCACCTGTCCTGACCGTGCACACTGCCTGCCCCAGGACATGCCTCCCCTCATGTGCCCGTGATGTATCACTTAGCTGGCAAATCACTTGGCTGATGAATCAGCGCCATGTGCACGTGCCGCCCCGTGCAGACCGCCAACCCGGCGGGCAAGGAGGCGGCGGTGGGCGCCATCAGCAACCTGGCCTGCATACGCGGGCACCAGCAGGACATTCTGGAGGTGAGGGCATGGTAGAGCTGACTGGTGCCTCTGGCTTAATTTCCTGTCGGTTTTCTCAACACCACGCCCTCGGGCTGTAATCTTCTTCTTCTTCTGGAGGTGAGGGCGGGTGCATGGCTTGCTTAGAGTGCAGCTGGCAGCGGCACTGTGCTTAGTGTCGTGATTTCGTCCGAGTGCAATGCGACTCTTGCGATGCTTGTGGTTGGGATTCACATGGTCGTGATGAGTGCGCCTCGAAGCCCAGCCTGCCCGCCTGTGTGTGCTCATTGCCGCCCAGCCCAGCCGGTGGCGTGCCCGCTGCCGCCCTGCCTTGCTCCAACCCCCTTGTGCGGCCCTGCTTCCCAGCCCGGCTGCCCCCGATTGCACACACAGCCGAGCCTCAATCCCGGTCACTGCCGACATGCGGCACCGCCCTCCTCCTGCTCACTCCCACAGCACGCAGCCTCACAAGCATCTCACCCAACTCCATGCATGCACTCATCTATTTGTTCTACGGCGCCATAGGCACAACATACACACACACACACACACAAACAACCCTGCACCTCGGCACACATGTCGCCCCCGTGCTGCCGCAGGCTGGCGCTGCGCCACTGCTGCTGGAGCTGATGGAGGCGGGGGCCAGCAGCGGGTGCCAGGAGGCGGCGGCACGCGGGTTTGGAAACCTGGTGAGGCAGGGAAGGAAGGCTGGCCATCCCGTTGCACGCACCCCGTGCATGCGCTTGAGTTGCATCCGCCCGCCTGCTTGCCTCTGGGGTCGCTGCCACCCGTTGGGCTGCCGCCCTGCCTCCATGCCCCTGCCGCCCCCCGCCCGACAACAGCGCTCTGCTCCTCCAGCACGGTTGCCCACCCTCTTCCCGCCCCCTGTCCCCTCCTGTGGACCCTCCTCCACCCCGCCCTGCCCCACGCTCCCCTCTGCACCCCACCTTGCTGCACTGCACCCCACACTTTGCACTGCCCCGCACCCCACACTGCCCCTTACTCTGCACTGCCAGGCACCCCACCCTACCGCGCGCAGCTCCACACTGCCGCACCCACTCGCCCCACACCCGCACCTGTCCAACCCACCTGCCCCGCCCTCTGCCCTCGCCGCAGGTGTGCGACAACCTCTCAGACCTGCTGCGCCCCGTGGCCTACCAGGCCGTCCCCCTGCTGGTTGCCATCATGAGGGGCTGCCCGCCAGATGCCAATGCAAATGGAAACGGCACCACCAGCAGCAGCACTGGCACAGGCTGCGGCGCGTCAGGCGCGGCCGGCGGCGGTGCAGGCAGCGGCAGCGACGGCGCGCGGCAGGCGGCCGCCAGGGCCATTTCCAACCTGGTGTGCAGCGACACAACC
>JTEE01000013.1:905289-926589 GCA_002896455.3 Chlorella sp. ArM0029B | reverse complement strand
GGGGTGGGGCAGTACACGGGCGTGACGACACGGCTTGCCTGCTGTGCCTGCAGCGAGGCAGGGCAAGCATGCTGTGCTGATGAATGTGGCCGGTTTGCCAGGCGCCGCCCCTGCTGCGCTGCTGCCTTTGTGCGCTCCTCTCCTCTGCTGCCTTCAACCCACAGTTTCCGCCTGCTGACAGCTGTCCCGCAGTGAGCTGCAAAACCCACCGATGAAAGCAGGCATTATTCAGATACTAATTAACCACACAAAGTGCATGTGCTGCCCTGCCCTTACGCCTGCAGGCGCCGTGCCCTGGCTGTCTCAGCTGCTGCTGTTTGGGGGGACGGGCGCCAAGGAGGCAGCGGCGGCCTGCCTGGCTGAGCTGGCGGCGGTTGGGCCGTCGGTGCAGCAGCAGATTCGGGATGCGGGGGCGGTGCAGCTGCTCGAGGCGCTGCAGCATTCGGGTGGGTGGCTGGGTGGGTGCTAGCAATGTGTGGGTGTGAGAAATGTGTGGGTGGGGACAATGTGTGGCAGCAGCCGGAGACCCCTCAGAAAGTTGGGTGGGCGGCTGGGCGGGGGTGAGCAATGTGTGGGTGGCGGGGCGGGGGCAATGTGACCCGGTGTGAATGGCTTTCTTGTCCCAAATGCGCCCCAAATGGTGGGCATCCAAATGGTTGTGGCGGTACGTCGACTTTGTGGCGGTATGTCCACTTGCCCTCCGCTGCCCCCCATGCCATTGGCAGCAATCCCAACCCCAACCGTGGTCTTGGTTGTCCACCCTTGCGACTTATGTGCTGCCTCTTGATGAATACAGATGTGGTGGAGGTGGCGATGGCTGCCACCGAGGCGCTTCGCTCGCTAGAGGCCAACAGCAGCCGCAGCACCAGCCGCCACAGCAGCAGCTCTGGCACCCTTGGACCTGCACAGCCCTCGCTGGCTTCAACACGCTCAGCAGCGGCAGCAGCAGTGGCGCCCCCCGCCGCCCCGGCAGCAGGGAGTCTGCGCCGAGGCAGCGCCAGCGGCGGCAGTGCGTCGGAAGCCGGGGTGGCGGCAGCGGCGGCGGCGTCAGCCGCCGCGATAGGCAGGCTGGGCATTTGGGGGCGGCGGGGCTCCCAGTCCATCACTCTTGAGCAGGCACCGCCCGAGGTTGTGGCGGCAGAGGCAGCGGCGGCGGCGGCAGCAGCAGCAGCAGCAGCGCCTCCCGTGGCGCACCCCGCAGGCGTGGTGTTGCCGGCGGGCGCCCTGTCGCCACCCGCAGGAGCGGCAGCAGCCAGCGGGAGTTTGACCCCGGGCCGCCCTCCCCTGTCGCCCTCCCTGGCGCTGCTTGCTGCGCGTGAGCAGCAGCCGCAGGTGCAGTCTGTGCCCCTGCCCACCTCCCCCTTTGCTCCAAACACCGCGCCGCCCTCCCCTTACTCCATCTTGGAATGAGGCAGGGTGCCCTGCTCGGCGCTGCCCTGCGCCCTGCCGCTCTCCACTCAACGGATGGGAGCCGATTGAGTCGGGCAGTTGAGGGGCAGCCTTCTGTTGGCCACCCCTGCCCACTCCCCTTTCAGATGTTTTGACTCATTTGTCGTGGCCCTCCGCACCCTCGTGTTTTGCACAAAGTTCAAGCCAGAATGCTTGCCCCCGCCAGCCTGCCCCCCTGGCGGTTGCCAGGCCTGCTCTCGGCACGCAGCTAAGCCCTCTCTGTAGTAGAGTTTGTATATATGTTGGACTGTGACGCAGCCCTGGCTTGCGGGGGCTCCGTTTTTGGTAGGTGCAGTGCTCCTTTCCCAAGGTGGAGCGCTCTTTTCCGTGGGTGGAATGTTCTTTTCCCTAGGTGCCTGCTCAGCGTAGATCCTCCGTCCCACTCAACATTCAACCAGCAGCAGCGCAGGAGGCCAGCCTCCGTCCCGTTTCCCCCCTGGCCTCCTCCCGCCATAGCCTAGCCTGTTCTCTAGCACTGTACGTATGCGATTGGCATGCCCGCCTGGCCACACCCGCCCCCACACACACAGCACTTGCCAGTTTTTTCCTGCCTGGCACCCGGCCGCCGCACCCTGGCGGTGGCGTGCAGCTGGCCGCTGGCAGGCAGCTGCTTGCCCACTGGACGTCCCCAATCATGACACCGCCTCACGATCCCTCGTGTAACAACTGTATGCCAATTGAGTTATAAAGAAACTTCAAATGCGTAAAAATGTATCTGCAGCTTGCAAGAGGGGAGCGGAGCGCATTGCCTGCCCCATAACAACAGCAAAAAGGCAACGCACAGCAGGAATCAATAACGAATTGCTGCCGCTGCCAGTGTCATCCACTGCTGCTGCTTTGCTCTGCTGCTTGGCGCTCCGCCTCGCTGTTGCTGCCGCTGCCGCTGCTGCTGCCGCCAGCAGCCAGCCGTAGCAGCACCAGCCGCTGCTGCACCGCCACCCAGGCCACCGCTGTGCCCGCCAGGGACTCGAGGAGGAGAGCAAGAGGCACCTGCCTGTAGCTGCTGCTGGGAACCGGCTCGAAACCACACCTGCACAGGCAGCGGCAGCAAGGGCAGACAGGCAGGGAGGGAGGGAAGGGGCGGCTCAGATGAAGGCAGGGGTGTAGGGAAGGCAGAGGCAGGGGCGCAGGGTGGGTGCAGGGCAGGGAGGGAGCGGGGGAAGGGCGGGCCCAGCGGTGGGCCGCCAGGCAGGGCAGGGCAGGGCTTTAGGGCGGGGAGGCAAAGGGGGTGGTAGGGAGGCCAACAGGGGAGCTTGCGGGCATGGAGGCCGGGGAGGTTGGGGCGGCAGACATGCATGCACAGCAAGGGAATCCCGTGTGTGGGGTGGGGCGTGCGGCATGGGGCCTTGCAGATGGGGCAGCTTCCCATCTGCCTGTGAGTACTGCCTGTATCCAGGGCTGCCCCTAGTAAGGATCACCAAGTGTCCAATGCCTGGAACTTCCCCGGCCTCACCTCTCGTACAGCGGCGTCCTGCTGTCGACTGTGAGGGCGTAAACTGGGGTGCTGCCTGCCCGCTGCACCAGGCTGCGCACCAGAGCGGCGCCCAGGCCCTTGGCACTGCATGGGCGAGGCGGGAGGGTGGGCATCAGGCACAACCTCAGCCAACGCTCAACCCAAACAAGGCTCATGCATGCATTTGCGGGGCGGCAATCGCCCATGAACGGCACAGCAACTCTGGGTATTCAGTTTCTGGAGGCCTCACCGCTCCTCTGGTTCGACCACCACCGAAGCCAGCTCGAGAGCAGAGCCTCCAGCCAGCGGCTTCACCTGCCCAAACCCCACCACCCTGCCATCAGCGGTGCGCTCAGCCACGGTGAACCGCTCCGGCTGCAGCCTGCACAGACAGATGCAGGGGCAAGCAAGGGCGGGGGGGACAGCAATTAATAGTCTGATGGGGGAGCAGGGAAGGCAGGCATGTCTGGAAGAAGGTTGGGCACGGCAGGTGAGCTCGTGCGCGCACCCTAGTGGGTTCATCTTTTCACGCACGATGGCCCGCCGGATGAGCGGTGCATCGGCGGGGCGTCCGGTGCGCAGGCGGATGCCGGCAGGGAGAGGGGATGCCATGACTGAATTCCCGGGCGTGGCAGTCAATAGTCTGCAGCAGTCAGGTTGTGGCACTGTTTGTGGGGCAGGCCTGCGAGGGCGGATAGGGCAGGCTCACGGCAGCGCTCACGGCAGCCGGCGGTAGCAGGCAGCGGTGCTGGTGGTGGCGCAGCAATCCCAGCGCCGCAACTGCTGGCTGTGGGGGCTGATGTATTTGCGAGACTGCAGTTCCAAACGCGCGAGCAAGCAAGCCCGTAGAGAGCGAGAGCGGCACTGGCTGCCACTCTCGAAGACGCTCGGGCTGACGCACCCTCTCACCGCAAAGCTCGACAGTCACAAATTCACAGCTGGGGCGATCAGTGGCCCCCGCCTGGCTTCCAATCATCTTTCGACCGACATGCCCCGTCGGCGATGGGAAGCTGCCCCAACCTCCATTTGCACACTGCATGCCATACATTGAAAAGTCCCAGCGCCTTGGCATCACGTAAAACACGCGTTTAGCACTAGCAGCCATGTGGGCTCTCACCACTCAGCGTCTTGCGAGCTCACTGAGCTCCACACTGCCCAATACCGTCTCGGCGGCACTTCTGGGCGCGGGTGCATGTCGACTGAGAGGACTCGCAAGCAAGGTGAGGCTTAGCGGACGAAGTGAGCCAGGTTCTGGCAACCGATCGATGCCGACCTCGCGTCACTCCAAGGCTGGTTTGTGGCCTGGGAGGGCTCGGACAAGGAGAGCCTCTACATTTGCCTGCGTAGGACAGGGTTTGGGTCGGAGGCGCTCCCAAGGCGGCGGCGGCGCTGCGGCGGCGGGGGTGGCTGGTGGTGCGAACAGGCCTCTGCTGCCACATTGAACTGCCGGCGCCTTGCCGCCGCACTTGTCTCAATAAGTTGCGATCCCTGGTAACTGCCAGGCGCAGGCTGAGCCAATTGGGGCGGACATTGAGTTTGAGATGGACCGGTGAGCCCTGGCCCAAGGGAGTGTCAAGAGTGCCTTTCGCTGTCGGTTGAAGGGTGTTGCAATCCCAGGACCGCTTGTGGTTCTGCTGGCCCGGGCGCCAGCGACCATGTTTGCAGCGTGTGGGCCGCTTCCCGGCACCTGCAGGAGGGGACCCCTGCCCTGCCAGCACGCTGCTGACCTGGCACGCCCTGTGCCTCCCATACTTCCTGCTGATGGGTTTGACCGTGCTTTGCTTCGCTGGTCTGCTGCCCAGCCCCTGCCCACGAGAGGCTCCCACATCACCCCTGCCGCCCTCTTCACCCTCCTTCGCTCTCTGCCAACCCATCCCCACCCTTCATTGAACACCCTTTCCTCCCAGCAGGGACGACCCGGACTTGGTGGACAAGAAGAGCCTGTGAGTGCGTTCTTCTCCCTTTTATTTTAGTTTGTTAGCCTGGAGCGTATGGACGGGGGAAGAAGGAGAAAAAGATGACAGCTTGAGGGTGTGGGTATGTGAGGTCCTGTGGCACCAGTCAGTGACCGTGGCCACTTGAAAACGAGGGTCAGCGCTGGCTGTGGACTTCACCTGCTGTGTTCGCCTGCCCACACGGATAGCAGTCGTTTTGCAGGGGCCAGTCAGCGGGTCGCGAGGTTGCCTTGTATGCAGCACTTTGTCACCTGGCAGAGCAAGGAATGCATATTGCGATCTCCGACGACAAATAAGAAGACTGCAGCCCGAGGGAGTGGGGTTGGTGTAGCCGGCAGGAAATCCGGCAGGGGTTGTGCTGTGTGCTGACCCCTTATTTTATGCCGTGCTCCGCTGTACTGCACCGTTCTTTGCCGTGCTGTGCTGCTTCATTGGTTGGTCCATTGTGTGCTGTGTCTATTTTCTGTGCAGGTGGGAGGCGCCCCGGGCGGCGCCGCTGGAGCCGGTGGACCTGGAGTTTGAGATGGACCGGTGAGCACATGTTTGTTTGGCCTGCAGCCAGATTTTCGTTGGGTCTGGGTGCAACGAAACTTGCGACACAGACCCCAAGGGACAGATCGAGGCTGTGTGGCAGATGTGAAGAGGAGAAAATGATGGGGGAGGAAGAGTGTGCAGGTTCGGGGTGGGGTGTGTTATTATGGGTGGGGTGGGGTCCTGGGTGGGGCCCATGTTTGACCGATGGGTTTGACCAGTGTGTTTGACCAGGCGGCGATAGCTGGCAGCTTCGCACTCATTGCCTGTGCTCGCATTGCCGTGCGCAACCCGCAGGCTCTGCCTGTCGACCAGTATCGGACAGCCCTGAAGAACAGAACAGCACTGAACCAGGCAGCACAGCCCATGCTTGTGTTGTGCTGGTGAGAGCTGGGGTGCCGCCAATCCGCCGGTCCGCTGCTTACCCGGTGCCCTCCCTTCACCGGCCCTCACTCGCATCTGTGCTTATGTTTTCCTCTTCTCTTCACCTCACTGGAGTTTGTGTGCTTCGTATCGCCTCATCAAGAGTTGCGCTGTCTGTGTGTGTGGTGCAGCTGACTCCCTGCCCTCCCCTGGATGCCCAGACAGCAAAATTCCCCCTCTCATTCCCCCTTCTTTTCCGTACCCTCGTCAACTCCTGCCCTCCCCCCTTCCCCGGAAGCAGTGACGACCCCGAGATGGCCGACAAGCGCAGCCTGTGGGACTGCCCCGACCCGCCCTGCCCCGCCAACATCGACGCAGAGCTGGACCTGTGAGTGGCAATGGCAAATTAATTCTTGATATGCACACCTCTTCACAAGGGCAGCCAGGCAGGCATTCAACAGGCAGAGTGCGTGCACTTGCATTGACATTGTGTTGCGGTCGGATGTTGACGCTGGGCCAGTGAGTGTGCGGGACTCTGAGAGGGCAGGCACCTGCCGCTGCACTCCGCTCCAGAGGTGCATAGAGCTGGCAACGTTTATTTCTTTGTGTGTGTGTGTGTGTGTTGTTGGTGGCAGAGGACTGCTGCCCAGCGCTTCTGCCCGCCGCGCTTGTGTGCGCCGCTTCGGCAAGCCTGCAACCCACCGCCTTGCAGTGGCGCCCGGTGGCGACCTAACGGGGTGAGGCACATTGCGGCACCCCACCTCACCCTCCTGCTTGCCTGCCCGCCGCTGCACCTGCCTGCCCCTGCTCTCAGAATGGAGGAAGGCGAGAAGGCGGCCCCGCGCGCTGCTGCTGGAATGACAGGTGAGTTTGTAACCACCTTGTGTTCTTTCTGCACGCTCTGCTGCACCCTGACCCTGCTCCTGCTGCTGCCGGAACTTGGCCAGAAGCATAGGCTGCCCTGGGCTGGGCTGCGTCTGCATGCACCCAGCAAGGCTGCACACTTGAAACTAAAAAGTGACAAAAGCAAAGCAATATTTGTTGTTCTTTGGCAGTGGGCGCCAGGCCTGGGACGCCAGAACAGGGACGCCCCGCCCCACCCCTCTTGCATCCGCTCACTGGCGCGTCGGCTACACCACACCCACAGCCAGCCCAGCCAGTTATTGGGCTGAAGCTGAGGCGTCGGCCACGCCCACACACACAGCCCACATAGCCAGTGGCCCAACACTGCACTGGGAGGAAACAGGCCTCCCCCAAAACGGCAGGCCAGCCTGCTCCTCCTCCCGCTGCTGTCGGTCTGCGTGCTGCTACAATCAGGCTGCCCCCGCTCCTGCCCCTGCCGCCCACCCCGCAGAGCCCAAGCCCACTGTGCCCGGGGAGAGCCCGGCGGGCACCCTGGCGGGCAACACGCCGTTTGGGCAAGGTGGGCGCACCCCACCCGAGGCGCCAGATGCGCGCGTGGGGCAGTACCGTGCCGGTGCGCACGTGGGGCAGCACCACGCCAGTGTGCATGCGTGGGGCAGTACCGTGCCGGTGCGCGCGTGGGGCAGCACCACGCCGGTGCGTGGTAGCTGGGGTGGATGCAAGCTGGCGGGTCCGGCAGGTGGGCGGGGCCCAACGGGGGCTCGATGGGGCAGCTGGGCAGTGAACGAGAGTAAGAAGAAGCGAAGGATGGGCAGCTGGGCAGTTCTTGGGCACGACGATCTGTGAGTGCCGGCCCCAGCAATGCTGTGTGAGGGTGGAGCAAGGTTGGGGATGCTGCCAGCAGTGTTATGTATCAGCTGGTAGGTCGGGGCTGTGTGCCTGAATGAGAGGCGGAGCGCACAGCGGTGCAGCGCCTAGGGCAGGCGGGGCATAGCTTGGGAAGGGTGCCAGTGGCGAGGCAGGCGAGTGTGGCTCCGAGCTTGGCTGGGCAGCCCAGTGCCTGCTGCCCTCCCCACGAATGGGCGTCGATTGGATCAGCCACCTTGCAGCAATGCACAGGTCACTGCTCGCTCCCGTGATTTCTCGCTGCGGCCTTGCAACCGCCATGTTAGGGTGTTGCAACCCTACAAGCGGCTTGCATTGCTTTTTCTTTGCTACAAACTACATTCTGATACACTCACACTCACCCCCCACCCTGTCCCACGAGACCTTGCTGAATGCCCCTGGACTTGAAATGTAATAATTTATTGATTGATTGCATGCAGGCGTCCTGCCCAAGGGCAGGTGCCCGCAAATGCGTACCGGCCAGGATCACAGGCCCCCTCACCCTGCCCTCCCTTTCGCACCCAACCCTCGGTCTCCCCTGCTGCAGAGAAGAAGACGGCGGCCTAAGCAGCATCTGTCGCCCGCTGAATGGGCGGGTCCACACAAGGACAGGTGGCATCCACACCCGAGCAAGGCACCCCCATGATGGATGCAGCCCTGCCACCATGCTGCAAGAAAACGGATGCACAGCCGCCCAGCAAATACCCTACACGACGAACAAATGAATGAGCACATGTGTGCGACCGATGGCCTGAAGTCGACACTTTTGTGGCAGCGCTCACTTCACGCAGCGCAGCCTCCTCTTCAGGCACCTTCCCTCTCTCCCTCTCCCGCTCCATGCTGCTTGCGGCAGCTCAGATAGGCGTTCTTTTTGAATGACACACACACACACAACAAGTACATGTTGCCGCGCCGAAGGGCACCCCTGGTTTCAATCCAGCGCTTGCCTCTCGACACCCCATGGCTGCCCTGCTGCCCTGCTGCCCTGCTGCCCTGTTTAGTCCGTGCCTGTCTTGCCTTTGCCACCTCTGCCCCTGCTTCACTGCCCTCAACACGAACAAGAGCAGGCACTGCTTCCGCCTGCATCTGCAGCACAGGCTCTTGAACTTGCCTGGTGCCTTCTCCCCCAGGCAGAGCCGTCCCCGTGCCCTAGGTCCCTGCTGCAGCCACCCTGGTTCCCACATCTGATAGCGCCCCGTCTCAATATGCAATGTTTCATCCGCACCGTACTACATTCGAGTTCCGCGCTCAGACCCAGACTGCATGCCGCTGCCGCCCCGCCTCCACTGCCCTGCTGCTGCTGCCGCTCCTTCCGGTGCGGTGAGCCCTGGAGGCAGCGGCGCTATCAACGGCTTGCCCCTCCCGGGTCTCTTCCACGGGTGCGCTTGCACGCAATGCCGCACAGGCGGGGCTGGGTGGGGGGAGAGGTGAGGGCAGGCTCAAGTGGAGGGGAGCCGACGTGCAATGGACAGCAGAGCAGGGCAGCACAGGGCAATGCAACACAGGGCAATGCAACACAGGCGCGTCCCCAGCCCCATCGTAAGCGCTGGCAGCCGGCACGTGTGTCCATGTGCACAACTCTTTGGTCACACCCCGTCTGATCTTGCTGGCATGTCTTGCTGGGGAGGCGGAGCTTGTTGACAGCAATGGGGTGATGCGAGAAGGGCGCCAGGCGTGATGCCATGCAAAATGCCAGCAGCTTATAACTAATGCACAGCCAGCGGAGGAGGAGGAGGAGGGGGGAGGGCAAAGAGGAGCAGGAATTGTGGGTGGGCAGGGGAGGGGACAGGCAGGCGGGGAGCGGAAGTGCCATGAGCAGGGCAGGCACAGGGTGTGCAGTGGCAGCGCCAGTTGGGACAGGGCGGCGCCGGGCAACGCGCCAAAAGGTTCGTTTATGTGGGGCACCGCTTGCCGTGCAAAGTAAACGAAAAGAGAGCGTGAGGATGCACTGTGGAGGAAAGGATCTATCCAGTCAGTCAGAAAGGTGGAACAAAGGGAGGAGGCGCGGCCGGGCGCTGCAGCTGTGGGCGCCACACACCGCCCTGCCACCGACCACTGGAGCAGGGTGGGAAGCAAAATACATGCTGCAGGCACTTCAGATGTTTCAGATGTCTGGCTCAGCTGGCTTTGAGGCCGTGCCGCCGCCGCAGGCCCCGCGTGGGGACCCCATTTCCCCTCCCAAGTAGCGGCACAACGTTGCTGCAATCGGCACCGCCTCATCGCTGTCGCCGGCCAGAGCACCCTCCTCGCTGCTATCGGCACCGCCGGCAGCAGCACCCTCATCGCTGTCGGCATCGCCAGCAGGAGCACCCTCCTCGCTGCTGCTGCGGCGGCCTCGCTGACCCTGCTGCCCACCGTTGGTGCCGCCCATCGGTGTGCCGGGATCGACGCTGCCAACAGCAACCTGCGCCGCTGCTGCAGACGCTGCAGGGCAGGGAGGGGTGCATTGTGGGGAGGTCAGGCTGCCTGCATGCCCATATGCCGCCGCCGCAACCACCCCCACCAATGCGCGGAAGACAAGCCAGCCAGCCCAGCCAACCCGCCAACTTTCGAATACCTCTGTCCTCAACAGCACTGCCGTGAGCTGCACCCAGCTAGGCACGGGTCTGCCAGAGGCCTTACTCACCGTCTGTCAACGGCAGCAGTGAGAAGGGAGGGGTGGGTTCAGGCATCGGCGGGGGGGAGGGCTCGCCCTTGGCCAGGGCAGCTGCAGCAAGACGGGAGCGGACCAGGGAAGAGGGGAGGGATGTGATTGTGAACCGACACAGCCAGTGGCCAGGACCGGCACAGTGCTGGTGAGATCGCGAGCGCGGTGTGGAATGCTGCCCAGGCATGAGATCTCAAAGAGCACACGAGCACTTGCGGCGGCTGCGCTGCCATCCCTGTGCTGCTGTACCAGAAGGCAGTGTCGGCGACACACTGAGACGCTTACTTAGGCGGGCATAGACTGCGTTTTGCTCATTCAACACTCGAAGGCAGTGCTGAAAGGTGGCGGATACTGCCGCCTCGTCGGTGCTGCTGCGCACGAGGCTCATGTGCCGCTCATATGCCTGAGCATGCATATGCTTGAGCACCTCGAGTCTAAGCTCCGCCTGCCTGATTTGCTCCTTGCTGGCATGCTGGCCCATGCCGGATCAAGCCTGCGCTGCACGCAAAGCGGGGGACGCCGACCCGTATTTAACGTGCTGGCGGCAAGCTGAGCGACACAGGAGCGGGCGGCGGCGGCGGCGGCGGGGGCGCCTCCGCCGCGCGCCTCACCCGTGCATCAAGCACCTGTCTTGCCCTGGAAGGTCGAGGTTGAGCAAAAGAGGCTGTGGCTTTCAAATTAGCCGAATTGTGATCGCAGTGCCGCCCCGCACGCCCTGTAAAAAAAACTACAGCAACCGCCTTCTCGCTTGCCCAGCACAACACTTCACCAACCGCTTTCTCGCTTGCCCATCACAACACTGCATCGACCGCCTTCACGCCATCAGCCCGCCCTCCNCAGCCCGCCTGCGCACGCACGCTTCCACGGGCGCAGTGCCAATGGCCTCGCTCGTCCACCCACCCACCCTGCCTTGGACATGTGCAACTCTCCTGTGCCCGTTTGCCATCCCTGCACCACGCCTCGGCAGGCAGGGCAACGGCTGGGTTCGAGGCAAGCGCCGAGCCCGCCCCGACTCTTCCTTAAACTCAGGTGCGGGGTGGGTCTGCCGGCGCTGCGGGCTGTCACCCCTGTCCCACACTCCTGTCCTGGATTGCCCCTTATCGGCTCGCTCCCTCCGCCCCATGCGGGGCTGTCGACCTAGTGTCCTGCATGCTGTGCGCTGTGGGCCGTCCCTCCATGTCCTGCACGCTGTGTCGACCGGCTTTTGGCCATCCTGCGTGCTCCCACGTGCAATTGCTGTGGTCCGCCAATCGAGTGTTTTCGCCCTCCCAGCTGTCAGCACTCACCCTCCAAAGGTGTGTGCCTGCACCCCTGCAGGCAACACAACAATGGTGAGCAAGCAAGCAGCCGCTAGGCTTGAAGCGGCAAGGGAGGTGGGAGATCTCCTGGACCTGCGGGCGGCGCCGGACGGAGCAGGGCAGCCAACCGACCCTGCTCCCCCACCCGTGCAAGCATTGCCAGCAAATACATTGCATGGCTGACGCTGGCCTTCAACCAACACGGTGAGACCCTGGTAGGCACCCCATCCTGTGAGGCAGAGGCAAGCTGCCAGGTGGCCAGTGATTGGTGCCGGTGCAGCACGCCTGCCACGTGCGCGTGCATGCGTGCGCACCCAGGACCGTCTGCCTTACTGTGCCTTACTCTGCCTGAATGGTAGCTGACTGGTGCCTCTGGCGTAATTTCCTGTCAGCTGCCTCAACACCACGCCCGCGGGCTGTCATCTTCTTCTACCGTCTGCCTTACTGTGTTAGGTGCAGGAGTGGAGCCGGTGCCCCTCTTTGACGTAGATGGTGTAGAGGGCCTGACTTTCGCAGACCTACCAGGTGAGGATTGCTGAGCGGGGATGGGCTCTGGGACTGTCGCCATATGGCATAGAAAGGAGGGACCGCGGGGTGAAACTATCCGCGAATTTCATTAAAATAGGGTGGCGTCAGGGCCCCCGGGTGCCACATGGCCTGCATGCGCCAGGCATGCTGACTGTGCTGGCTGCTGAGAGAGCAGGCATCGGAAGTGTGCGCGGCCTGCGGGCCTGGCTTGGCACTCACTGCACATCATAACTGACTGGCATCAGAACTGACTGGCATACCATGCTTAAGCCGGGAGTGTATGTGCTTTGCTTCCATCACTGCGCACAGCAGCAAAGGAAGCTCCGTTTGTTGCTGTCCGCAGTGGTGGGAGCAAAGGTCATACACTCCCAGTTTAAGCATGGTATGCCAGTCAAAGCTTGAGCTTCCTTTACTGCTGCGTGCGGTGGCGGGCGCACAGGACATACACTCCCGGCTTAAGCATGGTATGCCAGTTAAAACTTAAGCTTCCTTTGCCGCTGTGTGCAGTGGTGGACGCAAAGGACATCCACTCCCGGGTGGGGCGCATGCTGAAGGGTGAGATGGAGCGCCTGAAGATCGCCAGCCTCTTGGACGCCTCAAAGTGGCCGGTGAGTGCAATTGCGGACGCGCACTCGTGCACCCTGTCGTTCATTCAATCGGTGGGGAGAGGGGTGGGGGAGGGTGGGGTGTGTGCATTTGCGCTCGCGCACCAGGCACCCTGTCGTTCATTCAATCGGTGGGGAGAGGGGTGGGGGAGGTTGGGGTGTGTGCAGGCGTGCAGGCGTGTGGTGGGTGGGGAGAGGGGCGGGGGWGGTTGGGGTGTGTGCAGGCGTGCAGGCGTGTGGTGGGTGGGCCACACCCTGCTCAGGAGCAAGGTAGGCGGGGGGCCCAGGGCGAGCAGGTGAGTGCAGGGCAGGCAAATCGGTGTACAGCGCTGCAGCAACATGAACCGGGGCGGGCTGCCCACGCAAGCCCGCGCAGCACGCTGCAGTCGAGGCTGTGCCGCACGTGCTGCAACGCATGCCATCCCTGTTTCATTGCCCTACTCTGTCCAACTGTTTGCCCTCCACTACACCACCTCTTGCAGGCGCCGTCCACATGGTGGCTGACTGGTGCCTCTGGCTTAATTTCCTGTCGGTTTCCTCAACACCACGCCCTCGGCTGTATTCTTCTTCTTCTTCAGGCGCAGTCCACCTGAGGCCCGCCGCTGGCGCCCTTTGACTTTATGTTTGCTGCCTCCCTGCCCTCCCCTTTCTTACTCGGTGCCCCTTTCCACCCTGCCCCACCTGCTGCCCCACCTGAGTACCCCCCTGCAGGGCCTTCATGAACGCCAGCCTGCTGGCACATGCCATGCAGTGCTGGGAAGTTTGACAATTTAAGATGCTATTTCCCTGCCCACTCCGTCTTGACTGCCAAGACGAACTGACCAGTCTTCCTCCCTCCAACCTGCACCTGCCCGTCTGCAGGAGAGCCTGCTCAGCTGGGCGGGGCTGGGGCGCGTGCTGCAGTGCGGGTTCTTCTACCTGCTGAGCGACCTGGCCTCCTGCTTTGGCTGGCCCGTGTACACCGACTTCACGCGGGGCCCGCTGGTGTATGCCTGGATGCTCCTCTGGGGCACCGTGCCCCTGTGCTCCCTCTTCAAGGTTGTGAGGGGGACGGCAACGGCGGCGGCGGTGGCGGCGGCGGTGGCGGCGGTGCCTGCAGCAGCGACCTGGGAGGCAGCGGCGGCAGCGCAAGCAGCGGCGGCAGCAAAAATGGCATATGCTCATACTGTTGCAGCGCTGGTGGCAATGTCGCTGGTGCTGACTTCCGCTGGGAACGCCCTGCTCACAGCGCACACCCTCTACTTTGCGGATGACGTGACGAAGCGGGCCGCAGACATCGGGACTTTGAAGACCCTGCGCAACGAGGCGCGCGCGCTGCTGCAGAAGCTGGCGCAGCACAACCTGCCGGACCTCACGCGCCTGGTGCAAGCACTGCACAACCGGCTGGTAGCTACCCTGCAGGAGGCTCGGCAGGCCGGCGACGCCCTTGAGGCCAAGCTGGGTCGCGGTGCCCGCTAGCCTGCTGCAGAAGCAGAGCTGCGTCGCGGCTGGCAGCGCGAGCGCGGCGCAGACGGCGGCACGGGGTGCAGATCCAGGCAACACCCCGTGGCTGCCCTGCTGGCCTGGCCAGCCCGTTCCTTTCCTGCCTCTGCTGTTGAGCAGCAGCCGCTCCCTGCACTGGCACCTGCCGCTGGCGGCTCCGCTGGCGGCTGTCCAAGCTGCTCTCCCGCTCTGCTCCCTCCCTCAGTCTGCCTGCACCCCACACTCTCTATACCATTCTCCTCCTCTCCGTACCCTTTGCACCGCGTTCCACTCACTCGGAGCTAGTCTGAGACACCCCCTTCCAACGTCTGCCCCCTCACTCAGGGCCTCAGCCCTGCTCCACTGCACCCTACACGAACAAGAGCACCCACTCCTTCCGCCTGAATCTGCAGCGCCGGCGCTCAGGCTTGCTTGATGTCTTGAACCCCCTCCCTACACAGCCGCCCTCATGCCTCTGTGTCCCTGCTGCACGCCTTTCCACCACCTGATAGCGCCCCGTCTCAAGATGTATTGTAATGCATCAACTGCCTCTGTGTCCCTGCTGCACGCCTTTCCGCCATCTGATAGCGCCCCGTCTCAGTGTGTAATGCATCGCCCGCACCGTTCCGAGGCAGTTTACAAGAGGGGGGTGTGGCAGATCTGATCGGGCGCACTACCTGGGGACTAGGTAGGTGCCCCCAGGCAGGCCAGGATTGTGGGAGCCGAGAGGCAAAAGCGGTGTGCCGGAAAACACAGATTGAGTGCAGTTATTGCATCGGGGCAGTGTGTGGAGTACAGGAGCCAGCAGCTGCCAGAGAGGGGTGTTCCGCAGGGGGGCATACATCCAGAGCCAGCAGTGGCCGGCACATGGGAAGTCCAGGAGGCGCACACGCACACGCTGCCGCTCCTTGGTCCAACCCACCCCTGCCCCCAGGCGGCAGCTCATGCACCACACCCTGTGCTGGGAGGGCCGACAGTGCATGGGGGTTGGCGGCGGCCAGTGCCAGCAAGTGCCCCTCCACCTTCTTTGGGGTGCCCCTCCACCTTCTTCCACCCCTCGGGTCCGGGGGCACTGGCAGGGGCCAGGTGGCCTCTCAAACCAGCATGTGCCCACTGGCAGGGGCCAGGTGGCCTCTCAAACCAGCATGTGCCCACTGGCAGGGGCNCAGCATGTGCCCACTGGCAGGGGCCAGGTGGCCTCTCAAACCAGCATGTGCCCACTGGCAGGGGCCAGGTGGCCTCTCAAACCAGCATGTGCCCATGCAACCCCGCGTCGTCAAAACGTGGGCGCTGTGTGCTTTGGTCCCCTTGTTCAGAGTGGTGACGTGGCCTCCTTGAGCCAGGCCAGCTCCTCGTCTTCGCCCGCCATGCGTGGGGACACCGACTCCCACACCTGCCGGTGGTAGCCGTTCACCCAGTCAATCTCCTTCTGCGGGAAGGGAAGGGAAGGGGAGGGAGGGGGAGGGAGGGAGAAGCGGTGAGGGAAGGATGTGGGGGGGGTGGCAGTGGGTAGTGCTCGTACAAACCCCTGTGGATCAGCAACCACTTGTCTATCAAGTTGTGGTCCACTGTGCCCGCTCGCCTCCCGCCATTGACTAAACCCAATAATCGTGGCCCACCTGCCAAGCCCCGCACGAACAGCCTGTATCAAACGGGTGCCCCACCACCCATGTGCCCCAGCCAACAAACGGAACCCCAACTCAGCAGCCCTGGAAACGCGTATGGCGCAGCAGCTGCGTGCCAGGTCGCCGTCCTCTGCCCCGAGCAACACCCCACCCTGGCCTGTGGGGCCGGCCAACAGCCAGTGCCCCTCAACCCAGGCCCCACCTGACTGAGCAGCGTCGTGTCAATCATCTTCTTCTGGAGGGCGCACATTGTCAGACGCTCGCTGGTGTAGAAGCTCTGGCCCCCAAACCTGAGCAGGGCAGGGCAGGGCAGAGGGGCGCGGTGGGGGGAAGACGCAGAGGGGCGCGGCAGGATGAGCGCAGCAGCCAGGGTGCATGGTCATGGCTTGCCAGCGGCAGCAGCAGCAGCGGCAGCAGGCACAGCAGGGCCCAGGCTGCAGCCGTGGCAACGCCGTCAGCCCTTGGCAGTCCTGCTGATGTCAACAACACCACACCACATCACAGCGTGTGTGCATATATGTGTGTGTCACACCTGAACTCTGTGGGTGCCTCCACCACCACAAACAGGTTCTCCACCCGGATGCCAAACGCGCCATCCTGCACCGGATAAGGTCGTGGGAAAGAAAGCTTTAAAAACGTTTGCAGGATGCAACTCACAAGTCGAAAATGTAATGTAGGCACGCATTACTGGCACTGAGTGTGTATTGTGCAGTGTTGAAGTGTCCCCACGTCACAATGGTTGCCAGTGAGTGGTATTGCCTCCACCGTATTGAAAAGAGGCGTTCACAGCATGCCCAACACACAGCGCAGCACGGCACAGCTCGGCACAGCACAGCGCAGCACAGCACAGCACAGCACAGCACACACCTCGTAGTACCCCGGCTCGTTGGAGCACACCATGTGCTCCAGCAGCGGCTGCGTGTTCCAAAACCTGGAGCAAGGGGGGGAAGGGGGGAGAGGGGAAGTGGTGAGCGTGAGAGGTGAGGGTGCAGGCGTGTGGCAGAGCTGCGCACTGCCAAGGCGTGGGTGTGGGGTTGAGGCAGGGCAGAGAATACAAGATGGGACAAAGATGCGAGCTGGCCCCCCCGGGAAGTCACACTGTTGATTATGGAGGCAATGGTCCTGCGGAGCGGCGGCCGGAAGCTGCCCAGCAGCCAACATCTGCTGCATGCACGTCTCCTGTGCTCTCGACCCCCGTCAGCTGCCCGCCCAGCCACAATATGCTGATGCTCCGAGGGGCCCTCGTCCCACATTCAGCACTGCCCCTTCATTGCGTTCTGGTGCCTATTCCACTCCCCTGCCCACAAACCCTCCCACCCACCTGCTGCTGATGCTCTGCGGCCCCTCGTGCACATTCAGCGCTGCCCCCACGCCGTGCCCTGTGCCGTGGCGGTAGTTGAGGCCCATGCCCCAGAGGGGCACGCGGGCCAGCACGTCAATGGCACACCCGGGGGTGCCCTCCGGCCAGACCACCATGTCCAAAGCAATGTGGCCCTGCACACAGCCGGAAGGAGGGGAGAAAGAGACGTGTTACAAAGTATTTCTCAAGGATAACAGGGCGGGAACAGAGTTTGAGTCTAGAAAGAGACGTGTTACAAAGTATTTCTCAAGGATAACAGGGCGGGAACAGAGTTTGAGTCTATTGTGTCTACCATTTTCACCAAGCCAGTATTGCCAAATCAGAGGCTCAACAAAAGGACGGGGCAGCGCTCGAGGCAGCGGCAGAGGTGGGGTGTGCGCGCCCGCAAGATACAAGCGGAAAAGGGCAGGCCAGCAAAGCAGGGGAGCTGTGCGGTTGGCAGCAGGGACACGCGCGCGCCGCGCCCCTGTGGCCGCCACTCTCCCGCCCTTTCCCATTTCACACGCAGACGGCGCTCGAATGTACTGGCACCACGACCACTTGCAATGCCTTGTGCCAAGCATTCATGCGACCACACACTTTGTGCACAGCAAACACTGCTTTGGCCCGGAACCCCTAAACACTGCATTGCCCCGGCATCCTCTGCCCTTCCCCCACCCCACCTGCAGCACGCGTGTGAAGCACGCCTTTTGGTGCCCGCTCGGCTCCCCAAAGTGCATCGTGCGCGTGATGTCTGTGGTGCCGCAGTCAAACTGGCCCCCGCTGTCCAGCAGGAGCAGGGTGGAGGAGTCGACTGAGCGGCAGGTGCCGGGCTGGGCGCGGTAGTGGATGACGGCGCCGTTGGGGCCCGCGCCTGGCACACAGGGGCGGCAACACGGGGTGATTGATGCAGAGGGTTAGTTGTGGGTATGCAGGCCTGTATGGTGGGTTGGTGCTCGCGCTGGAGGTTAGTGTGGGTATGAAGGCCGCATGTGGTGGGCCAGGGCAGCAACATGGTTGAGTGTACTACGTGCGCTAGGAGGTTGGCTGTGGCTATATGCACGCCTCAGGTGTGGCGGGACAGCAACATGGGTCGGTCTGAAACTTGGGCAAGCTGTGGTTGTGCAGGCGGGGCAGAACTTCAAATGCCACGAAGAACAATCCACAGGGCTGGGGCACTGCTGTAGCTGACCGCAGCACCCTTGGACCACAGGTGAGGAGGCGGGCAGGGGCGGGGATGGGTGAGCAGGGCAGGAGGCAGGCCGGCCGAGGCAAAGAACAAGATGGCAGCCCGCAGAGGACGAGCACCGTGTGTTCACAACTACCACACCTTGACCCCAACCCTCCCCTCAACACTCGGGCCCAGTCCCGCCCTCTCTCACCCGCGATGGTGGGGAAGGAGGGCTCCACGAAGCCGTGCTGCGCCGCCCGCCGTGCCGTCAGCTCCTCATCAATCTCCACCTCTGTAAGGGTGCGGCCTGCACACAACACGGCGGTGGGCACACACACGCGCAGCTTGATGGTGGTGCAGGGCCACACACACAGCTTGTATGTCGGTATTGGGACACACGCAGAGAGATGATTCATATGCAGCTTCTCATCTTGTGTGCAGCTTCTCATCGTGTATGCAGCTTCTCATCTTGTATGCAGCTTCTCATCTTGTATAGACCCAGAACAAAACGAAAAATGGCACCTGAGGCGATGGTCTTCTCCAGCCAGCAGAGGAGGCACGGCAACCTATAGTCAGGATTTGGGAACACCACACACACGCAAAACAACACAAAAGACCGGCACAAAAACACGGCACCCACCCGAGGCGATGGTCTTCTCCAGCCAGCACAGGAAGCGTGTGAGGGCGACGCCGTCCCGCAGGTGAGCCTCCCGCAGGCCCGCCAGCTCAGCAGGGTTCTTCACAGACTTGGCCAGGGTGACTGCGGGCGGGAGGGGAGGAGGCACGGCGGTGTGAGTTACGCAATGCATTGACACATCGAGTTGGGATGAGGTGATCCAGGTGCCCTGGCTAAGTAACCCAGCTCAGGGGGTGTCTTCACAGACTTGGCCAGGGTGAGCGCGGGCGGGAGGGGAGGGGGCACGCAAGTTGTTTGCAGTTTGGGTGTGGCCATAAGTTGACAGGTGTAAGTGTGAATAAAGTCAAATCTGATTGCCCTGGCACCCTTCACACTGGGCCGGGGTGAGCGCGGGCAGGAGGGGAGCGGGCACGCAGGTGACCAGTGTAAGCATATTGAGCAAAGTGACTAGTTGTGCGCCTCTTGGCAGCCCCGCCAGCTTGGCAGGTGTGGAAACACCTGGCCAGCGTGAGCGCAGATGGGAGAGTGCATGCTGGGTTGACCAATGAGCAAACACTGCCACACCACTGTTGAAGCAATGCAATGGAGCAACGACGATGCACTGCAACTCAATTGTGTGCTGCTGCAGCGCTTTGACACGAGTGAACTCTTCGATCGTTTTTTGAACTTTTGATGGCCGAGCAGGGCCACACGGACCTGGGCTGGGGCGCTCCAGGATGACGTTGACCGGCGCCTGCCCCTCCCCCTCGCTGCCGCTGGCGGCAGCGGCTGCGCCGTTCTGGCCACGCGCACGCTTGCGGCTGCCTCCGTTGGCAGCTGCGGCGGCATCGGCGGCGGCAGCCAGCGCGGCCTGCTTGATGGCGTAGCTGACCTGCAGGCCAAAATAGGAAATACAATTGATTGGATCAAGGCTTGAGGGCAAACAAGTTTGTGGCCGGCACGCCGGAGCACCCAGCTCAGTCTTGTACTGGTGGTTACCTGCAGGCGGGGCATGGCACATTTGTGTGTGTGTGTGTGAGTGTGTGTCTGAGCTCCCCAGCTCTCCCAGCTCCCCGAGCTCCCCAAGGCCCCACTGTCTGGAAGGGGGAGCAGCACGCAGGCCAGCGACCCCCCAGCCTGACCCTACTCAGGCCGCCAGCCAGTGCTCGGCAGCACGCACGCAACAAGCAGCCGCCCCTTGCTGCCTAAACCCTAACCCTAAAAAAACCTAAACCCTTGCTCACCCGTGCCGGGTCCATCCAGATGCGTGTGCCTGCCGTCGCCATGGCCCCCACATCCGCCATGAGCGAGGTGTAGGGCTTCACCTCGACACCCGCCTCCTGCAAGTGTGCCGCCACCCTGCAGTTTATGGAGTGGGGGGAACAGGGTCGTACCAGTTGTGTTCTGAAAAAATATGTATTCAAAAGGAATTGATGAGAAGTGCTTTTGAATCAATAAGATGTGGGAAAGGTGGGGTGGTGGAGGGCAGCAAGTGAGTGGGACCCTGCTGCCCTACCGTGCTCGGCCGTCCTGACACGACACACACTCTCCCTTGTGCTCTCTGTAGTGCACACACCTAGGCCTGGGCTCGCAATCTTGACATGCAAAGCGGGCCCCTCAGCGAGGACCACAGAACTTGGAAGCGCAATACCCGCATCTCGCAATCTGACAAACTGTCTTGAAAAGTACGCAACTGTTCATTGTATCTCTAGGCTCCCTCTGGCGGTACCTTGGCTGAGATACCCTGGAATGTATATGGACTCTAACTCTGTCCCTCACTGCCTCAGCACATACACAATCATGCACAGGTCTCCAAACTCACTGTGGCGTGACCATTTGTGAGTCGAATGTACAGGACTGGCCCCTCAGCGGCGACCACACCAAACTCACTTGTTTCACGCTACACATGTTTCACTTGTTTCACTTGTTTCATGAATGTGTTTCATAGTAAGTTGTTTCATAGTATTCTTTGTACACACCCTGCACTACAACCCTGTGCTACGTATGTGTGCTACGATTGTATTTGGGCTCACTCTGGCGTGACCTTGGCCGAGTCGACGTAGAGGGCGGCCCCGTCGGCGGTGACCACCCCGTAGGAGAGGAAGACAGGATTGTGGGGGACGTCGCCGCCGCGCAGGTTGAACAGCCAGGCCACCTCGTCTGCAGGTGGATGAAAACATGGCGAACCAAAATGAAACATTCATGGCACAGCTCTAAAGCATGTCAGCTTCCACCCCTCCCACCCGCCTGGCCCCCCCACCCAGCATCATCATCACAGGCACATGCAGCCCCCTACCCACATGACAACACCATCCCTCTGCCCACATGACAACACCATCCCTCTGCCTGCCTGCATGACACCATCCCTCTGCCTGCATGACACCACCTCGCTGCCCACAGAACACCATCCATTTGCCTGCACACATACATGACACCATGCATTTGCCTGCACACATACACGACACCATCCCTCTGCCTGCATGGCCAGCATGCCCCTCCCTGCCCCACCC
>JTEE01000013.1:888762-899802 GCA_002896455.3 Chlorella sp. ArM0029B | reverse complement strand
TGGGGTGGGGGGTAGGGGACGGTGCTGTGCAGCAGTGGTGTGCACACTGTGAGCTGCTGGCCCCTGCTTCCAAGGTTGGGCAAATACAAGTGATTGAGAAGTAGCTGGGGATGGTGGAGATTAGGGTTCATGCAAAGGGCGATGTGCAGCGGCGGGGAGGGCTCCTTCCTTCCTCCTTCCTTCCTGTCACACCGCGTATGCCTCAACTGAGATGGCGGTGTGCGGCTGTGGTGTGCGGCTGGTATAAGGGCGGTGTGCGGCAGTGGTGTGGGCTGGTGTCAAGGGCGCGGTGCAGCAGGGTTCATTTGAGGAGACTGTGCTTCAGGCAGCAGCAGCAGAGCAGCAAGCGGCAGAGGCAGGGTGTCGAGGGTGGTGGGGTGGGCTACTGGGGGTGGGCTGCTAGGGGTTGAGGCTGGGGGATGAGGTGCAGGGCGGTGCTCTTGTCAACCGTTTGTTTTCCCTGGTTCTGCCCTGGGACCCCCCATGTGACCTGCGTGCGTCTGCCCTTTGTGTGATTGTGATCCCAGTCAGCCGAGAAGCACGGGGAAAGACAGCGCTTATGTTTCTCCTGCAACCTGCGCGCACTCTGCTGCTCACCCCTGCTGTCTGCACAGCCTGCCCTCCCCTCACATGATCCCCTCTGTGACATCGTGATGACATCGTGATGACTGCAGGACCAGGAGGGCAAGAAGCGGGAGAAGGCGGAGCGCCTGCGCTTTGGCCGCTTCTTCTACCGCTTTCCAAACGGCGAGAGCGGGGCGGATGTGTACGACCGGTGCGCACGCTGTGCACGATGTGCCTGCTGTGCCTGCTTTGCTGCTCGAACAGGGGCAGCGGGGCGGGTGCGTGCAACCAGTGCTCATGCTCTGCCTGCTGTGCGTGTGAGGGGCCTGCCCTGCCTGCTGTGCTTACTTTGGTGCCTGCAGCCCTGCTGCACTTGCAGGCTGCTGCAACCTGGCTGCATGCCCGCTGTGCCTGCTGTGCATGTTGCGCATGCCGGCGTGCCTCTGCCTCCTCTGCGCCACACCCCGTCCTCCCTGCCTGCAGCCCCACCACCACCTTTGAGTCTGCCCTGGTGGCGCTGCCCCCTCATCTTTGCTGCAAGTCTGGTTGCGCATTCCCAGATGCGAAACAAACGAACACACAAACCTCCTCCCCCCACTTCCATTGCAGCATGGCCATTCTTGGGAATCACCCGGTGCCTATGCCTCCCCAACCCCTCTCCTCTTGCACGCCCCACCTCCCCCCTATCACACACCCTGCCCTTCTCATCTGCACCCTCCCCTGCCCTGCAGCATGACCATTTTCGAGGACCATTTGGTGCGTGACATCAACGCTGGCCGCTTCTCGGGCAATACCTCCCTGGTGCTGGTCACACACGGCCTCGCCCTCCGCATCTTCCTCATGCGATGGTTCCACTGGTGAGGGGCGGGGCTGGCTGGTTTATGTTTTGATATTATGCTGGGATGAGGCATCTGCGGCACACTTGTGTGCTGTAAAGTAATGAGTGACTGACTGAAGGATGAATGAATGCGGTGGTTCCATTGGTGAGGGGCTGGCCTGGCACGGGGGTGGGGGGTCGGGAGGCATGCTCACCTGCATGTATGTGTGCGCGCTTGCCTGCCAAGTTGGGACAGCCGGGCAGCACGTGAAACTGTGCAGAGGGGCTCGCTCTGGCCTTCCAAAGAGTTAGAAGTGTTTTTGTTACTTTGTCTTCTGTACTTGTTTGGGGGGCCCGGCTCTTCCCCCGCCACCTCCATGCCTGCCTCCCTGCCTCCCTGCCCGCCTGCCTGCCTCTCTGCCCGCCTGCCTTTGCAGGACTGTGGACGAGTTCATGGGCGTGTTCAACCCTCCCAATGCCGAGCCGCTGGTTCTGGAGCGTGTGCCCACAGAGCTGGAGGCACGCCAGGGAGGGCCGGCGGCATGGATACACACAAAGGTGCGGGGTGGGGTGCACACAGCACCTCGTAGCACAGGCTACCGAGTGCTATGGTGCGAATGCATCAAGGCTAATCGCCATTCATGTGCGGGGTGCGGGTTGCCTCACAGGCGGCATCTGTTGGCTGGCGCCAGAGACATGGATCGGCCCAGAGAACACACAGCGCAGCAGCCCCTGCAACTCTGTTTTTTGTTGTTGTTGTTGGGAGGCGAACCAAAGAACCTTGTTTGTTTACAGAGGCGGGAAAGAGCGGGGGTGGTGCTGAGACGGAGCCAGAGCGGGGGCGCGGCACCCGGCATGCCGACGGGCCAGGCAGCAGGCCTTGTGGTGCACGCCTCGTCGCCCTCTCAGGACTTGGTTCGTCCTGAAGTTCAATCCTCTTTCAGGGGATGTGAAAAGCTGTAACGACTTGACTAGACTAGCAGGCGCGAGGTCACTCGTGCGACCCAGTCGAATCACTTCTGGACACGCTTGCACCCACGAGATGAGTGTACCTGCCCTGGCCACCCCCTGTACTGCTGGTCACCCCCTGTACTGCTGCCCCCCCTCCCGCCTGTACCGCAGTCGCTGTACCGCCTGAGCGAGGGCAGCCGCGAGGTCATCAAGGGGTGCACCCAGGAGATGTGCCAGACCAGCTGGGCTCCACGTGGCATCAACCCGCTCGACCCGGCAGACCGCCTGCTCCTGCCAGACCTATGAAGGGCCTGCCCCTATAAGGAAGAGAAGGGGCATGGCACAGCACTCAGGCTGCCCCTGCCAGGCTGTTCAGGGGGCATGGCGCAGCACTCAGGCTGCCCCTGCCCGACCCCTGAGATTGCACACGGGCTGGCACGACAAGCTGCCCCTGCCAGGCTCCTAAGGGGGAACACTGCCCGGCACACAGGCTGGCCCCTGCCAGGCTCTTAAGGGGGCATGGCGCAGCACACAGGCTGGCCCTGCCCGACCCCTGAGGGTATACACGGCCCGCCTTCTTACGCGCAGCACGTCCCCCCCATCAATCCTTGGCGTAACTGTCCAAATAATAGTTAAGGTGACCCTGTCGTTATTATGCTGTGCCACATCAACGCACACTGAAATGCTCTTTTCACTGCCATGTATGATACATCTGTTTACACCGCTTTCCTCCCCCTGCTGTCCCTGCCTCCTTTTCGCCTCTCCCGTCGGCTCTTGTGTGCGCACCTCTCCAGAAACACACAGCAGCCTACCGCACTAATTACAAGCCACCGCCGGCCATGCATCCGGGCGGCTTGCCCCAACCATTCCTGGGTCTTGCAATCACACATGCACATGCGCTTCCCAACTGCCGATTCTGGCACTGATTGCTGGATTGTAATACCATGACTGTTCTAACTTTGCACAGTTCCAAGATTTACAGCAGCATTTGTTGTAGTTCACAACTAATAGCACAGCACCAGGCAGTTGGGCCATCATTGCCAAGTGCTTGGAAGAAGGAGAAGAAACGTCATTGAACGCACTTGTCAGAGGGTGCATCCCAGGAATGAAGTGGTGGGGGCTGTTGATACAGGGGGCACAAACAGGACAGAAGCACAGGCGGGGGGAACACCTGGCAAACACACAAAAGGAAGGAGAACAAACATTTCGCAGCACGACCTGACGACAGCGATGCAACACCGGTAATATGTAGTCCTCACGCATGCGGGCCACAGTCTCCAGGCACCCTGGCAAGCCTGGGCCCATGGGCCGCAATGTGTCATTTGCATTTGGGTTTCGGGTCGGGGGAGGGTATGGGCTGCGGGTGGTCTGTATGTGTGGGGAGCGATGCCACCTGCCCCCGCCCGCCGGCGCTATCGTCGGGGCCAGAAGAATGCCACGCAGCCGCCGGCCACTGCGATTCCCGACCCCACCCAGTCCCCCGCGTCTGGCCGCACGCCGTCCACACCCCAGCCCCACAAGTAGGAGAGGACGATGAAGAAGCAGCCGTAGACTGCGTACACCTGCACACAAACAGTGACAGAAACACGAAGTATTTGAGCAGTGTGCATGGGCGGGGGGAGGGCGGGGGGAGGGCTGGCAAAGCGAAGCTTGCAGGTCGGGGCAAGCCAGGGCATGGCGGGGGCAGGTCGGGGCAAAGCAAAACAGTGAGGGATGCGATTTGGCAAGGGGGAGGGAGGGAGCGCCCATTCGTTCACTTTGCAGTGCTGCAGCAACACAAAGGTGTGCCAAGGGACGGAGGGAGGACGCGGTGAGACAGGAGGGAGGGGCGGCACCAGCGGCAGCGTCCCAGGAGGAGTGTGGGGCACAGGATGCGGGAAGCAGATGAGCAGCGGTGTGGCCAAGGCAGCAGGGTGCGGGGCAGTGTGTGCGGGGCCACGCGGGAGGAGGGGAGACAAGCGGGCGGGGCGGGGGCAGGGGAGCAGGGGCGGCCTGCACCCCACCCACTGCCTCCGCCGGCCCGCCACGCCTTTAACCGTTCAATTCAAGCTACGCCCCCAACATGACTGCCCCCTTGTGACACCTCAACTGCGCCCAATCCTGCCTTCGCCTGCCGTGCACGCTGGGCCCTGCCAACAAGCCCGCTCCAGCACCCACTACGCTGCACCCCCATGCACGGTTCACCCTCCCGCCCTCCAAAACTGGCCACCCCAATGCACGGCCCACCCANCCCAAAGTTGTCCACCGGCTGGGCGCAGGGTACGAGGCCGTAAACGAAGAGGACCACAGCGCCTGCCAGGGCCAGGTACCAGCCCTTGCGCAGCCGCACAGACTGCCAGACCAGCCAGCCGCCGCCAATTTCGGCCACCCCCGCTGCCAGGAAGAGGACCAGAGAAAGGACGATCTGGCAGGCAGGCAGGAGGGCAGGCAGGCGCCCAGCGGGGCAGGGGGAAGGGGAGTGTGGGCGGAGACCGGTTGGCATGCACTTGTGTGCAGAGATCTGACCTGATCTGACCTGGCAGGGTCGGGGTGTCAGGGTGGTGCCCCTGTCGAGTGCCAAACATGAGAGGCACAAAGTGTTGCGTGTTGCACTGTCGGCGCGGCAGCATGTGGCCAGCAGGAGCAGGGTATGGCAGGCAAAGGCAGCGATGCCTGCCTGAACTTGTGCCCCCAGCGCGGGCAGCGAGGGGCGGGCGGGACGCACGTGAATGCGCAGGGGGCACACTGTCTGGATTGCAGGTGCACCCAGTCCCCCAACTGACCCTGCCCCACAGCTTGCGCATCGCACTCCCTTCCTCAGCAGGGCAGGTGAGCTCACCTTGCCTGCCGTCCAGCGGAAGTCGTCTGCAGCGTCGGCGGCGGGCGCAGGCGCAGACGGCCCCACAACGCCGTCGCTGGTGCCGGCGTCCAGCCAAGCCAGCTCATTACCACTGCTGCCTGCTTGCATCAGGGCCGCTCAAACGTGTAGGATGCGTCAGTTCAGCAGCCTGGCGGGTGGCCTCTCAGCGGGGGACACCCGTTTTGGCCCGCCTAGGCTGCCTTCTGTTTCGTTTGCTGCTGTTTCTGATCGTTGCTACGAGCACAATGTGACGCTCAGAACTCAATGAGCGCGCATGACAAACCCGCGCATGCGGAGTGATGCGGCGATGAAGCCGCGCACCTGCATGCCCGCTGGTCCCGACAGAACGTCAAACTTTACGTGTCCCTTTCAACGACGCCTCGTCCCGCTCTCCTGTAGTCAGCGCGTGGGCCACATACACGCACCGCCCGCTTGTCGCTGGCCAGCGTTCCCGTCCCCTCCGCAGCCCGCCTCCGCTGCTCACACGCCTCCCTATACTGCACAGACCGGCCAGCATGGCCGGGGCAGCAACGCAGCAGCCTTGGCTCTCCCAGAGCGGCCCGCCGCAGCAGGGGTCCTCTCCGCCGACTGCAGAGGTCGTGGACGATGAGTATAACCACGAGCTGTTCAAGCAAGACGACTTCAGGTGAGCCAGGCGCAGTGCGAGCGCCCCGGCTTCAATCGGCTCCCTCGCCCGTCGTCGCCCTCCCTGACCGCCGCCCTTCCCACCCCCCGTTTCCTTGCAGGCTCTGGTGAGCGCGCGTTCTAGTGCCTGGGGGGCTGAGGGCCTACTTGCAGGCCGCGACTCGGGCCGCTCATTCCTGGCTCATTCCTGGTCTGGCGGCTTCAGTCCCTCTGCTGGCTGTGCCTTGCACCTATGAGGTCTTGCTGCGCGTGTCGCCGGACTCAGCGATCCAACTCCTGAGAGTCCCCTGCTGCCAGCGGTACTGCCTCGGGGGCGCCCGCCACCCCCGAGGCCACTCTGCCAGCCGGTGGCGGAATTGGCCCAGCTCACCTTTGCCCTGCATGCGCCCCTTCCCAATGCAGGTGTATGAAGGTGGGTGCAGCATGGCCTTGCGGTGGCATGCGGGCTTTCCCTCCCGAGCGTTGTGGCCGCGGCGGCGCTGCAGCACGGCGGCAGGAGCGGCGGCAGCTTCGCGGGCAGGTCACAGCCCAGCCGCAAAGCCGGCTGCACGCTCCGCAGTTGTTGGCCTCCGTGTTATTAATCTTGCGCAATGGGGCGCACACAGGCGGGGGTGGCTGCTTGCAAGCCCAAGTTGGTGCTGCGGCCCGTACTGGATAAATGTGCGATACGACGGCTGCCGGCGGCGGTATCCCACGCGCGCCTGCCCGCCCGCCGCGCTCACTGTCCGCTGCCCTTTCTCCTTGCCTCCTCTCTCACCTCAGGTCATCCCCTGCACCAAGCGGTTTGTGCATGACTGGACCATTTGCCCGTTTGCGCACGCCGGGGAGAAGGCGGTGCGGCGCGACCCCCGGCTGCACAACTACACGGGCATCGCCTGCCCAGGTCTGTGGCTGGGCCGCTCACACAGGGTGGCTATGAACTGGAACGTGTGGCCAGCACCCAACAACAACCTTGTTGCACAGGCTGAGCGGTGGCACATGCGGCGGTGCTGTTGTGCCGTTGTGCCCACCCGCCTGGCACCAGTCGTGTGCCCCATCACTGACCCTCCCCAAATTCGTGCCTGCCTCCCCACATGCGCATCCTCGTCGCCATCTCTGCAGACATGAAGAAGGTGGGTGCTGGGCGGACTCAGGTTGCTGTTTTTGGGTGGGGCGTCAAAGTGAACATGGATACCCAGGGAAGCCGCCCCGGCAGCCGGGGTCTGCGGGATTCCTCTGCTTACAAATGTGCCAACTTGTTGCAGCACCCTGCGCGCGAGTCACCCGCGCCCTCGTCCTTCACCATCCCCCGCGTCTCCTCTCCCCCTCCCCGCCCTCGCAGACCGGCAGCTGCATCCGCGGAGAGAAGTGCCCCTACGCGCACAATGTGTTTGAGTACTGGCTGCACCCCACGCGCTACCGCACCCAGCTCTGCAACGACGGCCCCACCTGCCGCCGTGGCATCTGCTTCTTCGCGCACAGGTGCGGACAGACCGGGCTCAGAGGTCTTCGACCTGGCCAGATCGCTGGCCCACACGTCTCTCGCTACCTGCATGCCTGCCCCACTGCCGTCCTCCCCTTCACCTGTGCCCCCTGTGCCTGTGCCTGTGCCTGTGCCCTGCCTTGCCGTTGTGCAGCCTGGAGGAGCTGCGCGTGCCGGCCTGCAAGCCGTATGTCAGCCCAGAGGCGCTGGCCCGCGCCTCTCTGGAAGCCATCCAGCAGAACCCGCACCCCCTGGGTCAGCAGCTGCCCAACCCGGTGGCAGCTGCTCAGCAGCAGGCGGCCGCCATTGCAGCCATGGGACGCCCACACAACGGCATGCGGGGCGGCGGCGGGTACGGCCACGGCCACGGCCACAGGGACTCTGCACCCAGCAGCCTCACCGTCTCGGCCACACCCTTTGTGCCCCACAACTTCCACTCCCCCTCTGGTGCGCGCGGAGGGCGGGCCGGGCTCAGGGGGTGCTGGCTGTGTGGCTGGAAACGCGTGCGCACGCTGAAGCTGGTGTGGTGTGAAGCTGTGCTGCTGTTTGCGCAACAATGGTGCCGCGCCGTGCTCCTCCCAGCAAGCCACCTTGCCAACACGCCCCTCTGCTCCGCTCCTCCCCCCGGTGGTGCTGCAGGCGAGCCGGTGCGCTACTCCGCCCCCGGGGGCAGCCTGATGGGCGGCGCCCCGCACCATGGCGGCGAGATGCACAGCGTGCACAGCATGGGCTCCATGCACATGCCCAGCATGCACAGTGGGGAGTACGGCGGTGGCGGCAGCATGCCCAACCACTTCATGGGCCAGCCCCAAATGTCGGCGCCCCCGCCTCAGCAGCAACAGCAGCAGCAGCGCTGGAGCAGCAACAGCGGGTACGCACAAAACGGCATGCAGCACCGGTCGCAGTACGGCGCCTCCATGCCTTCAAACGGCCACACCAACGCCCCCGGCATGCGTGGGCAGGGGCAGTATGGGGGCCGCGGCGGCGCCGCCTCCAGCGCACCTCACGACTCTGGCATGGCGCAGGCCAGCCCCAACCTGCGCGCCCACCAGCAGCAGTACCAGCAGCAGGGGGTGGGCGGCTACAACTCGGGCGCCGGCCGTGTGTCGCCTCCCAACCGCAACGGCAACGGAGGGCACAAGTCCTACCCAAGCAGCTTTGCTACCATGCAGCAGCACCCCAGCGTATTTGCCAGCTACGGCGGCATGGAGCGGGGCAACAATGACAGCATGCACAGCTTGCGCAGCGGGCACAGCGGGCAGGCCAGCGACGAGGACGAGGGTAAGCTGCCAGCAGGCGGGCGGCCGCGTTGGGGATGCTGTTCTCATTTATTCATCCTTATATTTCCAGCGCCGCCGCAACACAAGAATGTGCCGCAGATGCGTCATCCCTTGCAGTTCTCAATATTATGTTCAAAGAAAGCAACTGCCAAACCGTGTGCTGGCTGTGTCCCCCGAACCCCTGCTGTGCCAGCCTCGTGCCCCACAGGTGCTGCGCTGCTCTGCATGCTCCCCACCCCATTGTGGCTCACCTGGCTGCCCCTGCACTGCAACCCGCCTCCCCCCGCAGCCTCCCCTGCCAATGCCCAGCTGGGCAGCGGGCGCACCAGCCCCGAGCACGACCTTGCCCAGTCCCTGGCCTCGCTCAAGATTGCGCTGACTCAGCAGCAGCTGGCGGCCGCTGCCGGCTCGGTGAGCGCCTCCGCCACCCTGTCGTCCGTGCTGCCCGGTTTGCCGGCCCCACGTTGCCTTCTTGGCGCTGTGCCTGCTTCTCGGTTTGTCCCACGCTGCTGCCACGCAACCGTGCCTCCCCTCCCATGCCCTCCCCGCCCCTCCCGCCCGCATCTCTCAGCCTGCCCCTATACCCTAACCCCTCACCCCCTGCTCCCACCCTGCGTGCCCCTCTGCCCGCCCGCAGAACCACGAGGTGGTGATCAGCACCCTGCACCAAATCTTGAAGGACGCCATGGCGCAGCAGGGAGGCCCCAGCAACGGAGGCAGCCTGGCCGGCAGCTTTGGCGCCCCTGGCGCCGCCAACGAGGCAGCCGCCGTGGCCGCCGCCTGCGCTGCCGCCGCTGCCGCCGCGCAGCACCACCGCATGAGCGGCGACGGTGGGCATGGAGGCGGCATGATGCACTACTGCAACTCACCCAACACAGCCGTGGGCTCCTCTTTTGGGTCAGGTGAGCGCGGGTCAGCCAGCCAGGCGGGAACACGCTTTGAAGAGCATCTGCAACTGCTATGTGCCCTGTGCGAAGTGCCCTGAGCTGCTGGGTGCGTCACCCGTCCCTGCTAGCGCCCCGCCGCACTGCTTGCGCTGACCACCTGCCCACCCGCCCTCCCGCCCCTGCAGACCCCTCCTTCAACAGCTCCGCCCCCCGCTACTCCCTGGGCTCCCAGGACAACGGTTCGGGCGGCAGCGAGGCTTGCGGCGCAGGAGGCCACGGCGGCGGCGGCCAGCTGTCGGCCTCACCCGATGCCATTGCCTGCTACCAGGCAGCCATGCTGGCTGCGGCGGGAGGGTACACCGGCATGCTGCCCCTGCGCGGCAGCAGCGGCGCGCTGCAGGCGGTGCCCACCCCCCGCTCCTCGTGCGAGACGGTGCCAGCTGGCAGCCTGAGTGCTGAGGTGGAGGCAGCTGCCCCCTCGGCTTCCGCCTCCCCTGCCCCTACCGTGGAGGCAGCCATTGGCGAGGGCATCTGAGCGCGCCGCTCGCCTGCCCTGCCACGCGTGCATGGCGACAAGGCATTGCCGCCTGCCAGCCTCATCTTTTCGTCGGGCGTCTCGTGCCGGCGGCGTACCGCCGCCGCAGGGCCCGTGCCTGCTAGCCTTCCCCTTGCCGCGCCTCGCGACTGTGCGCAGCCGGCAACTACCCCCCGTTATGGCAACAAATGGCTACCCCGTCCCCTTCCTCCTACCCGTCTCTGTTGAAGCAACGTTGGAGCTTCCTATGTCTGTCCCGTCTCCTCCCTCTGCCTTGCACCTGAAACGCCCGGCACACTGCCATCCTCACTTTTCCCCCACTTCTTTCCGCCCGCCCCCTTCTTCCTTCTTCCAAGACCTAGCAGCGCTTTTCGTGTGTGTGTGTTTGTTTGCCGACTTCCGACCGCCGCGCGCACCATCCCGCGGCGCGCTGCAGCCCTCTCTCTCCCTTCTCCTCTTGCCCCTTTATGTATGTCCCCACACAAGCCACGAGCCCGGAAAGGGCATGTTTGTTCTACAGTTTGAAAGCTCAACCGCTTCCGCCCCTCCCTCCCCCTCGTCCGACCCACCCACCGCTGTGTGCCGACACACAGCCCCGCCCCCGCCCCACCCCCTTTTCCGTGCCGCGCCTGCTGCGCCCCTGCTGTGCCCGCTGTGCCCGCACGACTTCAAATGCTCAGCTCCCTCCCTTTGGACTTGGTTTCCTCCCCCTGCCTTTTATCAATTCTTAGACGAAATTCTGCTGCCACGGCTGTGCAGAGCGCCGGCGCGACGACCGCCGGACGCCCCTCTCTTATCCCGTCCACCCTGCCCCTACCCCTCCACAAAACCTTCCCACCCATGCTGGCCTCCCTTTGTCAGTTTTTTCTAGCGGTCGTATCGCCTCAACGCCAGGCCCACATCTCTTTGTGTGTGCATCCGCGGGCGGGAACGCCTGCCCTCCCCCCCGCCTGTCGCAGCCCCCTTTCTTCCCCTCCTTTCCTGGCCACCTTCTTTATGTCTCCCGGCCCTCTGCAGACAATGCTGCCCCTCCCCTCCCCTTCTTCAGTATGTTCCCACC
>JTEE01000013.1:873273-888292 GCA_002896455.3 Chlorella sp. ArM0029B | reverse complement strand
CCCGCCCACCCGTTTTTTTGTCACCATCACCACGTCCGCACAACACCAACCCATTCCCGCATACAACACCGTCGATCCCTGCCTCTTCTTTGCGTCGCCATAATCTTTTAAACTTCTTGGAGTGGGCGGGAGCGCCCCCTCCCACTTTGCCTGCCCCTCACGTGTAAAACCCCGCCAGTCGCCAGGCAGGCAGGATGGGCACACCATGCGCAGGCGGGGATGTTTACAACAGCGGTTTGGGGGCGAGCAGGTTGCGGGCAGCACTGCACCAAGAGGGATTTAGGCCGGCGGGCGGCGCTGCCGTGCGCGTGGGGATGCTAGAGGGGTTTTGTGGGGCGACTACACTGGCCGGGCCGGCAGGCGGCGCTTCCAGGTGCCGTGGCCACCCATGCCCAGTGTGCTCCCTCCCTCCTCCCGCGCTGCGCATGTCAGCCTGACTACGGTCCAGTCCCTGAACCTGTTTTGATGGGTGCTTAAAGGACGAGGATGCATCTTGCAAAGACATAGAGGAGAGCAAGTGCAGAGGGCTGGCAGGGATCGAATGGCACACCAGTGCGCAGCAGGCTGTTTGTGGGCAGAGGCAAGGCAAGGGGCGCCAGCCGTGCGTGCAGTGAGGGGAAGGGGGGCGCGGTGGGGGGCCAGGCAGGAGGGGCAACGTGCGGCTGGGTGCAAGTGAGGCAGTGACGACTGGAAGGAGAAAGAGCGGATGTTCAGGCCGAAGAAGGCAGAAGAAGGCATGGAGGTCTGCAGGCATCTCGGGCAAGCCGCTGGCCCCAGCCTGGCTCCGGGCATCCAGGGAGGGCAGTAGGCATGGCCAGGGAAAGCACGAGGCATCCATGAGGCGGTCACGAGGCACCCCTGGGTGGCATGCAGTCCGCCAGGCACCCAGGGAGGCAGCTGCCCAGGGAGCCGACCAGGCACCCCGACACGGCATGCAGGCCGCCAGGCATCCAGGGGTGCGAGGAGGCGGGCAGTGGGCGTCCAGGGCGGGCGGCGTCCAGGGAGGCCGTGAAATGGGCATGGGCGACGTCCGGGGAGGGCAGTAGGCACCCAGAGAGGAGCACCTGCCCAGGGAGCCGACTAGGCACCCCCACGTGACATGCATGCTGTCAGGCATCCAGGGATGCAATGGATGCGGAGCTGCCCAGGGAGAGGTTGTTGGGATCCGCAGAGTCCAGCACCATGGTCACAGGGCCGTCATTCTGTGTGGGAGGGGGAGAGAGGGACGCAGAGCAGGGAGGTGGGATGGCGGGCCACCTGCCCAGCAGCACGGGTGGGCCCTGAGATGGCCGCAACCCAAAGCTACAGGAGAAGGCAGGGCAGGGCAGGGCAGGGCGAATGAGGGAGGGGAAGGGACAGGGGTGCAAAACGCGACCGCGGCTGGGGCAGGGGCAGCGGCGGCACAACAGCCAATGCGTCCCTCCCCCCCGTGACACACCCAGCCGCCCAGATGTCCCCAGCTTGCAAGCAAGGCAAGCGTACAGGTCTCTGCAGCCATTGCAAGGTTTGTGAGCACGGCAGCAGCAAAGCAAAGGCCCCGCATTGCCCCCCACTGCCCCACCCGCCACCCATCCCTGCTCGCTCCCTCCCGTTGTCCGCCCTGCACCCTCCCCAGCCCTCCTTGCCCCCAGGGCCACCCCCGGTGGAACCCAGCCCAGCCCAGCTCACCACCACCGACTGGTGCTCACACCCTCTCCCCTACCGCCTTCAGGGATTGGACGGAAAACACACACAAAAAAATGAACCATTCACCCTTTCCCCTCGCCCCCCTTCCTTCCTTACGAACCTGGCCCCCCTCCCTGCCACTACACCGCCCTCTGCTCCAGCGCAACTTCCCAACTATACAGAAAAGCAAACGAATGAACAGTGATGAATACTGAAATCAAATAGCTCGTCATCCAAGCTACGAAGTAAAGCAAAACGAGGGAACATCGATGAATACTAAAAGTAGACAGCTCACCACGAGAGCCACCGACATCATCGCCCCAAACACGCCGTCCTGCACCCGCTCCGCCTGCCCGTGCTGCCGCCTCACTTGCTCCAGAAAGGCGGCGTATGCTTCGCGAGCCTGTGGGAGGGGAGGGGTGGGGTTACACACTGCTGCTGTGGGAGGGTAGGGGTGGGGTTGAAAACAAAAACAAAACAAACAACTTGTGGGAGGGGAGAGGTCGGGCCAGCAGACGGCAAGCGACGCATCAACGGCACACCTTTTGTGTTGCTGCAACGATGAAATGAAAGGGCGAGCAGATGGAAGGAGTGGGTCAGGCCGGAGAGATTCCAAGCAAGCCGGGTTGGGCCGTGGGGGGGGCAGGCGGGTGGGCGGCTGTGTGGCTGGGGAACAGGCAGCAGCTGGGCACGTCGGCGGTGTGCACAAAACAGGCCACGCTGCCAGCTCTCCACTCCCGCCTGCTGCCCCCTGCTCTTCCGAGCCCGCGTTCCATCCCTTGGGGTACCATGGTTCTTAGGGTTCTGGATTAGGGGTGCCCCAATTCGCAAGGCGTCTAGATCTGGTGCATATCCTACCTGAGTTGGCGGCATGGCCTTGCTGAAATCAGGTTTGCCCTTGCCTTGAAGGCGGGCAAAGAGAGTGAACTGGGATACACAGAGCACCTCGTATCCCCGGGTGACCACGGTGTCAGCCCACGCCCGGCCGCTGTCGGCGGCCGGCCACAGCCGCAGCCCGCAAATCTTGCGCGCTCTGAGACGGCAGGGCAGGCAGGGGAGGCGAGTGAATGTCTGGGGGCGGGCAGGGGGAGGGCGGTGAGCAGGCAGGCGGGGATGCAAGGCATCAGGCGGGGGGCACATGCCTCACGGCGCTGGTGGGTGAATGGTAGCAGCGCGGCGGCCCCGCAGCACAGCATAAATTTATGCTGCCGATCACACACTGTTGCTGCCGTTGACATCTCGGCTGCCGATCACACACTGTTGCTGCTGAGCAGGTTGCGGCTGCCGTTCGCATTGCTGCTGCCGGCTGCACTGCTGCTGCCAATTACCCCGCTGCTGCAGGGAACTCAAAACCCACCCCACGGCATGCCCTGCTTTTACAGGCAATGCGCTTGCGTGCCACTCACATGTAGTCCGCATCTGCCTCTGTGTCTGTGTCTCGAAGGCCCACCAGGCACAGCAGGCCCGGACCGATGGAGGACACCACCTGCCCATCCACCTGCACATTTCAGGCATGAGCAAGGGCAGGGCTTGGTGAAGCTTACTAATCCCGTCAGGGCACAGTGTGCATGGGACCTCAGAAAAATGGGGACGTGGTGAGTGCGCTGGAAGGGCGGCGGCGGAGCACTGCTGGCGGCGGCGGCGGCGGCTGCGGACTTGCCTCCACTGATGCGCTGCACACTCGCTGCACTACCGCTCGCATACTGCTGGCCGTCCGTGGAGACCGCCGGGAGACTCGGCGAGCGGGGCTGTGTTGGGTGCAGTCGCGATGTGAAAACACACTGATGAGGTTTGTTAAGCTATACTATATGCAACTGAATTCTATAGTCATCCATTCTATAGTCATTGGGAATGCTGGCGCCAGGGCGGCCGCCGCCCGGTCACCACTGCCAGCCCTGAATGTGCCCTGAATGTGTGCAAGCTTTACTGGATGCCTGCCATGAGCACTGATGCTTTACTAGTGCGAAAATCAAGAACATCATTCATTGTTCATTGCGGCGCCGCTACACCCCCCTGTTTTGGCTGCTCGGCTGTCGCTGCCATTGCCGCTGAGGGCTGTGCCACCTGCTCGCCGCCGGTGCCGCCGTCTCTGGGCCCTTCCCCTCGGTACAATGCTGCGTGCTTGTTTATAAGCGCCTGCCAGTAATCCCAGATTCCCTCATCAGTCAGGTGGGTGAACGCAAACGCCTGCGCAGCATGAGGGCCGGGGTGGGTGCAGGGGCACAGATTGGCAGGCAAGCGGTCAGGGACACAACAGCTGTGTGATGAGGTAAGACGCAGGCTGATGTCATTGCATAGTAGGTTCCACGTGGGCGCAAAGGCAGGCGGGCGACATGCAAGCAGAGCAACACTGTGGCACATACACACACCGGGCGGCAGCCACGGCATGCCGGCAGCAGGAGTAGGCCAGATGGGGCCATGGCGCCTCCATGCGCACCCACTCACACTGCCCACCCACCACACTGCGCTGATTGTACCAGCAACGGATGACTGGAATTCCACCAACATTCACACCGACTATACATTAACATTCGCCAAATTTCAAGTTCAGCTGCATTGCTGCCCCGCCTCTCAGCGGCAGCACTGCTGACCCACTGTTGTGGCATCACCAGGCGGCAACAACACTCCCAACGGCAGTACAGCCCGCCAGTTGCAGTACAGTCTGCCAACTGCAGTGCAGTCTGACAATGGCAGTACCGCCCGCCAGTGGCAGGCCAATGGCAGTGAGTACAGTCTGCCAGTGGCAGTACAGCAGTGGCAGTACAGCCTGCCCCGCACCCACCTGGGCATTGGCGGCGATGCGCTGCGCTGTGAGCTGGTTGCCGGGGTGGCCCCTCAGCTGGGCAATCAGTTCCAATATGTCCTCTTCGTCCCGCATCCAGAAGTGCATGAAGTGGACGCACGGGGAGATGGCACGGTAGTACCTGCGGCACAGGCGTGGGTGGGGGAAAGTGCTGCTGTGGGGCAACAACTGGGTGTCACTCTTCACCCTGCACACAAGAGCGGATACAGCGGACGCAGGGGAAGATGACACGAAGGCGGTTGCAGCGTGCGGGAGGCTGGAGGTCGGCTGGGGGCACGTAGGTTGTGGAGAGAGGGGCTCCCAATCAATTCGCGTCCAGGGGTGCACGCAGTGGCCACAAGAGCGGGAAGGCGCGGCAGTGCCTGCACTGACCTTCACCACACTTGTTGCAAGCAGGCGCCGCGGCAGAGTGAGGCATTCCGTGCATTGGGTTGTTGTAGAGAGGTGCAAAACAAAACCTGCCTGCCCCCGTTGGCTCAGCACGCCCCCCTGGCTGACGCCTGTGGTTAGGCCACCCACCAATGTTGGCCCCGTTGCTGAGGTGCTGCCTGTTTGCAAGCCAGGCACCTGCCTATGAGTGAACCATCCTTACCAGGTACCCACATCAAGTACATACATCGTGTGCAAATAATACGCACATCAAGTTCACGTCCTCCCTCCCCCGCTCACCACTCCACCATGCGCGATGCCTGCTTGAGGGCGAGGCTGTTGATGGACAGCAGCTGGCCCAGGCGCCAGGCAGCTGTGCTCCCGTCTGCGGCTATCAGGTACCTGCAGCAGGGGTGGGCCGGCCAGGGGTGGGTGGATGGCCGGGTCTACCGGGAAAGCCGGGGTGACTGCCTGCAGGCACACAATAGTTTTTTTTTAGTTTTTTTTTTTAGTAAATAGAGAAGAGCGTGGTCTTCACGCCCGCGTCTCTTCCGCCGTGTGGGCACAGGCGTGCTGGAGATGCACGGCGCGCTCGCGGGGTGTTGTGTTTGTGTGTTTGAGTGGCCAGAGACCTTGCTGTACATCCGATGAACATGTGGATGCAGGTAGACATACGGTACAGGTAGGAGTGCGGTACTGGAATTCCTGGAAATAAACCTTGAACCTAAACCTTAAACCCTAAACCCTAAACCTTGAGTGTCCGCCCAACTCCCTCGCTTGGGACGCACAATTCACCCACTATTGCTGTGTCAGGGCCCCGCTGCCAGTGGGGGCAGTAGTTGCAAGATGGAATGCCAGCCCCCCACCAGGGCCTGTGCCGACACCACAGGCGGTCTCTACAAAAAAAACGGTCCTAGCGCTAGCAGGGCCACGATGCGCCGGCGGCTGCCCTTCCCCCGCGTTCACTCACTTGTGCTGCGCGTAAAAGTCGCGCCCCACTGGTGGCCCCTCCACGTGACGTGGCCCCCCGTGCTCGCTCACATCCTCCACAATCGTAAAGTTGAGGACGGTGGGGTGCTGCCAGCTCAGCTCAGCCAGCATCCACCGCACACACCCCTTTGCAGCACGTGTGGCGTTCAGCCCCCCAATGAAGGTGCCAGAGCAGATGGGGGCGCCTCTGCAGACGAGCGGGTGGGTGGGTGGGTGGGTGGAGGACATGGGGGGTTAAGCGAGTGCGAAATGCACCCGGTAGTGTGCCGGTGAAGATGCTGGGGCCAGTGCAGGGGCAGGGAGGGGTGGGGCCCCGTGAACGGCATGCTCGTCGAATCAGTGTCTCCGTGGGAGGCAGTGGCTGCATGAATTCGCGCATGGTGTCAGCCATGCGATGGAGGCGAATCGTTTCGAGGTGAAACCGCTCGCTCACTCCTGCCTCCGCTGCCCCGTACAGACACTGGAAGAAGGGCGAAGCATGGCCACAGCTGCCCTGAGCAAACATTTTGTGCTCGCCGGCCCCTCTTCCACTTTCCAATACACCATGTGCACAGGGGAACAGCTGGAAGCCCTGTTCACATGCCACCTGCCCACCAGTTCTGCCACATCGTAAGACCTCACCGGAAGAAGGCCAGGTCCCTTTTCTCCTCCCAGGGAACAGAGTGGGGCTCAAACATGGGCTGGGCAGAGGGAGCATGTGGGGAGGGAGGGGGTGCTGAGCTGCGTGTGCGGGCGCAGGCTGGGGGGGAGAGGCGCGGATAGAGAGCACATGGCACGGAGGGAAACCGGCAGGGGGCGGCACAGCACAACACAACACAGCACAGTGCGCTGTGAGCAGCAGAGTACGACATGGCACCATCGCAGCGCAGCACATCGCAGCGCGGCATGGCTTGCACAATCGCAGCGCATCGCAGCGCAGCGCGGCATGGCATGCCCCATCGCAGCGCAGCACAGCGCAGCATGGCATGGCATGCACCAGCGCAGAGCAGCGCAGCAGAGCACAGCAGGCGCAGCAGCGCAGCAGGGCATGTCCCCACCTTGAAGTGCGGCACCAGGATCTCTCGCTCCGCGTGGTTTTTGAAGATGGCGAACACGGGGGCGGGGCAGGGGTTTTGCAGGTCCTCCTGCAGGCAGGTGTGCAGCCGAGTGGTCAATCAGTGTCGCATGCACCACTGCATGAACCACTGTAGTACTGCCACCGCGTTCTGCACAGACGGTGCTCGCTGCATCATGCGCCGCGGGCCCCACAAGACCGGCCTCATGCCCGCCTTCAGCCCACCGCGATCCGTTGGGAAAACCAGAAGGAGAAACCTGATGTAGACAACCCTTGTGACCGGCGCACACCGTGCCAGGGGCAGCTTGGAGGGGGCTGCTGCCACGCCACTCTTTTGCGAAAGAGGCATGACTGGTTTCCTCAGCTTGGCGGTACGGCAAAGTGGGCCTGGCGCTCACCTTGGGCCCGCAGTGTGTGTGATCGCTCACGCAGAAGAGCAGGGGCAGGCCTTCAGGAATGGTGAGGCGCCCAGCGGCCATGCCCCTCTGCAAGCCGTCTGCGATTAGCAGCACGGATCCGTTGCAGTCTGGGCCGCACTCCTCCCCTGGCCGGCCCTGGAAGAAAGGTGTGCCGTTGCGTACCTGCGGCAGGGGGGCAGTTGTGCGGGCCAGTTCCGGGTGGCGTCGGGTGGCGATGGGGCAGCGGGTTGGGCAGCCAGGGCAGCCGGGGCATGTGGCTCGTAAGCAGCAAGGCTAGCTTTTTTTCTTGTCGAGGTTCAGACATCTGCGTCACACTTGCATGTTGCTGCAGCAATGCAGAATGCATGAATGAGTAAGGTTCGCACCGGCGACATGCACCGGCCCTTGCAGCGCCAGCCGCAGTTTTGAGCATCCGCCTGCCAACCGCAAATAGTTATCAGCACCCGGCTCTCAGAACCCGTGCCGCCCTGCACCGCCCCGGGGCTCACCTGCACCCAATGGCAGATGTCTTGCGCATCTCCATACACTTTCAGGAACTGTGCGGTGGCCTCAACATCAGCCAGTGTGTAGCCGTGCTTGTAGGGCTCAAAATCTTCTTCCGGCGCCGCCTGCAGCTGTCGTGTGCTGTTGCCAAGAGAGACGAATACCGAGGGTATGCCGGCCGGCCCGCTGCACAGCAGATCCGCATCTGCCGGCTCTGCTGCCGCTGCCAGTTGGCCCGTGGAGGAACCTGTGGGGCTGCTGCTGTCGCTGCTGCTGCTGCCGCTGCTGCTGCTGCCGCTGTCAATGCTGCTGGCACCACTGCTGCTGGTGCCGGCGTCAACGCTCGCTTCCCCCCCGGCTGCTGCCTCCGATACCAGCTCTGTTTGCCTCCGCTGATGCGCCCCCTTATCTTGCTGCTGCGATGTGCCAGAAGTGGCCGTGCCCGCCTGACGTTGGGGGCAGGAAGGGCAATGGACTAGCGGGCAGGCAGTGGCCCTGCCGCCTCTGCCGCCGCCGGCAACAGTGGCGCCGCAGATGGCCTCGCCGCCCCATCCTAGCAGCGCCAACAGCGCCCCTGTTGCTGCCAGGAACAGCAGGGCGCCAATGAGCGCCCGGCCGGGCGTGCGTCTACTCTCCGGCTGCACGGACGCCATAGGCGGGGACGCCGGGACGCCCGCAGTTTTCGTGTTTGCTGAAGCGCGTTTTGTGTACAGCAGTGTGCCCTGAGTCAGGACGGCAGCAGGTGGCAGCACATGCCAAGTGGCGGCATGTGTCCGCTGGGGGAATGGCTGCTGGGTTACCTCCCAGACCATTTCCTAGTCTTCTGGTGCCATTGAACTGTAACCCGCCTCTACCATACCAGTTTACTTTCAGCACAACCTGATGAGAGGCAACAGGACTGGATCCCAGCACCCCGCATGTACGTTCCTAACCAGCGCCGCCGCTGGTCAGATCGGTGTGTGTGCATGCGTGGCACCTTTCTTTGAACGCGTGGCAGCACCTTCTACAGAAGCGCAGTTGGGTGGCATGGGTGGGGGAACCAGGGGGCGTAGACAGTGCAGGTAGAATGCATGGAGTGTGTGCCGGTGATGGATGCATGCGTACAAGAATCTGAGGGAACACGAGGCTGCTGGTACAGAAGGGGGGCGATTCACCACAGCGTGGTTGCCAGATGCCCGGGCCAGTGGGTGAGCATGTTCATTCACTCATTTAACACAGAATTTGTGGCTTGGCTGCACAGAGTTTGTGGCCGTCCGCAGTCCACCTGCTATCCCACATTTTTGGCGCTGCTGCTGCCAGGGAGAGTCGCGCGCGTTGGCCGCAGCACCTGCCATGCCTGCTGCCGACAGCTGCTGCCGCCACCGGCCGCAGCAACGGCACCCGCATGCCGCCGCCGCTTGCTGTCCTGCTGACGTGGCGAGAGGCAAAAACTGCGAGCTGCTGCTGCTGCTGCTGCTGCTGCTGCTGCTGCTGCTGCTGCTGCTGCTGCTGGGGTTTGCTTGCATGGGCGGCATCACCCGCCCCCCCGCTGCTTCCAGCTGTTGCCGCTTCCTGCCGCACCCGCGCCTCGCCTCCCAGCCGGCCTTCCGCCCTGCCGCCGCCCGTGCCTCCTCCCTCCCCCGTGCCTCCTCCCACCTGCCGGCGTTGCTGCCTGTGCTGCTGCGCCACCTGCCGCTCCTGGTTGCGCTGCCGACGCTCTGCCTTGGCCTGCCGGCAGGCGGCTGCAGTGGCCAGCTGCTGGAGACCGCAGGAGGCGTCCCAGCTGAGCACAGTGCCGTCATCTAACCCAGCACACGCCCACAGGCCGGCCAGGCACACGCACTGCGCCGCCGGCGCCCCCCCGCCAGAACCCTGCCCAGCGGCATGCAGCACTCGCACCGTGCGACGCTGCGCCGCCTGCGCCNGCGTGCTGCTGCGCTTGTTGCCGCCGCCGCTGGTGCCAGCGCTTGCAGCGGCAGCGGCGGTGACGCCGCCCTCTGCCGCAGCTGCCCCAGAAGCCGTGGCCAGGCCTGCATCAATCAGCACAACACTGCCAGATCTGTCTGCCACAGCAAGCCACGGATGGTCCCAGCTGAGCCCTGCCACGTCTGCAGCCGCCTGCTGCAGCAGCACTGGACGTGACAGCTGGGCGCTGCCACTACCGCCGCCGCCGCCGCTGCTGCCAAGGCCAGGGTTGCTGCGGGGGCTGCTTCTCAAACCGGAGAGGTCGACAGCCCACACCCCGCCGTCTGACGTGCCCACAAAAGCCGTCTGCCCGTCTGCGCTGCACTCGACTGCCGTCGCCGTGGGAGCTGCAGCTGCGGCAGCTGCGGCGGCCCCGGCTGCGCCACTTGGAGAGCTGGAGAGTGCAGGGCATGCCAGCGAGGCGAGGCGGCGCAACGAGGTGCCTTCCAGGCTGCAGGAAGGGAGACGGGCAGGCAGAGGAGAGAGGACGGTTGTCAATTTTGTTGTTGTTGTGGTGGCTGCTGTCAATGATGGGTCACACCAGAGGGCGCCCTGCTTGGCCCCTCAAACCTGCCGCCGCCAACAGCAACAGGCTGGGATGCCAAGCACACGCATTGGATTTGGCCAGCCCTGCTGACGCTCAGAAACGCAGCCCGCCCTTCCCCGCCCTTTGTCAGCCCTGCCCCTGCCCTCCCTACCCTGTTTCCGCCTGCCCCACACCGCCCTGCCCTGCCCTGCCCCCACCTGTGCAGCAGCACCTCCCTGCCGCAGCCCGCCGCCAGCAGGCCGCCCCGCAGGGAGAGGGCCGACACCCAGTCATCTGCAGAACGACAGGCAGGGGTGGGGAGGGCAGGGAGGGTGTGTGTGCGTGTGTGTGTGTGTGTACATGTGTTGTCAGGGTGAGCGTGCATGAAGGCCATACCATGGACACGTGGCTTGGTGCACTGTGTGTGTGTGTGTGTGTGTGTGTTTTGGCAGGGCGGGGAGGGGCAAAGACCCCTGGCGTGCACATGTGGCCTGCATGGAGACCAGCTGGCAGCGCGGGCCAGCAGGGCGCAGGCATGGCTGGTGGGCACCAGCATCGAAGCAAGATGCAAAGCACAGAGCAGCTGGATAGGGTAAACACCCCCAACCCTAGCCTCTAAACCATATACCAGCTGTCAAGTGCCCACGGAGCAGCCCCGCATTAGTTCGACAGCCCCCCCGCGGACGGAGGGAGCGAGCCGACAGGGGTAGGGATAGGGATTCAAGAGCAGCACAGCATGCCCAGCGCCAGGCCTTGGCTCACCTGTGTGCAGCAGCTGCAGGCAATCCAGAGTGCCTCGGTCCCACACCCGGATGGTGCAGTCCCAGGAGCCGCTGCAGCACGGGGTGGGATGGGGTGGGGTGGGATGGCCCACAAGCTTGGATCTCACAATGGCAACTGCCTGCTGGGTTGAACCACCCCACATAAACCCACTTCACTCTCGATCCATGCTCACATACTGCAGCCCAGCCGCGCAACCTGGAGCGCGCCCTTTCTAGCTCCTGTTGAGACCCCAATTCACATTAGCCCCACTCGATATCTGCCCTCCCACGCTGCTGCTCTGTCTTCGTGCCCTGCTGCAGGCCAGCTGCGCAACCTGGAGCGCGCCCAGGGCAGTCACTGTTGAGCCCCCCAGTTCACTTGAATGCCCTCTCCATCTCAATTGCCCTCTATCTAGCAGCTTCACATCAGCCCCCATCCAACAACAGAAGCGGCCCTCCCTCCTGCCCTCACGCCCCGCTGCAGGCCAGCTGCGCAACCTGGAGCAGTCACTGTTAAGCCCTTGATTGAATTTTCAGCCCCAATCGTCGTGGACACTTTTGGAAGCCTCCCTTTCCGTCTCATCTGCCCTCACGTCCTGCTGCAGGCCAGCTGCGCAACCTGGAGCGCGCCCTGGGCGAGGCGGTGGGCCTGTGTGACCGCACCGCCCTCATCCTGGACATCTTCTCGCAGAGGGCCGCCACACGGGAGGGCAAGCTGCAGGTGTGTCAATGGGGAAGGACATCTGTTTGCAGAGGGACACGGGAGGGCAAGCTGCAGGTGTGTCAATGGGGAAGNGATGGGGTGGGGTGGGATGGCCGTGGGATGGGGGGTGGGGCGTGGTGGGATGGAGGTGCAGGGAGGGCTTGCAGGATGAGGGTGCATGCATGGCCAGCAGAGCAGCCTGCGCCTGCCGTGGATGCACGGAGAGTAGGGCTGTCGCAGCTGCTGGAGCGGCTTGGAATGCCGCTCATCCAAGTGGCACGCACGGCAGGCAGGCCAAGCGCAGTCCCCCTGTTGAAAGCAGCCCGCCTCGCCTGCACGAAATGTTCATCTCGAACAAAGGCTTGATCGAGTCGCGGTTAATCTCTTAATAAAAACACAATGCTGTCTGCCCACCTGATCAGCACAGCGGGCGCCAGCTGCAGGCTGCTGACGGGTCCGGCGTGCCCCGTCAGCACTGCCCGCTCGCCTCCCAAGTCAAATGGAAGCGCCGACGCGCAGCCAGCGTTGGCGCCACTGCTGCCGCCGCCGCTCCTGCCGGCCCAGACGCGTATGCAATGGTCGCTGCTGCCGCTGGCTAGCATGTCGGCGTCCGCGGCAAGGCAGCGCACGGTGCCCGCATGCCGCCGGCTGCACGCAAGGTGTGTGCGGGGTAGAAAGGAGGAGGGGCAGCTTCTGATTGACAGCGAGGCAAGGCCCCCGCTGTGGAAGCAACCCAGGTGACAGGACACCAACAGGTGCAGAGTTGAGTTCGACTGCGCGCACAGACCAGAGCCACAAGTCCGCTTGCCAGAGTGTGCATGCAAAGCCCTCTCGTGTCCCGCCCACTGCACACACAGCCTACCCTGCCCTGCCTGCCGCACCCAGCCCACTGCACACACGACCAGCCCTGCCTTGCCTGCCACACCCCGAGCACCCCGCCCACTGCACACCCGGCCTACCCCGCCCTGCCTGCCCTGCACCGCCCACTGCACACACAGCCTACCCTGCCCTGCCTGCCGCACCCCGCCCACTGCACACATGGCCTGCCCTGCCCTGCCTGCCACACCCCGAGCACCCCGCCCACTGCACACACAGCCTGCCCTGCCCTGCCCTGCCTGCCGCACCCCGCCCACTGCACACACGGCCTGCCCTACCCTGCCCTGCCTGCCGCACCCCGCCCACCTCACGCTCAGCTGGGTGCCAGAGTGCAGGTCCCACGCTCGCACACACCGGTCCACGCCCGCTGCAAGAACAGAGGGTCACATGGGGTCAAGGGTGGGCCAACAAAGGGTGAAAGAGTGTGTGCTGTGCCTAGAGAAGGACAGGTGGGACACAGAACGGGGAGAGGGGGAAGATCATAAGACAGAGCGAGCAGGCAGCGGTTTGCGTTGCGCACCCCTGTGCTGATGCTTAATACAACACAACTTGATAGCACCAGCACACAGTGCTTCACAGAGGCTGGCCGGGTGCATGTCAATGAATGGGCAGGCACCAAAAGGGCGGGTGTGAATCAGCGCCCTTGATTGATTGATTGGTTGGTTGCCTGCTTCTAAGAGCGGTGGTGGCACTCGCGACACGCCTGCTTCTAACACTGGTAGCACCAGCAGACGCCCGCTCCCTTCGAATTACCCCACCCCTGATTGCTTCCTGCTTCCAAAGAGGACATGCGTGCCTGTTCAGCCGCTGCCCGCCCGCCCCACCTGTGAGCATGCAGCCCTGCTGCGGCAGCAGCACACAGGCCTTGACGGCATGCCCGCTTCCTGCCATCTTGTCTGTGGCTGGCCGCCCCAGCCAAGCGCGTGAGGCCGCCTGGCGCTGTGAGTAAAGCCGCTGCCAGCTAGCGCCGTTGCTGCCGCCAGCGGTCGACAGTGGCGCCCACAGCGCGCGGTGCAGCTCTCTCCAGCATTGCTCTCCGGCCAACTCTCTCCAGCTGCGGCAGCAAGAAGCGCAGGCGGCCAGTGTGCTCGGGGAAAGGAAGATGAAGATATTACTCGCGACGAGCGAGTGTGGAAGATCTGAGAACCGTCTGGGGGGTGGATCGGCCGCCATGGTGCCGCAGGAACGGATCGACGGCGGGAAGTTGATTCCGCGAGACACTTTTGGGCGAAGTGCCTGGGCAGCCACCCCGCTGTGCACGACGCCGGCACTTTGGCTGCGCCCGTGCTTGGTGAGACATCAGCGAGAGCCGCAGACCAGTCAGCTTCCTAGCAGCACTTGGAATGTATGAACTCAGACAAGCTGCAGGCAAACTGAGCAGCTCAGCCTCGGGCGTGCAGGGTCTGGCACCTGGTGGCAAGCAGCCGTTGACGTCAGGCGTCACCAGGGTGTTGAGGCTTGTTGAGTGCAGGATTGCATAAGACAGCTTGTCAGGCATCGTGGTTACTGTGGCTGAATCACCTACTGTTGGGCCAGGCCCTGTAAAATGCTGTCTACTGGAGGCATCTACTGCGCCGCACATTGCCACCTCACCGCCACCGCCTGGTGGGACCACCCCTGATTCACGCAAACCCTCCTGGAGGATCGGAACCGCAAATTGCGTTGCCGTGATCATCGTTATTCGAACAAGGCCACCTAGCAGAGCACCCGTTGCACGCGCCCCTCACACTCGCCCAGAGCGGGCCCGCCGGTGGCAAACCCGCCGGTGGCAGACCCCTGGCACTTTTGTTATCGTAGTATAGCATACATGAGCGCGCTGCCGTTCCGCATGAGCTCCTTTTTTTTTGGCGGCAGGGGGGCGGGGCGCGCGCCGCCACTGGTAGACACCGGCGCCGACGGCGGCGGCACGCCCCGCGCCCGTGCACAGCCCAGCGAGCCTGGAGAGGATGCAAGCCTGCACCAGGCTCTGCTGGAGCGCTCTGAATTGGACTTGGAGTCGTGTTATGATGAGAGGTTTATGTTCAGCTGGCGCCGGCTGCTGCTGCACGTGGGGTGAGCGCCGCCAGCCGCGGGCTGCGAGGAAGTCACTTGCAGCCTCCCTGGCTGCTGTGGGATCTCTGCTTACTATGCCTCGGCCAGCGTGCTATCTATTACCTGTGTATGACAGTCTTGTTCGTGGAGCTAGGCCGCCGCAAAGTTCGCCGCTCCTTCTGACGGGGCGGGCATGGCAGGGGGATGAAGGGAGCGGAAGAGGCTGCTCCCTTCCCCCCCCTGCCACGCCCACCCTCTGCACTGCCTGCCCTTGCCACCCGCCCGCCCGGCATCCGTGCAGCCCCGGTCAATGTCGGCTACGCGGCGTCAGGCACCGTCTAAAAACAACACATCAACTCTGCCCTCCCTCCCCGCCTGCCATGACCAGGAACACC
>JTEE01000013.1:850015-862467 GCA_002896455.3 Chlorella sp. ArM0029B | reverse complement strand
GCCTGCCTGCCTGCCTGCCTGCCTGCCTGCCTGCCTGCCTGCCTGCCCGCCTGCCTGCCTGCCTGCCTGCCCGCCTGCCTGCCTGCCTGCCTGCAATGCTCAGCTGTCTGGTGACGCCTCATGCAGGCACCTCCCCTTTCCTTGCCAACTTGCATTATTTGCTCACTAGGAGGCTGCCCCTGCACACCTTGCAGGTTGTGGATCCTGAACTCAGTGTGCGGCGCACACTGGGAGGCCACACAAGCATGCCGCACTGCGGCAGCGGAAGCAGCCGCGAGGGATGGCGAGACAATTGTCGGCGGCATCTCAACGGCATGGCAGCTCCGCTCTGATGTGCAAGCCCTGCTCGCTGTGTACTGTGCTTGTCCGACCATGATTGAACCGGCAGTGGTGGGCTACCTGGGCAAAACATTGGATGCGTTGGCACAGGTTAGGCAGCATGGCAGAGGGTGTTCGGCCAAGGTCGTGCGGAACCCCTTTGGCCTGTTGTAAGCTATGGAAGTTTTTTGTGACTTGGTTACAGCAAGGCAGGCAAGCCTGCACGGTGCTTTACAAGTGGCCTGTCTGCAGCTGCACATCTCCTCGCTCCCGCCGCTGCGCCCGTTCTTTTGCACCGATTACATGTTCTCATATCCGCTGCTGCTTCTTACCATGCTTGCTGCGCAACTCCGGCCTCCCTCTCACCCTGCAGCACGCCAGCGAGGGCAGCTGCGAGCAGCAGGCGGCAGCGGGTGCGCTACTGGCCATTGCTGTGCAAATGACAGCGTTGGCAGCAGCGCATCGCCGACGCCTGGCGGTGGCGATTGCGGCAGGAGCTGGCAGCAGCAGCAGCGGTGGGCTGTGTGGTGCCAGCAGCCGACTGGCTGAAGCTGTAAGGAAGTGTACTGCTGAAGAGGGCATGGCGTCGCAGGTGTGTGACGTCCAAGGAAATTGGGGCTGGAAAGTGGGGCGGGGCGCTGGTGATCGCAGGCTTGCTTTCTGTGCTGGTGCAGTGGTAGGATCAAGCGAACTTGCTGCCTTTGGAAACGGGAGTGTGCATCTGGTGTGCCGAGCTCTCTGTTTTCCAGTGCAGCCCAAACCTGTTCTGATGAAACCCATTGGCTGCTTTTACGTGTTGCAGCTGCTACCACCCTGCCGTGCCGCTTTAGATGCCATCGCACACGCCGGCGCAGAGGCTGCCAGCGACTTGCACGCTGCCAGTGCAGCAGCAGCGGCGCCAGGCGAGGCCGGGGGCAGTCAGCAGCAGCAGCAGCCGCAGCGCGCTGAGCTGGCAGCACAGCTTGAAGCAGCGGCTGCCCAGCTGCGCCAGCTGCTCACCCAGCCTGCGCCCAGCTTGCCGGATGCAACAGCACAAGGGGAGCAGCGGTCCGACAGTGGCAGCAGCAGCGGCAGAAATACTGGTGCTGAGGAGCAGCAAGGCAGCGGCAGCCCGACTGCCGCTCAGCAGTTAGCGCAAGTGCAGCAACAGCTGGTGCAGCCGGCTGCTGAGCTGGCAGTTCTGCTGCAGGCCTACTGGCAGCTGCCGGAGCAGCAGGCGGCAGCGGCGCTGGAGCTGGCACAGGCGGCGGCCACCCGCAGCTGCGCCCATCCGCGGTGCGCCAACGTGGCACTGCTTGGCGGGCCGGGTGAGGGGGAGGGGCAGGGCTGCCAGCGGTGCGGAGGCTGCCGGGTGGCCAGGTACTGCAGTACGGCTTGCTCTCACGCGGACTGGCGCGGCGGGCACCGGCGGGTGTGCAAGCAGCTGGCGGTGGCAGCAGCGCAGCAGCGGCCGCAGATCGCAGCGATGACAGCTAGGCATGCCACGACACCTCTTCTATTGACCCGCGCGCTACAGCGACGTTTGTAAGTCTTACCATTGCGAGGTCAGAGGGCACGGCATATAATAGCACTCGATGACGGTGCCACCATTAAAAGATGCTGCAAACGTACGTTCAGAAGCTGCGTGCTCCCAACGTCTGCCAATCTGCTGCACCCACTGCTCAGCGCCCCACTGCACGGTGTGGGTATATATCAATGCAGAGATCCCAAGAATACTCAGCTGCTTCTCCGCTTCCATGTGACCTGTGCCAGGCCAGCCCACATAAGTCATGGTGGACCTGTGCTGCGCTGTGAGTAGCAACATAAGTCAGTAGGTGAAAGCCAGGATTGCTAGCTTGTTTGTCAACAGCTTGCCCTCTGCCGCTCATGGTGTTGACCGGGCAAATAGGCATGCAGGTGGAGTGATGGGTGGGCTGATACATTATGAGCAGGCAAGTGGTGGGACACAGAAGAAGAACAGAAAATAAACTGAGGCACACTAACTACAATGCCGGCCACGGCTCGTAAGCAATATGCACCAGCCGTAGATTGGGTCACGGCCCAGCCCAGCCGCGTGTCTGGCGCAGCCTGGCTGCGTTCCCCCCAATTTCAGTTGCCAAGGTAAAGCTAAGCCATGCTGAGAAATGGGTGCAATGTTGGGACGTGCCGCAAAATGATGGCATGCTCAACAGTGCAGATGCAGAGCTCGAGGTGAAGCCGCCGGAAGTGTGCGCCCAAAGAGCTGCGCATGCAAGCATGCCTGTGGGTCTGTGCACTGACTCATCTAGGCAGAGGTGCAAGACACTGAGCGTGCCCACCAGCAAGCTTGATGTTAACAGCAGGCATGGCAGCAGGTGCGGATGAAGGTGTGGAAGCTGCTGTCCCGCGCCGCCGCCAGCCTGCCAGGTGCACCTTGTCATCATGATGCCATGCACTGTCAAGCCGGTCAATTTTGGCTACGCCTGCTACCACCCGGGTGACTAAACAGACACTTGGTATCATGGTAGGGGCCACCCGGCTATGAGGCTAAGATCATAAGAGGCGTGCAACCCGCTTCCCACGAGACGGCCCCGCGCCGGCTGTCGGCGCTCAGAGAACAGCGACTGCACCAGCCCTGTCATGAAGGCAAGAAGGCAGCCAGCTGCCGCGAACATCGGAGGCCTGGCCGAGCGGCTCTGCTGGCAACAGCTCCCGCGGCTGCGAGTAGGGCTTTGCATACTCTGGAATCGCCGCACTTGACCTGAATGCGCGGCAAGCGCACCACTGGGGCCGCGGCGGTGGCGGCGCTGCCTGTCGTCACCTGGCTGTGTGTGCTGCTGGTGGCGACCGCACAGTCTGGGCCCCCCTCTGCAACAGCTGATGTGGATGAAGGTAAGAGCCTGCAGGGCACTGGTGGTGTCCTGCCTCATTAGCGTCAAGCTAGTAGGGGTTGGGAGCGGCCACAGTGCCGCCAGCACTGTGGCCGGGGTTGCTGACGGGGGCCACCGACGTCGACGCCGAATGGAGCTCACCCCCCACCCGCCTGCCGCATAATGCTTTGGCTCGGCTTGCAGGCGCCATCTTGCAGGACTTGCGGCAGCTGCTGCTCGTTGAGCAACCCACCATCGACTCCGCAGGCTGGAGGGCGATGGATAGCACCCACCACTGCGCCTGGGCGGGCGTGGACTGTGAAGGCATGCCGCTCCATGTCACCAAATTGTGGGTTGCGCAACCAGCTTCGTTGAGCCTGCAGTCTATTATGTTGTCACGCACCGAATCATGTGATAAAACAGAGCAGCATCGGGTGCCCACAGTGAGTGCATGCAATGTAAGTTGGTATGCTTATGCTGGGCCATGTTGTTGGTGCTCACGTCGTTCCACTGCCCCTGCCTGGCCTGGCTGCTTTGCAGGGCCTTACCATGGGGTTGGGGAAACATTCCAGTGGGGCCCCCCCCGCCCCCCCCCAACAGCAGCTGTGCTGGGGCACCATCCTGCGGCACCAGCGCGCCGCCGTTGCACTATGCAGGCGTGCCGCCAGAGGTAGCACAGCTGTGTCGCCTGCCCTTCCTGGAGCTCTTGGAAATCTATTGGACACGCACGCCCTGGGGAGCCGTGATTGCGCCCGAGTGGCTAGCGAGGACAGCGTTCCCGCGGCTTATGTGGTGCGCCCCGCGGAGCTCACGCGCCACGGGTGGTATCGGCCTCAGCAGCCCCCTTCCCTTGTTTACGCACGATTGAGTGTCCGGTTATGCATGCTGCTCCGGCCACGCGCAACCCTGCCACGCGCGGCTGGTGCATGCAGCCTCTCACACTAACGCAACCCAGGCCCTGCCCTTGTGTGTGCACTGCAGGTTGGATCTGAGCTTGCCCACCCTGCCCGGCGTCACGCTGCCCGACATCCTACCAGGGGCGCTGCCCGCTCTCAGGCAGCTTTCCCTTGCGCTGCCCGATGTACTCTCTACTCTTCCCGCCGGCTGGGGCGCCAGCCAGCAGGTGCTGCCGGCGCTGCAAGAACTTGATCTGCTGCTGCAAGTGGAGGGAGGCCTGCCTGCAGCGTGGGGCACGGGCCTCCGCCAGATCCGTTCCCTCAGAGTGTTACGCTTGGCCGCGCCAAAAGCAGCGCCAGGTGGCAATGGCAGCTTGGCTGCTGCCGCAGTGGGGCATGTGCGGCAGGAGCAGGACCCTCCCCGGCTGACGGCCGCTTGGGGGGCAGGCGCGTGGCCGATGCTGGAATCGCTGCAGCTCGAATATTTGGGGCTGTCCGGCCCGTTGCAGCGTTGGGTGCAGCCTGGCAGCTTCCCACTGCTGCAACAGCTGTGAGTGGTACCGCTTCTGCACCCACAGGCTTGGGCCCTTACTTATGCTTGCACCCACCAAGCCCTTACTTATGCTTGCACCCACCATCAGCTTGCATGAGCCTTGTCGAGCTTGAGAGCGTCTTTGTGGGTGGTGTCAGCACCAGCGACAGTACGTCACTGTGTGCCCCCGCTCTCCCACTCCGCCTCCGACTCTGCAGACGGCTTTCGGACAACCACTTGTCGGGATCGCTGCCGACTGAGCTGTTTTCAAGCCGCCCCCACTTGGACACAATCATGCTTGAGAACAACCACTTGACCGGAACACTGCCGAATGCATGGGCACAGTCCAATGTGCGTGCGTGTGGGTGGGTTTGTGTGTCAACGACAAGTCTGTGCGAGCTGTCATGAGTGGGCAACCAAGGTTTTCAGAAGCTTTGCCCACTTGGCTTCCCTCATGTCTATCCACCCACCTGTTTTTCTTCCCGCCGTCTGCTCTTCATGATGCTCTTACTGATGCTCTTCTCCTCGGTGCAAGCCGCAGGCCTGGGTTCTGTCACTGGCCGGCAACAACCTCAGCGGGCCCGCCTTCCCACCCGCCTGGGCCAGCGCAAACATGTCGACGCTTAAGTACCTGATTCTGACAAACAACTCCCACGTGACGGGCACCCTGCCGCCCGATCTGCCGTGGGCCAGCCTGGCAATGCTGTGAGTGCAGGGTGAGGGCTGCCATGGGGCTGGCCGCACACCATGCATGTTATCTTGCACGCATGCCCGATTGCCTGCCGCCTGCCCGCCTGCATGGAGAAGTAGAAACCGACGGGTCTTACAAACCGAAAGAACGGTATAGCCAAAGGCACCAGTCAGCTACCAGCCCGCCCGCTTGCCTGCATGCTTGTCGGCTCTCCCACCAGTCAGCCTGACCACGCCACTCATATCGTGCGTCTGCAGGTCGTTGGATGGCACGGGTGTGAGGGGCAGCATCCCGGCCGCTTGGTGTCGTGCGCCCTTCGCGCTCACCCTCACAGAATTGTACATCGGACGCACTGCCATCGATCCGATGCCCCCGTCATGTGCTGCACAAACCCTGCACAACTTGAGGATTTCAGAAAGCGTGACGCACCAGACCGCAATGTCAGCCAGCGAAACAGCAGTGCTGCACCAGCACCACAATCGCCAGCAGCGGCAGCTAGCGGTGATGGTGAGCCTCGTGACTGTGCTGTTCATGGCCGTGCTTGTGACATTGGGATTTGTGGGCCGCATGTTATGGCGTCAGCGGCCGTGCTTGCCGGAGGCTGTGTCACATGCAGAGCAGCAAACCTTGTTGCACGACGTTGCAGCCATTGGCAATAGACACGATCAAGGCTGGCCGCCAGACAGCATAGTGCGGCTAGCACAGCGTGGGCGGCTGGCAGCGCTGATTAGCAGCGAATTACGTGTCAGCAGTCGCGGCACAGAGATGGTTCAGCTGCCGCTCCAAGCCCACCGACTAGGGCAGACCTGCCACCACACCGGCACCAGCCAAGACAGCTATGGAGGCAGCCACGCCTCCCCCGACTTTTGCTCGCTTCAGCCCGTGCTGAGTGCCCGGCGTGTGGAGGCGGCCACATCGTGGGCCGGTGCGGCTGGACCGCCGCCAAGCAACGGCACCGCCCCCTGCGGCTATCCGGCAGTTGGCGGAGGCGCAAGCATTGATGCGCATTCCAGCTGGCCGTGGGGTCTACCCACTCACTCGTTGCGCATGCCCGCGCATGCCATCAAGGTGGGTGTCGCTCCTTTGTGGCACACCTGGCTTCTACGTGCATCACGAGTTTGTAGCCAGCACTTAAGCCCTCCCTACTGTGCATGCGCGTCATCTGTTGGTTCCCGCCTTGCGCTGCCCCTCCCCCCCCTTACCCGCAGTTTGTTGTTGATGCCGATGGCAGCCTGGTGGAGCTTGGGGCCGGCACACATGCCACCGTGTTCCTGGTCAAATTGCACCCCGACGACCGACTGGCCGCAGCCAAGGTGCCGTGTGCCAAGCTTGTGCCAAGCTTAAGCACGGTTGTGGAACTGAACATGGGCAAAGGGTGAAGGGCGATGGATGGGCTAGTGTGGCGGCAAAGATTCCGGCAAGCAGGGCCCACTCTGCCATGCAGTTCAAATCCACACATGCATGCGCTCATGCCTCTCCCCCGGCAGGTGTTTGAGCTGGAGGCTGGGGTGGACAGCGGCACAGTGTGGCAAGAAGTCTCGATGATGCAACGCTGCCAGCACCCACGAGTGGTACCGCTGCTAGGCGTGACGCTCAAGGTGCGGTAACCAGTGCTGCTCTTTGTTGCGTCCAATGCGCAACAGTGGGAAGGAGGGCAGAACCAGCACCTCCAACACTTGTGTTCTCTCTAAAACAAAGACCCACCTATTGTTGCTCTGCCCTTTTAGGGCCCGCTGATGATGCTTGTTACGGAGCTGATGCCTGGAGGCAACCTGGCAGCAGCCGTGCAAAGCACCACTCGTCGATCCGAGCTGCGCTGGGAAGCAAGGTGGGTGCCGCAACCCGAAGGCTGTCCTTCTAGTCCCCTGCCCGCTCCACTGCCCGCCCTCCTTGCCTCTTGCGTGCATCTACTACAAGCAACGCTTAAACGCCTAGCTGTTGAAAGGGTCTTCTATCCATGCTTTCGATGGCTTTCTCCAACCGCCCGTCCTCCTCGTCTGTAGGGGCCGCCAGGTGGCACTAGACGTGACGGAGGCGCTGGACCACCTGCACACCCAACTGGGGGTGATGCACAGCGACCTGAAGCCGGGGTGAGCGCCGGGGCCTGTTAGTGGCCTGTTGAAGCCTGCTGGCGGGGTTGAGGCTCAAACTTTGAGGGAAAGCACTCCCCGGCTGCCTTCCCTTCCTTGCCTGCAGCAATGTGTTGTTGTCCGCCGACTGGCGTGCCTGCTTGGCGGACATGGGCCTAGCTCAGCTGTTGGGCACAGGGGCGCGCACTGCTGCCGGACTGACGCGCGTCTACGCCGCCCCCGAACAGCTGATGGGGCAGCAGTGCACCCTGAGCGCCGACATGTACTCGTTGGGCGTGCTGCTAGTGTCGCTGCTGACTCAGGAGCTTGTGGAATCACGCGGAGGGTGGCGCCTGCCTCGCGCCCCGGATCAGTGCCCGCAAGTACGTCTGCATGCCTATGCACTCAAACATGTTTGGTGCAGCTTAGCTGCTGAACTCGTGCTCCTGCCCTTCACGCCTACACCCCTTCTTAGCCCATAGGCACCAACTTGTGGGTCCTTGCTGCAGGATGTGGTTGCACTTGTAGAGGAGCTGCTGGCGGCAGAGCCGAAACAGCGGCCCACAGCGGCGCAGGCGCTGGCACGGCTGCGCGCGGCGGTGTGAAGGGAAGCACTGCAAGCATATGTTTGTATTTCATTATAGCATGTACCATGTAGTCTAATCATCTACAAGATTGCAATTTATTCTCTGCGCAGCGCCCTTCATCCATGCACGTATTCGATTTCCCCAAATCCTGTCTTGCTGCAATCCCTGTAGTGCCGTACACAATTCGTATCTTCCGATCCACAGGTTTGTACCAGAAAGCAGCGCTAGCTTACGGTCCGGCGGAACCTGTCCGCCCCCTGTCCCGGTCCAATAGGGCCTACTATGCGGGGTATTGTAACACACACGCTAGCAGGCTTAGGGTGTGGGGGCTCGCCTGGGCTCCACTTTACCACCGCCAACGGCACGCTGTGCTGGCGTCACAGCATAGCACAGCAGGAGGCGTGCAACGCGTCTGGGGTGGTTACGAGATGTGTTCTCGGGATGTGAATGCAGCGGAGCATAGCCCCGCCATCGGAGCAGCGTGACGCTGGGCGACAGCCAGGGTGAGGATGCACGGCCTGGCAGCACGCCACGCAGCACAGGCGTTGTAGGCAACAGCAGCGGGACAGCTGGTCATGGCTGCGCTTCTCCGGTGGTTGATATTTTCACTTGGCTGACATGGGTGGGAGGTACAAGCTTTCATGCGTTCGTTCTGGGGGTTGGTGTCTGCTTTGGCGATGGGACTGTATGATGTGACGTGAGTGGTCAGCTGGCTGGCAACACATGCGCCTGTTGTTTCATCGTCGCCTCAGTGGGGTGCGGTGCCAAGCAGTGCATGTCGTTTGCCCGAGGATACGCATACAGCCAGCCATGCAATCGAGATGAGGGCATGCTGTGTACTTCACGCACAGCCCCCCTTCGAACGAATTGAATTGCCTGCACCCCGCTGGCTGCGGTGTAAAGGGCACGGTACACCTTTGGGGGTGCCCCCGCTCTGCCGAGCGCCAATTCCAGCACCAGCGCATGAGCACCCACGAGCTGAGCTGCACTCGGTTACAATGTGTTGAAATGTTCTTCTCGGGTTAGGAATGGGGGGGCTGGGGAGGGAGGGGGAAGGGAGCAGGGAGGGGATGTGCGCGCGTGGCTTCGGAGGTCGCACCCAGCAGGGGTGCAGGGGTGCAGGGGGCGAGTGCCAGCGTCGCCTGAATGCGTGTATAGAGGGAGGGGCATGGCGGATGCGTGCCAGAATATGAAGATGGGACCGCCGCGCAGCAAAACGCGTGAAATGAATGAGGTGTGGCAGGGTAGGAGAGGGGTGCCGAGAGGAGGGAGGGAAAACGGGAGGGAGAGAGCCGGTGGTGAGGAAAGACCATGCTGCGTGGGGCTGAAAAAGGGCAGGGGGTGGGCAGCATGAAAAGAAGGGGGATGTCTATTCCATGCAATGCTGCGCATGCGTTTTGTGACAGTTTGGGCGCGGGGGAGGCGGGAAATGAATCGAAAAGATTGGAAGGGAAAACGGGAGCGGGAGAAGGGGGGGGGGCTAATGAAAGCTTCCGACGCCCCGGCAAATCACCAAACTGTCCTTAGTAACTAGCAAGGTGCGTGGGTGGGGGGCGCATGGCAGCGCTGGCAAGCCGTGCCACGAAGCACAGCACGTGCCACGCACGCATGTGCCAGCCAGGCGGGCAGGCGGGATCACAAGCTCGGCCGCGCCGCCGCCAAACCGCATGCCAGGCCGCTGTGCGGACTCAGAAGGCTCCGGCCTCGCATGGGTATGCCACCGCCAGGCATGGCCCACAAGGCGTGGTGGCACCGCATCACATGCGCAGCCGCTTGCCGCACAGATCTCCCGCCACGTGGTCTTCCGGCATCAGGTGGCCCACAATGTGCACCGTGGGCGCGTTGCTGCCCGTCCACGGCGCCATCTCACCGCCCAGGGGCGTGCCGTCTGGCAGCGCAAAGGAGGCGGTGAAGGTGACGCTGCCGCTGCTGCAGGGCAAGAGGGTGGGGGTGGGGGGAAGGAGGGGGTGAGGCTGTGTATGATTGAGTTGCGAGTGGTGGCGGTGGTGCTGGTGGCTGTCGAGGGCAAGGAATGGTGGGGGAGGGGGTGAGCAGGGCAGGGCAGGGTCGGCGGCCAGGGTGGCTGCGGTGGTAGTGGAGCAGGGTGGCGTTGAAGCAGGGAGGCAACGCAGGAGCATGCCGCGGGCACCCAGGAAGCGAGCAGCTCGGGTGGCCTGCCTGCCACTCATCCGGCGCCTGCCTGCCGGCAGCGTGCCAAGCCACACGCCCTGCACTGCCCCTGCCCCCAACCCAACCAGCCTGCGCAGCCTGCACCAACAGCAACAGCCCTGCGCTGCTGCTGCGCTTCAAGCCAGGCCCGAGAAGCCAACCAAGCGATGCTGTCCACGCGGCAGCGGCACGCTGCTGCCTGCCCCACACTCGGCAGCCGGCGCCCCCCGCCCCACCCCACACATTGCCCCCCAGCTGCCCATGTGCCCCACGTTGGCAGTCAATGCACTGCGAACATGGCTGAGGCTCTACTCTTGTAAGAAAACCGCACCAGCCACACTGCCACCCTCAAACACTCTCCTCCTCCTCCTCCCATCCTCCACATCCTCCCAGCCGCCCTCTTGAAGCCCGCACCTGAGCAGCACGTTTGGCGAGTAGCACGCCCCTCCAAAGTGCGGCACCCAGTACATGCGCACAGAGTCGTACTTGTGGCGCACCCAGTCGGAGCGCCACAGCTGCGTGGGCGGCCGGTTGCCGCAGCTCACCACCAAAGTCAGAACCGCGTCCGTCCACAGCGGGAAACGCTGCATGCTCTGCGGGCAGCGCATGGTGCGGGGCGGGGGCAGGCAAGGGGGAGGGCGGGGTGAGGCAGGGAGGGTGCGATGGTTGCGGTGGCGGGGCCGCGGAGGGCGGCCACGCGTGTCATGCTGGCACCAGCGTTTATGGGCAGCTGCAGCCTATCTGGGGAGCTGTGGGAGCAGCACAGCTGCCACCTGGCGCGGACAGAATGGTGCAGCAGACGCGGCATGGGGCGGGCGGCCAGCACACCAAGGTATGCGTAGCTTCCCAGGCACACAGCCTTGGATGGCTGGGGGTGAATCAGAGCGGCGTGAGGCCAGCGGAAGAGGGCAGGCAGGCTGCACCGCTGCCAGCGTGGACAGCCTCCTGCCGTGCTGCCCGCCACCTGCCTGCACCTGCAGCTTTGCACCAGACTCCCGGTGGCTGAACAACATGCACCAAGGCAAGACCAGATGCAGACAGGCCAGGTGCTGTGGTGAGGCGGAAATATGCCCGCCGCTCAACCCGACCCCCGCCCTGCTCCCATCCCGGCGCTAGCACCGGCTCGCCTGCGCCTCACCTGTGCTGGGCAGCCCTGCGCGCTTAGGCCCGTGATTGCCAGCACCTTGCCCTCCGGGATTAAGAGGGAAGCCGCGGCGCCGCCCACAAGGCCCGGCGTGAGCTGCGTCGCAAAGAACTCTACTTGGGACGCCGCCATTTGTGGGCGCCCTACACCGTGGGCAGCCGCTGCCGCACCACAGGCGGGATCTTTGTTGCCTCAGTGGCGGCTGGGCGGCGTGGATCGAGTTGCGGTGGCACACGGTGGCGCATTTTATCCTCAGAATGCAGGGCGGTACATGCAGTACACTACCAGGTCGAGCGACTTTGTGGCGCTTTGCGCGGTGGAAACCGGCCCAACGACGCCTGGCAAGTCTGTGACCACGCCTCGGGCCCTGCCGAACCGTTTGCACCGCCTGAAACCTGCCAGCTGGTGCTGCCGCCAGCCCTTATCCTTTGACCGGCGCCGGCGGCGGGGCGCCGGCGGCAGGGGCGCAGCCCTTACAGGCACCACTTGCAGTCTCACAAAGGCTGGGGCACACAGTGCAACCGCAGCAGCACGCGCTCAAAGCACCCACCCCGCCCAGTCGGCTGCGGCTGTGGCCGGCTCAAACAGCCGCGCAGGCGGCTCGTGGTAAAAGGCTGTGGGCACCGCTTTCAGGCGCCGCCCCGCCTCTGCCGCAAACATGCTGGCATAGCTGGCTCCCAGCAGCTCGGAAACGTCCACCTCTGACGTCTTCTTGCGGTCCCTCAAGTCCTTGTCCAGAATTGCACAGTAGGCAGACACCTGGCAAGGGGGAGGCCAGGGAGGCAAAAGGACAGCGTGGGAGGGCGCCTAAAGAGTGCGAGGGGGTTGAGGGGCGGCGGGCACCCGGGCTGACTGGGAGCTTGCACGGCTTTGGGCAACATGCGGCTCCCACCGGCCTGCCTGCCTGCATGGGCGGCCGTCCCACCCTGCCAACGCCCCCTCCATATGCCCGTGTTCACACACGCATAACACCGTAAACTTCCCTCCCGCAACCCTCACACCCACCTGCGGGCTGTGGTGCAGGCGCAGCACCTCGAGCTCCCACAGGCTGCACTCTAGCGCACGGCTCCTGCCTGGGTCCGACTCCCCAAAATCATACACATCCACACCCTGCCAGGCAGGCCCCGCCTGCGCCTCCTGCTGCTCCTCCGCCTGCGCCTGCTGGGCGGCTGCCGCCACGCCGTTGGCGGCGGCCGTTGGCTGCGCCGCCAACACCTG
>JTEE01000013.1:835877-847549 GCA_002896455.3 Chlorella sp. ArM0029B | reverse complement strand
GCCGCGCCGCCTGCCGCTGCGCCGTGCTGTGCCTGCTGCGCCTGCTTTGCGATTTTGATGATGCTGGCCAGTGTGAAGTAGCGGACATCGGCCAGGTCTGCAGGTGGGAGCGGGTGGGGGCAGGGGTAGGGGAAAGAACAGGTTGAGGCGCTCGGCCCAATATGCAACCTCGTGCTTGCTGCAATGCGGCCTGCTGACTGGGCAGCGCCCCTCTCCTTGCAAGATCGTATGGAGAGATGCCGGGGAACAGGAGAGAGGCCACAGGCGACTGAAAGGAGCCCGCCAGTCAATTGTGTGCCGGAAGATGAGCAGGCATCCCAGCACCTCGGCGCCACAAGTAGCCCAGTAACCAACCGCATGCCCATGCTTCCTCAGCGCAGCTCAGCGGCCTGGCTTTTTGTGTTGACATGAGCAGTCCCAGCACCTTGGACATAGCTCGGAAGGGACTGCCAGCCAGCCGAATGCCCATGCTAACTCAGGGCAGCACCGTCCACTCACCCAGGACCTTGCCATTGAGCAGCTCCAGCACCCCAGCCACCATGCATGCCAGCCAAGTCAGGCCAATAATTAGCAGCCAACCAGCCAAATGCATGCCCAAGCTGCCTCAGCCTGATTGACGCTCACCCAGGTACTCGAAAACGAGGAAAGAACATCAGCCAGTCAGGCCAACAAACCCCAGCCAACCGCATGCCCATGGCTGACTCAGCATGCCCACGTCCACTCACCCAGGAACTTTGAGATGAGCAGGCCCAGCACCTCGGGAGCCGCCCCCGCGCTCGTCAGCAGCGCCTCCAGCAGCCGGTGGAAGAGGCGGTTGTTGAACACGCCCGGCCGCTCGCCGCGCACGCATTCCATCAGCGCAACAAAGGCGGCCACCTGGGGGGAGAGGCAAGGTGGGGAAGACGGGCGGGCACAGGGGTTGGTTGGGAGCAACAGCGCAGTGGCTTCAAGGCCGTCTGCTGGCAGGCAGGCAGGCTGGCAGGCAGGAGGTCCCGCAGGGGATACGCCACATGGGGTGGCGCTTGTGGGGAGGGAGGGGCAGGGCAGCAGGGCGAGGTAAAGAAGCAAGCGGAAGGAGCGTCGGTAGCAGTTGGGATGAGGGTTGGCAGCTGGGGCACGACGATCGTGGTGTGGTGGGCATGGGTGACGGGTGCAATGGGAGTGCAGGCAGCAAGCTGTCGCAACGTCACCCTCTTCCCTGCCCTGCTCACACAGCACCGTCAGCGCCCCAAACCCTAGCCTGACCCAAGCCCTGGTTCTCACAACCACCCCCTGCCTCCCCCACATCCACACACCTGCGTGCGCGCGTCCGCGGCGGGCGCTCCCAGCAGGCACAGCAGGCCTGCTGTGTATGCCCGGTACTGGCGGTGCAGCCAGGTGGCGTAGACGGCCTCTGCTGACGTGTCGCCCGCTGCCGGGGGTGCGGGCGACAGGTCACCCCGGTCGAATGAGTTGATGAAGAAGAGGCGCAGGCTGTGCAGCACCGGGACCACCTGCAACCAATCATTCAGGGGGTGCATGCAGGCAGGCGGGTGGGCTGCGGGGATGGGGTCTGGAGGCAACGGGAGCTTGAACAGCAGCCAGGGTGGGGCGGAGCGGCACATGTGCGGCCAGTGTTCCGCATGCTGGCGGGCAATTGTGCCAACTGCGTGGGCCTCTCATCTTTCATCGTAGGTAAGTATATTGCTCGTTCATTCATAGAACTTGCGGTTTGTGCCACTTGTGCCGGCATCCTCGTCACCCGCACCTGTTTGCAGTCGGGGGTCAGCGCTGCCAGCAGGACTGGCAGGTTGTTTGCCTTTGCCCGCGGCTCCGCCACGAGCGCCTCTGCCAGGGCGGGCAGGTCGGCGGGGGCCCGCCGCTTCTTGGCGCCCGGCATGGCGGCAGCAGTGCTCTTCTGTGTGGAAAGTGTACGATGACGGCGAACACCGTGGGATGGATTGGTCAGGTGTCACGCAGGCTGCAGGCAGAAGGGCAGCAGCAGGCGCTGAGCAGGTTGGCGGCACCGCTGCCGCCGCTGCCGCCCCGCCGGTGGTGCTCCGTCAAGGTCCGGGCAGCATGCATGGCTGCGTGGCGCGCTCGCATGCCCCCAACGTTGTGTGGCAAACGAAATAGCAGCAGCCCAGCCGCGGCACATATGCACCTTGCAATGGCGCACCTGCAACAGCAAAGCGTCTACCCCTCACGTATCGCAATATTACGATGTCCGCCGTCGTGTAGAAGAAGAAGAAGAAGAAGAAGAAGAAGAAGAAGAAGAGGAACGCAGATATGCGTGACTTRTCGCCACGACGGGCGAGGGAGGGAGTGGCAAATGGCCTGGCCCCCCTTTGGAATGCAAGCGTACAGAAAAAGCACACAGAGGCAGCGTAAGGTGTACATGTGCCAGCCAGCGAATTAGATGAGAAGCCAATTGCCAGGCTGGCGTGCGTGGACTTTCGGGCCTAGGTGTGCTGGCCTCGTCTATTCGCATTGCATTTCAACATGTCGGCATGTGCGATCAGCCACAGGGTCGGCCTGCCCGCCTCTCGGCGGCCCGCTGGCCGGTCCTCCCGCCAGGCGCGCCTGGCCCAACCAACGCGCGCCCAGCTTTCGGAGACTGTTGATCGTACCGCAGTGTTGCGTCAGATGCTGGCCAAGCCCGGCATTTTACTGGTGAGGGTTCTCTCTACCTGCGCAGTGCCGCCCACCAGGCGGGTTGTCGCACAGTCTGCAGGGTATGCGCATGCGAGGAGACTAGAACAGAAACGAAGGGTGCAGGCGGGCGCTGTAGTGCGCAATTTCCTGACGCCACCACCCGCAGCTTGCTGCTGCCGCCGCCGCACCTCGCCCTCCTCGAACCACTCCCCACCTGCTGTCCCCCGCATTCTTAGCCACTCCCTTCCTCCCTGAAGCCTTAAACTCGAGTTACACGCACGCATCCAAACTTCCTTTCTTCTCCCGCCTGCCCTGCCGCCCTCCTCCCTGCCTTCCACAGGGCCCCTGCTGCCACGACGGCCTCTCCGCCCGCCTCATCGAGCGTGCGGGTTTCGACTTTGCATTCATGTCTGGCTTCTGCACAGCCGCCGCCCGCCTGGGCGCACCAGACACGGGTGCGTGGGAAGCTGCCAGGCGCTTGCTGTCGCCCGGTCCATGCTTGTGGGAAGCCTCCCATCAAAACGGATGGAACCTAGAGACTGCCCTTTCGCAGCTCCCTGCTCTGTCTAGAAGTACCGCCCTGTTCTGAGTGTGTCCCAGCTGGCGGTGCTTAAATCCCTGCAGGGCTCATCAGTTACGCAGAGATGGTGGACAGCGGGCGCAACTGCCACGAGGCCACACGGCACCTGCCCAGTGCGTGGGATGGGGGGTGGAGACTGGTGTGTGGTGGAGCGTACGTATGGGGTGGGGGGGGGCAGCTGCTTGGCTGGGCCAACGGCAGGGGCATGCCTAGACGGCCTGCAGTGCCAGCCTTGCTCCGGCTGCTGCTGCTGCTGCTGCTGCTGCTGCCTGAACTACTGCCGCTGCTGCTGTTGGCGCTGCTGAGGGATGCCACACCTCATGACCCTCTCCCCTCCCCCTCCTGGCCTCCCCTTCCTCACTCGCTGGCGCGACAATGTCGCCTTGCGCGTGAAGCGCTGCATTGGCATCCCCCCACACCTGCCTCCCTCCCGGCCCTCCCTGCAGTCATCGGTGACGGTGACACCGGGTACGGCAACGCGGTCAACGTGAAGCGGACGGTACGGGGCTACGCGGCTGCCGGGTTTGCGGGCATACTGATCGAGGACCAGCAGGTGAGGCTGTGCTGTGCTGTGCTGTGCTGTGCTGTGCTGTGCTGTGCTGTGCTGTGCTGTGCTGTGTTGTGCTGTGCCATGCTGCGCTGAGTCAGGACTGAGAGCTCCTGCCGGCCCGCCCTCACAACACAGCGCTCTCACCCAGCCCTCCCTGCTCTGCCTGCGCCCTCTGCCCCTGCACCCTCAGTGGCCCAAGTCGTGCGGCCACGTGCGCAACAAGAAAGTGGTGGAGCGGGCAGAGGCGGTGCAGCGCATCAAGGCGGCGTGCGATGCCAGGTGAGTCTGCTGCGCCCTTTGGCAGCGCCACGGTGGGGGCGGATGGTGGAAGCGGGCAGGCGGTGCAGCGTGAAGAGGCGGTGCAGCGCATGGAGGCGGTGTGTGATGTACGATGAGTGTGCTGTGCCCTGTTCCTAGCGGCGGAGGAGACTAGTGGAATGGTGCAGTGGGAAGAGGCGGTGCAGCGCATCAAGTTTTGTGTTCCTCCACTCTGACTGCTCCCATCAGCCGCAGCCTCCCACCCCTCTGCCTCATATTGCACCCACATCTATTCTAACCACTATTCTGCCCACTGCTCTGCCCACTATTCTGCCCACACCTGTGGCTGTGCAGGGATGAGGGGCACGGCACCGTGCCGTGGCACTACCTGCGTCCGCTGCCTGTTCACTCTTCCTCCGTCTTGGCTTCTCTCATAGGCTGTAAACCTCCCACTCCTCTGCCTACTTTTCTCCCCACACCTGTGCCCGTGCAGGGATGAGGGGCGTGACATTTTGGTGGTTGCCCGCACCGACTCCCGCCAGGCCTACGGCTCCCTGGACGAAGCGCTCTGGCGGGCAGCCGCATTTGCCGACGCGGGCGCAGACGTGGTGGGTGCATGGCTGGCCTCAAGGGGGGTGGCTGGTCCGACGTGGTGGGTGTGTGGCTGGCCTCGAGGCGGGTGGCTGGGCTTACGAGGTGGGTGTATGGCTGGCCTTCAGGACTGTGGCCAGCGGTGGTGGGTGCCACAGTGTGGCTGGTGTAGCAGGGGGGTGGGCAGACGTAGTAGGTGCATGCATGCCTGCGGGGTTGCGCTGACGGGGTGGGTGCCATGCATGCCTGTCTGGGAGCCCCCACTCTTGCATGCCATGATTTCGTAGCCGAGGTTACGTTAGCAGCACTCTCGCCCCCATGCTCTGTCCATGCTGTCAGGTGTTCATCGACGCTTTCATGTGCCCGCGCTTACGAGCCATAATGCCGGCGCCGAGATGATGTTAGCAGCACGCTTGACCCCGGTCTCTCCCTTGTGCCCTTTCAGGTGTTCATAGACGCTCTTGAGAGCGAGGGGGAGATGGCGGCGCTGTGTCGCGTGCAGGGGGCCTACAAGGTAACTGGGTTCGGGTGGCTTCGTGGTGTGGGGTGGGAGGCTGCCCTCACCCTCACCCGTGCTGCCCGCCCCACTCTGCGCACCCCCGCCCTCACCACATCACTGGCTCCACTCTCAACTCCCCCCGTGACTGCCAAGGCTCCGGCTGTTCCGGCACCAGTGCTGCTGCAGGATGCTCCCAGCTCCCTGTTACCCACCACTCACCCTGCACCCTCCTCTCTGTCCACTGATGGCACGCTGGAGGGCGGCAGCATGACGCCTACTCTTTCACCCCTCCCTCCTTTCCCTCATGCACCTCCCTCTGCTGTGCCTCCCTGTGCCCTCTGACCCCATCCTATGATGAACCAAATAGACGTTGTCAAGCTCATGCCCTACTCGTAGGACCACTAGTAGGGTTACTTGCTGGTGGCCCCCCCATGGCCCTCCCTCTCCACAGGTGGCCAGCATGCTGGGGGGTCCCTCGTCCCCCCTCGTTTCCCTCTCCTCCCTGCCCTGCCCCGCCCCCTCAAGTGTTTGCCCCGCCCCCCCCTGGTCACCTCTGACCTCCCCTCGACAATCTGACCTGAAAACACCTGCACATGCACCAGCTCCTTCCACACAGATGGCCAGCATGCTGGAGGGCGGCAGCAAGATGCTGCTGCATCCCCTGTGCCCCTCCTCACACCCCACCACTGCCCCTTCACCCCNATGCTGCTGCATCCCCTGTGCCCCTCCTCACACCCCACCACTGCCCCTTCACCCCCTCTCTTTCCACACAGATGGCCAGCATGCTGGAGGGCGGCGGCAAGACGCCCATCCTGGCGCCGGAGGAGCTGGCACAGATGGGCTTCAGCCTGTGCGCCTACCCCCTCTCCCTGCTGGGCGTCAGCGTGCGGGCAATGGAGGACGCACTGGCGGGGCTGAAGCGTGGGGCGGTGCCGCAGCCACCCGCCATGCCCACCTTCCAGGTGACATGCACGCATGTTGAAACATTCACAAACGCTGACATGTTGGATGTATCGAGCTTACTAGTATGGAAAGTAACGCTCGCGGCCTACTTTCCCAACCCTCGCTGCCTACGAGGGCAGCAGGAGGCAGGTCCCGTGCTCGCCCTCCCTGCTGCTGCTCAGTCAACCCTTGCACCCTCCCTGCCGCGCCTGATGGCTGTTATCGGGGCTGCCGGGCCAGTGGGCCCCTCGACAGAAATCACCCTCCTGTCTGTCTGCTGCGCCCCCACACTTCTTCATGCCAGTCACACATGCTCGCCCCTGTGCTGCGCCTGATCGTCGCTTGCAGGAGCTGCAAGCGTCTGTGGGCTTCCCAGAGTATTACGCTGAACAGGAGCGGTGCGTCGTACCGCCCATCACCAGCAGTATCTCTAGCAACGGCAGCAGCAGCAGCAGCAGCGGCAGCAGCAGCCGGAGTGCCCCCAACGGGGCGGCGGCGGCTGCAGTGGCAGCGGCAGGCGCAGCAGCAGTGGCGGCAGGGGCTGCTGCTGCTGAGGTGGCAGCTGAGCCTGCAGGCATCGAGGCGGATGCGATCTTGGAGCCGGGCAGCAGCGCAAGCAGCTCCTCAGCAGCTGCCTCCAGCGGTACCATAGACCTGTACAGCCAGGCGGGGGATGAGGGGGGCAGCCGGGGGCGGTACGGGACACGGGAGGTGCGCAAGCCCTCCTGGATTCGCCTGAAAATAACCGACACGAGGGCGGGGAAGACGACTTTGGACACCCGCATCCCAGCAGGTAAGGTTTTTAGGGTTTAGGGTTTAGGGTTAGGGTCATCGGTAGTGCCATGTGTGGGGAGTGCTGTGCCACCACCCAGAAGTTGATGTGTTAGTGGCGCAGAAGGTTTGTGGTTGGCTTTGAGTCGGTGTGAGTGGGTTCTGGGTGAAGGCCAGGGAGGCGGGCGGGCATGGGTGGTGGCCTCTTGTCTGCTTGCCGCCCCTGCCTCCCTGTGCCACCCGCTTTGCTTCTCCCCGGCTCCTCGTGCAAAGCCCCCCATCCCACCCGTTCTGCCTGCATTACTCTGCCCTCTTAATAACGTGTGTCTCCATCATTGCATTGCCTGCCCTTGCCCCAATTGGTGTATGTCACGTCTCCCCCCAAACCTTCTGCCCAGACTTGTGCACCTCACCTGAACCTCTTGCCCACCTCTGTGCCCATTAGGCTTCCTGGACGGCGTGTCCTCCCTCATACCAGCGGTGGCGGGGGTGGATCTGGAAGGACTCATCAAGCAGGTGGGTGTGGCTTAGCGAGAGTAGGAGTGGTGTGTGCCTGGGAAAGGGTGTGGGTTTGTGTTTACAGGGGGGGGGGGTCAGTGCGGCGGGATGCAGTAAAAGAACGTGCAGGTGCAGGTGGGGGTGCATGGTGGGGGTGCATGGCTGCATGTTGTGTTGACGTCATCAGATGGGTCTTCAGCAACGTCGCAGGCAATTGCAGCTGGGGCGAGCGATCGCCCCGCCCCCGCAGGCCACGGGCGGTCCAACAAGCCCATTCGGCGGCTGGCCTGCTCTCCAACTGCCTGCCCTCTCATTACCTGCGGCCCTGCCCCCATCCACTCTGCCTTGCAGTCCACGGGTGACCCCTGATTGGGACCATATGGCAGCTGGCCTTGTCTGTTGCACCTGGCCTCTCACTGAACTGCTTCTCAATCCCTCATGCCTTGTCAATACTCAATCGCACATCCGTTCAAACAATCATCATTCCTTGCGCCCACCGTGCCGCCCGCAGTCCACTGGTGACCCCGACTGGGACCCCTCCAAGCCCATCTGGCGCCTGGAAAACGAGGGGCCCGACCGTGTGGAGATCTTTTTGGAGTTTGCCTGACACAACACGACTTGTGTGCTGAGCTGGCAGCGCGAGCGGTGTTGCTGACCTGGCAACTGGCCACCATGGCAGCTGCTCTTCCACTTCTGTTGGAGAATCGGAGGTCATGATGGGGGGTGCTGATGATGACGTAGCCTGCCTGCATGGCTGTGATGTGTGTTTGGCGGACAGTTGCAGGCCTGCCTCGCTTTCTGCTGATGCTGGGCTGGCGATCCACCTAACGAGCGTCGAACACGTGCTGCCCTGCGTGCTCCCAGCTGGTGGTTGCCTGCCTGCTCCCATACTTTCCTGTAGTCATATACAGCACTGCTTATTCTAAGATACATGTGAGCCATGGCATGCGCCGCAAATGCAGCATCAATTTGGCAAACTGTGGCGACCCAGCAGTTCCAGCGGGGCGGCAGCTAGAGGGCAGCTGGCACAGTGGCGTGTGGGAAGCTGGGGAACACACTGGGCCTGCCCCAAAGATACAAACTGTGATCCTGCCATGGATGTAACTGAGGTGAAAAGCTCCACACAAGCAGGCGCTTGTAGAAAACCCTGCAGATAGATAGGTAGGGCATGGCCAACCCTCCCCCCGCAGTCCTGCTTCAAATAAAGAAAGCACTCTGCGATGAAAGCGGCGCGTGCACCTCGTGTCACCCCTTCTCACCGTGTTTGCCCCTCGCCCATCCTCAATGACGCGCCCCCTGCTCCTCTGCTCCCTGCTGGTGGGCCTGGCTGCGGCCCGCGGCCTGGCCCAGACGGACGGCATGGGAGGTGTGGCCAGCATGACATTCAAGAACCGGGGCGGCCCTCAGGACTACAGGGGCTGTGGTCCGCGGACAACGAGGGCGGGGCGAGCGTGAGTGGGAGGCGGGCCCGCAGGAGACGTCCGACTGGCTGGGCCCTGCAGGTTGTGGCAGGGCAGAGGTGCCTGCTCGCCTCCCGCCGTGCTGTGGTTGCTTCCGCTGCCCCAGCTCACCCTACAGCCTCACCCTCGCACACGCCCAGTCAGCGCCCGCGCATGATTTTATAACACTGGCGTTGAAGCACAACGACTTGTGTGAACCACGCAACAGCTGCACAGCACCTCGCAACCAGCTCTGCAGAGCGTCATTTCTGGCCAAAACATCTGAGCTGGGTGTCTCGGTCGCCCGGAACCACTTCTCCCCGTGCAGCCTGTCCCAGCATCCCAGCCTGCTGAGGAAGGCTGAGCTGGCTGCTCTCCACAGTCAGTGCCTGCCCTGGAGCGGGCCTGCTGCCGCCGCCTCTGCTGCCTGGCGTCAGCTGTCGGGCAAGACTCGACGGGAATGACAGGTGGGGGCAGGTGACCTGCCTTACAGATGAGGCAGCACAAACGAGTCAGCGCAATGCAAACGAGGGCAGGCACCCGACAGCGCCGAGGATGTTTGCTTGGCAGGGGTAACGGCATTGCATGGCGGAGAAGTCCAGACTTGAGTGACGGCCAGCGCGCGTGCACAGACATAGAACGGGTGGGGAGAAGCAGTAGTTCGAAAGCCCCGCCGCGGACGGAGGGAGCGAGCCGATAGGCGGGTTTCGTAGACAGGGGAAGTGCCACCGGGGGCTGGGCAAAAGCAAGCTGAAGGTGCAAGCAGGTGATGGGGGAAACCCGGCCGGACATCAAAGACAAGGAGACAGTGCTGGGTTACGATGTTGTGCGGCCAGGTGCTGGCTCAGGCGCCAAGCTATTAAGGACACAGAAGAGGGAAAGGACGAGTGGAGGGTACTGCGCTACCTCTGCTCGCAGCACGATGCATGCTTGCGGGGCACGGAAGCACACGGCATATCGGACGCTGAGAAAGAGGAGGAGGAGACGGGGCAGGGCAGGGCAGAGCACAGGCGAAAGACATGCCAAGCTGTGGGAGGGTGGCAAGTGCTGCGTGTTGCACTGGGGGTCTGTGTGGCAGGTTTCTTTGTAGATGGACAGACGGAAAGCACGAAAAAGCGAGTGTGTGGGATGTGGGGCACATTGGGGCACTCGGGAAGACACCAGGATTGGACGTACGTGCAACACTGTGCGACGGGGACGTGACATGAAGATTGCCACGGATCAGACAGAGAGCGGGCCGGCCTCCGCCCACATGGCAACCTTGCGCACGGTGCTGCCCCACCCGCCACCGGAGCCACCGCGCAGCCTGTTGGCGTTCAGGCTGCCAGCACCCCCAATGGGCAGCACGTCTGCGCTGTCGGTGGTGTGGGTGAGCCGGATRGATGGGCTGGTGGCGGCGCCGTTGCCCGCGGCCGTGAAGACAATGGCGTACTGCAGGCCGAATGGGGGGTGGGAGGGACATGGTTGCAGGGTTGCGTGCGTGCGTGTATGCATGCACGGGTGACTGGGTATTTGGAGAGCATTGGTCAGCTGGGGTAGGAGGCGCGAGACGAGGAGGCACATGCTCCCCACGACCCTAAACATCCACACACACAGCCTTACTTTGGATGGCTGCCTGGCTGCCCTGCTGGTTACACACGCAGGTGTTGTGGCATGCAAACTATGCACCCACGCACCTTTCTGCCCACGTAAATCGGCCAGGGCGTGGCGAGTCTGAGGCCAGTGTAGCCGCCGTTGGTGGTCTTGTCAACTTGGCCGCACAGCCCCACCGTGGGCGAGAATTCTTGCTTGAAGAGGGCAGTGAGTGGGTCGGGGAGCACCGGGGCACCAATAGGGTTGTTGCTGACATCCACATTGTGCAGGGATATGGAGAGTTGGGCCACACCCGCGCCCTCGATGCCGCACACACCCAGCCAGATGCGAGCCAGGGTGCCCTCGCCTCCAGAGGTGAAGACGATGGCTCGGGCCAAGTTGTTGGCCTGGCCGACGTCGAGGGTGTTGGTGGATGTCTGCAGGGCAGGGGCGGGGCAGGGACGGCAGGGGAGTTGTGGAGCAAGGCAGGGGGCACCATGCGGTTGGACGAGGGAACCCGGGAGGGGTGGGGCCCTTCAAGTTGCCCTGCCAGCATGCCATGTGGCATTTCCTAGGGCTTTGAGGGGCGAGCGGATGAATCAGCACTCTGCACGATGCCACGACCCCTCTGGTTGTGGTACAGTGGCAGGCACTGCAGCCCCAGCCAGCATCCGTTTCTGTGCTGCCATAGCCAAAAACTGCACCCTCAAATCAGGTGCCCCATGGGCAAGTGGGCATGACCCCCACCCTCCCACCCACGCTTACATCAACAAAGTCCTTGGCCAATCGGTCGGTGCTGTCCAGCCTGCAGGGGCAGGCGGGTGGGATGAGGGCATGACGCTGACCGGTTGGCATGGGTGTGCGGCAAGAGACTGGGTGTGTGAGGTGGAGGGTTGGGGGATGGCGGAGAGGGAGGAGGGTTGGAGGTGACAGATGGTTCGATGGGACATGGTCGCAAAGGGGTACATGCAGCAATGGCAATCGATGGGACATGGTCGCAAAGGGTTACACGCAGCAATGGCAGGCTCATGCAACGTGGAATTCATGTCGAGCAGGACGATTTGGGGCCCATTTCGCTGCATTTCTGGCAGCACAAACCTGTGCACAGACCTCTGAGCCCACCGACAGGCTGGCGACAAGGCAAACGACATGACAGCGGACTGATCAGCTGGACGACACCAGCATGCCCTCCACGCCCCGCCCTGCCAGTTCTCACCCAAGGAATTGAGGCGGGGGAGGCGCAAGCGGGCCGGCCTCYGCCCACATGGCAACCTTGCGCACGGTGCTGCCCCACCCGCCACCGGAGCCACCGCGCAGCCTGTTGGCGTTCAGGCTGCC
>JTEE01000013.1:796615-817816 GCA_002896455.3 Chlorella sp. ArM0029B | reverse complement strand
GGGGGGTGAGGCTGTAGAGGGAACAAAAGTGCCCGGCCGCCCGCATGGGCCGAGCCGCAGGGCAGCACAGCGGAGTTGGCCAGGACCGGGCTGAATAAAGGCAGCAGGGACTGCCCCTACTTGTGCACACCGCCCCGCCCCACCCATTTCGGAATTCACCCACACACCCCTGGTGATAACCAGTGTTACCAAACTTTGAGCAGCACTGCTGTAGGTAGAGATGTCGAGCTAACCCACCCATGTTTAGCTTTAGTTGGGGAGCACTGCGGTGGATACATGCCACCCACCCACCCACCCACCCTGGTTGAGCAGCACTGCCGTTGAGATGGCCAGGCTGAGGTACGGCAGGAGGGAGTCGAGGCGAGAGATGAGTTCACGCAGGCGCTTGCACAGCTGGGCCGCGCTGGCGGTGGCGGCATCCGGGGAGGCGCCGTCCTGGGCCTGCGGGGTGGGGGGCAGGGCACAGGAGCACACATAAACGGGCAGCTGCAAGCGGGCAGGGCGGTGTTGTCGGCGTGGAGGGGCGGCAGGCTGAGGTGGGGGCTCAGAACAAGATGGGAGTCGACGTGGGAGGGCGGGTGCACGGGGTGCGCAGCAGCAGGGCACACACGCAGCGGGAGCGGGGTGCGAGGCAGTGAAGTGCGTGTGGAAGGGCTGCTGCGGGTGCGCGGCAGTGGGGCAGGTGTGGAGGGGCAGCTCCTGGCATGGCCCACACATGGCTGCGGCCCGGCCATGGTGCCTGCTAGCCCCCATGCGGCATTGTGCTCACCCCCGCCCTTCCCCGCAAGCAAGAACCCCATGCTTCTGCCACACCTCTGCAGCAAGCCTCCCTCATCCTGCCCTCGTCTCTTCCACACACCGTGCATCATCGTGCATCAGTATGCCAGCTGCCTCAAGTCCCTGCACCACCACCAACCCAAAGCAGAACGCAAGACGTGCCACACGGGGTGTGTACAACCCACCGCCTCCCCACAGCTCCCCACTCGCACAAGAGATCCAGGCATGCATGGCCCACACCCTCTTGCTTCCTCTCCCTCTGCAAGGGATGAGGACGGGGATGACGACCCTAAAACCCAGATCACACGACTCGGCAGGGGCATCCCACCCACCCGCGCTACGTCGTGTGCCACAAGCGCCTGCCTGAACCCCTCCACCTCTTCCAACACTCCCAGGGCCACACCCAGCGGCTCCTGAAGTGCCTGCAGCAGTAATAGAACACAATCAGTGTGGGAATTGCACAAGGTCAGGGGGCAGGGTGGCAAGGGCGACTGTTTGTGTGGGGGAGGAGTGCCCACCGCTTGGCAACACCTCCCAAAGCAACCTGATGGGGCTCAGGTTGCCTTTTGGAAGAGCCTGCGGGTGGTGAGGAAAGAGAGCAGGAAGGGCGGCAGGGCATGGGGTTCGAAAAGTGGCAGCGCAAGGGTGGGTGAGAAGCCACGGCCTCTGCCCACCCACCTACTTAAAATGGGTGCATCGAGCGGGCGCACGTGCGGGTGCGCGGCGCAGAGTGAGGTAGCCCCTCTGCAGCAGTGCACACTGTGCGTGCGGGCAGTGGGAGCACCCCTGCCCGGCTCCTCACACAAGCCCGACCTCTCACTGTGTTGCCGCGTGTGGCATAGTGTGCCAACAGGTCCACAGGCAGGCACAGCATCTTGACCTGCAGCAGCACAGCGGGCAAAGCGGCACCTCACACGTGTGTATATAGTGTGGTACTGCCAGCCCCGCTGGCAAGTCAATGCACGACTGCTGTCCCCGCATTCTATGCCTCGCCAGCTCTTCACCCGCTGCAACTTCAGGTGCAGCAACTCCCGCATGCCCTGCATCCTCCGGCACAGCCCCCTTCCCACGTGCACATGCGCACTGCGCTGCCACTACCCCGTCCATCCCTCCTTCCCTGCACCTACAACTGGGCCCCTCCACAGCTGCCAGTTGCGCACGTGAGCTTGTGCTGCCCCCACCTTTGCCTCCAGCTCTGCCTGGGTGTCCTGCAGCACTTGGCTGTGTGAGAAGCGTTCGCGGATGACGTCTGACAGGCCCTTGAGCGAGCTGGTGATGGAGAATTCAAACGTTTTCTGCGGTCGAGCGCAGGGGGGGCAGTGCAGGCGGGATGCGCATCACATGAATGGCATTCAAGGGCGTTGCTGGATGGGAGTAGCAGGCCTGAAAACCACACCACAGGGCGGTGGAGGAAATGTAGAAAAGCAGGGGGATGAGAGGCGCGCAGCGGCTTTGTTGTCAGCAGCAGGGCGGGCACTCGGCGTCAACCTGCGCCGCAGCTGCCCCAAATTCCCCGACGTTGCATATCACGTGCCCCTGCCATGTCGGCAGCCCAGCCGCACCTTTGCCAGGGTGGTGGCAGCTGAGAAGGCAAGCTGGGAGGACAGCAGGCCGAGCATGGCTGCCGCCCGCTAGCACCGCGACGGTCGCTGCCTGCGCTGCCGCCGCTGCTGCCCACTCCTGCGCTCAATCGGAAGAGGCGAGTTTATTGGCAGTAGTGTGGCCAGAAGTGTGTTGCCGTAGGCACTTTTGGCCAGCGAGGAAAGAGGCTTCCAAAACTGTGCGTAGAAACAAGGCGGGCGGCGGCACAAGCATAGCTAGGCGGCGGCAGCTGACGACGGCGAGGTGTGCAGGTCCGAAGTTACACAAGCTCGCCTCCACTCCTCACCAGACGGGTGTGAACGCCAGCACGCTTGCGCAGCGGCCAGACGGAGACTCCCGACACGAGTGGCTCAAAAGGAGAACGCCAGGCAATCCACAGGGCTGTATTTGAAATAGTTCGATGCCTCTGTTTGTATGCACAGCGAATGCCAGCTATGTTTGTGCAATTTTGTGCGACATGGCGCCGCACGCTCAGCAGCGCTCGGTCGGTCTTCATCGTGGTCCTAAAACGGTTGCAGACGCGCTTGACACTGCTCACTTCTTAAAGGGTGCAGACGAGCCCCACAGCCGGGCGTGTGCAGGCTCCGCTGTTTGGCAGGCTCTGCAGAGGCGCATTCCCGGCGTTGGGGCTCCCATCACACCATGGTCGCAATGAGCATCGTTTTGAGGCGCCCCATGGCGCTTGCAGCCGCCCACGACACCGCGGCTGCCCGACCGCCCGCCGCCGCCGCTGCCCGGCCTGCGTTTGATATCCGCCCCTCCCGGCTGCGGGAGGAGTTGGAGCGTGCGGCCTGGCTGCGTGCGGATGCGTACTATGAGGTACGTGCAGGAGGCCCTTGTTGCCCTGTCTGTAACCTTCATGTCACTAGCAAACACGCTGCTCTTTCCGCCGCCCGCCGGCGGCCTCCCACCTCGCTCTCCAAAGCAGCCAGCCCACATCTTCATCCCTCTTTCCTCCACTGCCTGCTTTGGTTTTCCCGCTGTGCAGGAGCGCAGTGTGGGCCGCTTCAAGGCCTCCTTTGTCAAACAGTTTGCTGGGCAGGAGCTTTATTCGCTCCTGCGGCGCACCCAGGGGCAGCAGCCCGAGTGCATCGCATTTGTTGCCACACGAGCGGGTGCTTCTGGCGGCGGCGGCAGCAGCAGCAGCAGTGCGGCGGCGGGGGCAGGGGACTGCATAGGCACGCTAGATGTGCGGCTGCTTGACCCCACCAACTTGCGCACAAGCAGCAGCTGGCCAGACGGCGTGCCCAAGGAGAGCGGCGAGCACCCAACTGCCGCCGCCCCGTCAGCTTACGTCAGCAACGTCGTGGTGGCGCCAGCTCAGCGGGGGCGCGGGCTGGGGCATGCCCTCGTGGCGGCGGGGCTTGCGGCGGCGAGGGAGCAGTGGGGGGCGGGGCAGGTGTATTGCCACGTGGAGACGGACAACGAGGTGAGGGGAGGGGGAGCAAGGGGCGTTGGCTGCTGCTTATGTGCTGCTGTGCTGCTGTTGAGGACGCATGCTTTCTTCCCTGTTTTCCTGCCTTTCTTTCTGGTGGGGCCCTGACCCTCTGCCCCCGCTGCTGCTGCTGCTTTGTGAGGCACGCTGCCGTCCCTCTCTGCCATCCGTGCACGACTTGTGCCTCGTGGGTGCTCGGATTGTTGCACCCACTCTGCCTCCCCTATTCATGCTGCGCCCTACTGCAGGCAGCGCTGGCGCTGTATCGTGGCGCCGGGTTCAATCAACTGGGGGAGGAGCTGCCGGCGGCAGAGATGGGGCTGGGTGAGCTGCTGCGTGAGTTGCTGCCTGCCCGCCTGCCTGCCTGCCTGCCTGCCTGCACTCATGTGTTCTCACAACGGACTCAACTGAACCGCCCGCCGCGTGCCCTGCTGCCTGCAGCGAAACGCCTGCTGCTGCAGCGGAGCCTCGAAGACAGCTGACGGGGCGGCGCACCTGGCCTTGGGGGACTGCCTGCCTCTAACACCTTGAGTGTCTGCCCCTGCCTTGGGGGTCCACCCCTGCCTTGGGGGTCTGCCCATGCCTTGGGGGGCCGCCTACCTTTGCCTTGGGGTGCCACCCCTGCCTTGGGGGCCGCCTGCCTTATGGGCTGCCTGCCCCTGCCTTGTGGGGCCGCCTGCCTTTGCCTTGGGGGGCCACCCCTGCCTTGGGGGCCACCCCTGCCTTGGGGGCTGCCTGCCTTATGGGCTGCCTGCCCCTGCCTTGGGGTGCCACCCCTGCCTTTGCCTTTGGGGGCTTCCTCGAAAGTCCTTGGGGGCTGCCCCTGCCTTGGGGGGCCGCCTGCCTCCACCTTGTTTCCTGTGCGCTCCTGTAAGGCTGGCGCATCAACCACACATGCACTCGAGCAGAGGGACTCCGGAGTGAAAGTCTGCCAGGGTAGGATGGCCTTCAGTACCTCTCGTGCGAGAACAGGCAGGAGTGGGGCGCTGCGGTGCTGCTGTGCTCGCTGCTGGGCTGCCTGCTCGAGTTGCATGAATCAGCGGGCAGTTGAGGGGCGCCCTTGGCGCAGCGGCCACGTTGCAAACTGGCCTTGCCACGCGGTTCTACTGCTCTTGTGTGTGAGTTTTGGCCTGGATGGCAGGCTGTTACAACATACCAGGCAGAAGTCTAGGGCAGGGCTGGTTGCAAGGGGCAGGGCTGCAAGGGATGGAGTTTGGTCGGGGATCGCGAGGCAGATGCCGGGCAAGAAAAGTCGTGGGGTGCAAAAGACGCACGCACCATGATGGCGAGTGAAAAGAGGAGGAGACACTAGTCATGAACAAGTGCGGTGCTGGGTTAGGTTGCCGGCAGTTGAATCAAGGCCGGCAACGAGGGAGGGGTGGCCTGCATGCTGTGTTGAATTGTTTATGTGCAAGTGAAGAGGGATCGAAGATGAATCGTGGGTGAAGTGTGAGTGGAGCCAGGCGTCATGGGTTACGGGCAGTTCGTGGAGCTGCACCTTGCTGCCAGCGGGGCGGGGCGGGCAAGCAGCAGCCCAGGCCAGGCTGCTGAGGGCTGCCTTCGAAATCACTCCGAGTTTGACAGGCAGTCAAAACGCGGCTTGGTGTCTCCATTTCGAGTTTGGCAGCCACTCAAAGAGCGGCTTGGTGAGCCTCTCAAAGGGTGGCGGGCTTGGCACACACCTGGATGCCGCAGTAGGCCAGAGGCGTCTCTGCACAGAGGCAAGCAAGCGAGCGGGCAGGCAGGCGGAAGCACAACGTCGGAAGCCGTGAGTGCATGCATGAGTATCAAACACCGAGGTGCTTGAAAGCCACCCTCCACCGGCGTTTACAAAGAGAAGGCGTTGACAATGAAGCCGTTCCTGGGAAAGCGTTCCGTAGAGTGCACAAGCAGCAGGGGGTGGGCAGCAGGTGTTGGGGGACCCAGCAGCCCTGCAGCCCTGCTGCTGAGACTGCCAACTTGTCCCGAGATCTGGTGCCAAGATCTGGTGCTAAGCCTGGCCGGAGGCTCACCTGGGTCAAAGCGCACCATTGACAGCCAGCTGCCACGTGGCTCCTTCCGTGCCAGGTTGGCACCCGGGATGGCCCACGACCCGCCAGCGCCTCCCAGGATGCCAGTTGTGTCGAAAAGCGTGGAACCGCCGCCAAACACGCCTGCATGCCGGGAGGGACGAGGGGTGAATGAGTGGTGAGTGGGCCAGGGAGGGCGGCCCTTCAGCCGAGGGAGACAGAGGGGCACGCTCTCCAGCTCTCCAACTGCCCACCTGATGAGCCAGTACTGCCCCGTCTGGTCTAATCTTTACAGCTTTGAGCAAGCCCCCGTTGTTGAAGGAGCCTTCGACATTAGCCAGTACTGCCCAACTCCACCCCACCCTCACATTCCTGGCTCTCTGTGATGCCTGTCATAGGTTAGGCCGCCCCATGCACACCCACGCCACAGCCGCTGGCAAGCACGCCCCCCATCCTGCACTGCCATAAAGCTGCAGCGCGGCCCTCTCACAAAACTGCATCCCACTCACCCAGGCCACAGCCGACTGTGAATGTGCCGTTGCCCAGCATGGCGCCATCGGCGGTGCCGTCGGCAAACAGGTCATAATCGGTGACCTGGCAACGTATGAGCACAGCAGGCAGGGCAGGGCACAGCGGGGTCAGCGGGCACAGCGGGGGTGAGAGTAACCGTGGTTTGGGTGTTGGGGTGGTGCCGTCGGCACAGCAGCGGTGACCTCACCCGGTGACCTGGCTCCGCATGTTGGAGTCAGGCCGGGTGAGAGCGTATCTACACTGCCTGAGCAAAGCATCATGTTGCCACTGCACTCTGCCTCTCCACTCTGCCTCTGCACTGTGCTCCCTGCCACGCCAACCTCAGCACCCTGCCTGCCCCGCTGCCATTCCCCACCGCCTGCTGCTGCCCCTCACCACGTTGCACATCCCCTCTGAGCTGTTGGCCATCAGCAGGGTCCACAAGTAGTACTCCGCCGCCGACTCAACGTCAACATCCACACCTGCAGGGGAACTAGGTGGGTGGTGGTTGGGTAGAGCGCACGTGGAAGTGCAGGTCACTGGGGCAGCGCTGATGCCTCGGAAAGCCAGTCGCCTGCCCCCAATCATATCCACAGCAGCAGTGTGGAGGCTGCCCTGCCTGCCGTGCCAGCTGGCAGCGGCCTTGCCAGCTGTCGCAGCTGTTTCGTACCGGCAAGCTTGAGGGAGTCCAGCATCTGTTGGTACTCGGGTGATGCCTCCAGGTCTGACACACTGCAGATGCGGAAAAGGTGTCACTGGCTTTACATATAGTGCTTCGACAGCTGCTGCAGCAGTGATGGCACCCTGCCAGAGTTTCCGCCAGGGGAGCAGGCAGAGGGCCCACTGCCTCCGTGCGCCCTCCCATCGCCCGCCTGCTTCAGACGAGGCCTGCGTGCCCAGCACATCACATCACCCCCAACCCACACCCCCAACACTACATGCAGCCTGCCCGTCTTTGTGCCCAGCATTGCGCCAGCCACACCCGCCCTTGCAGCCCGAGGGCGTGGTGTTGAGGACACCGACAGGACATCAAGCCAAAGGCACCAGTCAGCTAGCATCAGCCGCCTTGCAGTTCCATGCAAGAGCCGAGCCCGAACCTGCTGTTGGAGACGTAGATCATCGCACCCATCAGCCGCTCGTTGCAGGGCTCGGAACCTTCGGTGCAGGCGTCGTCTGCAGGCAGCGGCGGCAGTGGGCACAGCGGGGCAGCACAGGTGGCAGCGAGGGTGTTACCAACCAAACAAAGGCCGTCTCCCTGCTCGCACATTCTGGTTGAGGAGTGCGTGCCGCGCACACTCGCTTCTGCACAGCCAGCCGTAATGTCAGGGCTGTCGGGAGGTTTGCCTGCTGGCGGCAGGGCCAATACCGCTCGGGGCAGAACAGCAGATATGGCGCGCTGGCAGCAAACCAAGGTAGCGCCCGCATGCGGGCAGCGTGCCTCTCCCCACCTGAGCAGCAGTCGCCGGCAGGTGCGGTGAGCTTTACCCCCTGCACCACCATGGGCTGCCCCAGGCCGTACTGAACCCACGTGAAGTTGGAGGGAGGGGTCTGCGAGAGGGGCAGGCGGGCAGGGGAGGCATGCAGGGTCAGTGGTTCAAAGGGTTAGCAGCGTGCAGTGCAAGCAGTTGGAGGGTGGGCTCTGCGGGTTGATTATGTGTGGAAGCGGTCGAGACAGAAGCTGATGTCAGCAGTAACGGGGGTGAGGGTGGCCATCTCAGCAGAGAGCGCGCACAGCAAGAGGGGTGCAGCAGCAGCAGCAGCAGCAGCAGCAGCAGCAGGAGGCAGGAGGCAGGTGACGTGCCTGGGTGCAGCAGCCGGTGACATTCAGCTCCTGGCAGGTCGAGTTGAGGGCCACGTCGGCGCCTGCAGGGGTGAGCGGTTTGTGTAGAAACGGTCGCATTTGAGGCAGCTGTCTCACTGCTTTGCTTGCTTTTTCCGGGCTTACAGTCTGTTTATCCGCAGAGAAACTTGCTCGCGACACAGACCCCCAAGAGACAGCTTGCGGCTGTGGTACAATAAAACAATGCAAAAGCAGAAGATGGGTGGAGAACTACTGTACAATTTGCCACCCGCGTCATGCGTGGGCCCCCGGAGCCCCTCATACCGCAGCACCCTCGTACTGCCCCCAAACGAGTCACCCCGCCGTATCCACACGTACGCTCTTGACCACCTTCCTGGGGCACCCAAAGCAGCCACCCTGCCCAGCCAAACCCTGCCCAGCCACCACCAGTCCCTTTTCATCCAGCCGAGCTCACCTGACGACCGCCTGTCCACTGATGCACTGGCTGCACTCTCCTGAGGCACATCACTCACCCTTGCCCAGCCTCCGGCCCTTTGTACTGCAGGCAACTCACCGAATGGGTCTCCCTCTGCCCCATCCCCCATGGATGCCAGGCTGGCGTTGAGCGTGATCCACTGGAAGCCTGCCGACGTGTTGCAGTCAAAGGCGCTGGACCAGCCGGTGATGTTGAGGCCGGGGTCGGTGGGGGCGGGGGAGCCTGCAGGTTGCCGAGGATGGGCGGGCGGGGTCAGATCAGGCGTGAGTAGTGAGGAACTGGCGGGGTCCTGATGGAGCGTTGAGTGCATGCATGAGGTCACTTGTACCCCGTGGTTGAAATGCATAAAAGAGGAACACACGGCGGCGGCTGGGCTAAGCAGGGCAACTCACTTGGGAGGCTGGGGGATGGCGAAGGGGAGGGGGATGGGGATGGGGATGGGGATGGGGATGGGGAAGGCACAGGGGACAGGGTGCCGCCGGCGCCGTTGCAGTAATCCTCGAAGAATTGCCTGCAGTCACAGCAGGCGTGCAGTACAGTTGGCTTGCAACCTTGCAGGGCTGTCAGCCAGACGGTCTAACGGAGGGGCCGGGCACAATGGCGGGGGCAGGTTGCCCAGGGGAGGGACGAAATAGAAGGAGCCGGGCCAGGGCCCACGGCGGGGGCCGGCTGGAAAGGGAACCGGTCCCATTACCTCCAATTGGCCCCTCCAATTGGCAGCCTGCCCCTGCCGTTGCCGGCGGCTCGCTGGCTTTGCTCACAACCGAGAGCCCACGCCAGCACCGGTGGCCTGAACAGTCGTGCCATATGAGCCTTTCATAAGCTTACTCGTTGAGTTCAGGGACGTACTGCTTCATCAAATCAAAGCAGGGTGATCCTGTGAGCGCCTGCAGTGGGGGGAAACGGTGGGGCCGATCAACGCCGCCGGCGGTGGGAACAAGGGAGGCCACCAGGGGAGCAGGGGAGCAGGGGGGCAGGGGTGGCAGCAGGGGAGCAGCGGTGGCAGCAGGGGAGGTATACACCAAACGCAGTGCCTCTCCAAATGTTGGGATGCTGTAAAACACATGTGCTTGGTGGCTGCGCGCACTGCCTGGCACAACATCGCTTTGGACCGCAAAAAGTGCGCATCACTTTTTGATAGTTCCCAGGCCTGCGCCTGCCCTTGTCTGTCCCCCGCCCCCTAGCGCTTGCTTGCCCACACCGCATCTCCCCACCCCCCTCCCCCTGCTCTTCTTCCCCCGTGCTGCCGCCCTGCCCCTCTGCTTGCCGGCGGCACTCACCGCCCAAAAGGTCATGCACTCGTCTGTGCAGGCCAGGGAAGCAGCTGATATGGCGCAGGCCGTCATGCCGTTCTGTACAAAGCAAGGGAGCAAGAGGAGGCCAGGCCATGTTCAAGTCGGGCGTGTGGCGGCGGCAGGGCAGGGCAGCGAGAAGGGGCCATGCCATGCGGCACCAGCGCCCACACAAAGCACAGCTAGTACACCCACCTCGTTGCTCATGAAGAAATTGGCGCAGTCCTCCTCGCTGGCCTTCAAGGCTGCAGCATGCCAGGGAGCAAAAGCGGAGGGCATGTAGCGGGGCGGCGCTGGTACTGTGGCGGCGGCAAAGGTGTCACGGCGCAGGTTCCGTCGACCTCTCGGCACGGCACTCCAATTGACTGCGATACCCTCTGAATTGACTATGGACAGTGTTCGCTGCGCTCCGGCGGCCGCATGCCAGTCTCGTCGTGAACCTGCATCAGATACCCTTCCCCGCGGCTCCCTGCCATCCCGCACCCCTCACCTCGGTGACCTGTGCCCGGTAGTTCGTCATGGGTGCCGGCAGGCCGGGCCCGACAGCTCCCAGCCATCAGCACAAGGAGGAAGACTGCGGCGGCGGACATGCTGCTCCGCTGCCTTGCAAAGCTTCAAAAAGGCAGGTTTGTGTGCTCAAATTGTCGCGAAATCAAACAATATTACTGATCAGGAGTTGCGAATCGTTCGCTTTCTGATGGAAGCTGCAGCCGCCACGCTGGCAGCGTGCGCTGCCACACATCTAGGCCTAAGCATGCCGGCTGCTATATCTAGCTATGCAGTACTACTAGGACGCTAGGAAATGTTCCGACATCAGTCTGAGATGAGGTAGAAACTGAAGTCATGTTTGGGGACCATGCCGCACAGCACAGAGGCTGGAATGCCCACCCAGAGACCGCCCGCGTGCGACAGGGACCCATCTGCCCCCCACCGCGGCTGTTGAACTATGTTCCTCACATTACGGGCAGTTTGAATTTTGATAATTGATATTTAGTGGTTCATTCGCAAAACTGTGTGGGGTGCCGTTGGGCAGAGGCAACTGTTGTTAGAGCAGGAGCGGGATGGGGAGACCCCTGCGGGGGCTGCAGTGATTGAAGAGCCCTGACGCCTTGCAGTACTGATGTATAAGCAATCAATACTTTCACCTGCCGCCTTGCGCTCTCACGCAGCGGAGCTCTCACGCATTCTCCTCAACGGCCCTTGTGCGGATCAGTGCGTTCCAGCACATCCCAGCACTCGGTCCCTGGGTGAGGCTTTCTGTGCCAACAAGCGGCTGCGCCTCGCCCCAACGTCAGGCCGCCGGTCTGACACACACCTCGATGCCACAAAACGCCAGCGGGGTGCCTGCAGCCACAACGCACGCACCGCGCTTGGGTGTGAGAAGTTGGAGGGGTGCTGTGGCGTGCCTGCTGGCCTCCCTGCCAGCTCAGAGCAACACTGCCACCTGGCAGCAGATGGGCCAGACGAAGCTGGCCGGGCACAAATGAACAGCCTCGGTCCACGGCAGGAACAGCAGCAGCGGTGGTGCCCGCCCCAGGCAGCAGCAGTGGTGCCCGCCCCAGGCAGCAGCGGTTGTGGCAGCCCCTGGCAGCAGCAGCTCGCTCACCATCGTCCGCCTGTTTGGACAGCAGGAGCCAGCTGCCCACAGGCAGCTCCACCGCCACCGCTGCTGTGGTTGCGCCCCCCTGCTGAGGCCCTGCTGAGGTTGCTCCCTCCTGTGCCGCTGGCGCAGGAGGGGTGCCAATGCCAGCGGTCTGAGGGAGCAGGCCGCCCACGCCCAGCGAGGCTGCCAGGTCGGCGGTGAGAGCCACGCTGCCCCGCCCGCCCAGCACGCCTGCAGCAGCCAGGGGGCAGCGTGGGGCAACCGTCAGCAGGAGAAGAAGAAAAAGAAGAAAAAGAAGATTACAGCCCGAGGCGTGGTATTGAGAAAACCGACAGGAAATCGAGCCAAAGGCACCAGCCCGCCTTGCAGCCCGCCTTGCAGCCCCGCCCTCCTGTGCCACTGGACCAGGCCGTGCAGAGCCGTGACACGAAATAGTACACCCAGGCCGCAGCCCGAGCGCCTGTCCAACTGAAACCCAGGCCCGTGCAGATCCCCCTTGTCACCGAACCTCTTACCCAGGCCGCAGCCGATGGCCAGCGTCCCGTTGGGCACGATGCCGCCCCCCACTTGTGTCGGGTCGCCGCTGTCTCCCAGGTATAAGTCGTAAGACGTGACCTGCGGCAGAAGAATGTGGGCAAGAATCCATCCAATGGGGTGGCGGGCAAGCTGGGGTGGCGGGCAAGCTGGGGTGGCGGGCAAGCTCTGTGAAGGGTTCGCAGCGGTCTGCCCGCCTGACTTTGTCTAAGAAAACGTTAGTTTTTGAAGAGAGTTGTTAGAAATATCACATATGTGCGTGCACGTCTGCGGGGGCCGAGAGACGGGCACAACATTGGCCCGGCAGGTAGGCAGAGGGATGGTGAACCACACAGCGACTCCGCCCCAGCTGCTCACCGCATTGCACAGGCCCTGCCTGGCGAGCTGGCTGGAGTAGAACGCCGCCAGCACTGAGCTCAGATCACTGGCTGCAGGCGGGACAGGCAGGTGGGGGGTACTACTGTGTGATCTGGGCAGGCAGCTGCCAGTGGTCAAGCAGTCCGAGCTGAGCAGGCAGCTGAGCAGACATTACGAGCTGAGCAGGCAGCTGAGCAGGCATTACGAGCTGGGCAGGCAGCTGGGTAGGTGGTGTTAGCTAGGCAGGCACACGCATGCAACGGTGCAGCGCCTACAGCTGCCTGGCTGAGTTCAGAAAGTGCACCAGCAGCAGCTGCGGTCAAGTCCAGTCTGCTTCTCACGCGTCGGCATCGTTGCCTATACAACTGCTTGGAAGCCAACACGGCTTGCTCCAACGGTGCCCTCAATGCCCCCATCCTGTCCCATGAGACCTTGCTGGCTCCCCATGGACTTGAAATGGAATTGGTTGATTTGATTGACTGAATAAGCACGCACGCGTGAATAAGACAGTCGCATGCTGCCCCGGTGCTCACCTGCGCCACTGGCATTCATCCCTTGCAGCACCGCCTTGAAAGCCGGGCTCTGCTGCACCTCGGCAACACTGCAGCTCAGCGGAGCGGCGGCAGCATCGACAGTTGGGCAGGGGAGCAGAAAAGTGAGATGGCAGCCTCGTGGGGTTGAGGAAGCCAACAGGAAATCAAGTAATCAAGGAACCTGTCAGCTTCCCCGTCAGCGGGGGCCAGCTCCCCCATCAGAACTGAGCCCAGGCCTGCCGGTTTGGTAGCCAGATGTGCCGTGCTTGATGAGAAGGTGGCCACACACGCTGTGGCTGCGCTGCAGGCAACCGCTCTGCGGGCAGCCAGCCTGCCAGCCTGCCAGAATTTCCATGTGCAGCCTGCTGGTTTTAAAAACGCCTGCTGTAACCAGCACACCTGCTGCTGGGAGCGCACCTGCCTTTTGAAATAACCTGCTTTTTATAAAGGCACATGCTCTTTGACATTCACATGCTTTTAAAATCGGACCTGCTGTTGCACATCACCCGCTTTCACGTACGCACCTGCTGTTTGTCACGTACAGTGCCGTGCCCAGCAGCCTCTCCGCGCAGGGCTCAGCGCCGCCTGTGCACGCGGCATCGCCGAGGCAGCAGCCACCCTCTGGTGCAACCAAGCGCACCCCCTGCACAACCATGGGCTGCCCCAGGCCGTACTCCACCCAGGGGGCAGCTGCTGGGGGCGTCTGCACAGCAGGCAGGCAGGCAGGCAGCAAGCAGTGAAAGACAGGCAGGCACGCAGGTGGGCAGGCAGGCAGGCAGCAAGCAGCAGCACAGGCAGGTGAGCAGGTGGGCAGGCAAGCAGGCAGGCAGGCGGAGCAGCAGCACGCGCATGCGAGCAGTGGGACGCAGCAGCAAGAGCGAGTGATCCGTGGCGGCGGTAGAGCAGTAAGGGGCGGACAGGGATGGCACCACAGCAGGTGCACGGTGCATGGGGTGGCTGCCAGCTGCAGTGCAAGCGTCCGCAGGCGGCCCGGGGTTGCAACGTGCCCCACCTGTGTGCAGCATCCGGCGGGATCCTGGGCGGTGCCCAACTCCCGGCACCCCACGGTTTCCAGCGCTATCTCCGGGCCTGCAAGGGCGGTGGTCCAGCAGCGCAAGGCGGTTTGGAGAAGACACACAGGACTGGAGCAGTCTGGGGGCAGGGGTTGAGGAAGCCAGCAGGAAGGCGCGCCATGGGCAGCTGGGTCTGTTCGCCGTGCGTGCAACACTTCTATACACAAAAGCTTGCTGTCCCACACTGGGCCAAAGATCTGCATGTGCACCCTCCAAGTCTCTGCTTCTGCCTCTGTGTCTGCACCCATGCCAGACCAAGCACGCATGCCCTCACCTCCAACCTCCTGGCTGCTATCATCGCTGCTGCTGCTGCTGCTATCAACACTGCTGCTGCCGCTGCTGTCCTCCGCCATGGATGCCAGGCTGGCGTTGAGCGTGATCCACTGAAAGCCTGCCGACGTGTTGCACTCAAAGGCGCTGGCCATCTGTGCAGAGGCAGGGAGGGAGGAAGGCACAGGAGGCTGGGGAGCGGTAAAGAAAGAAGAGGCTTGCTTGTTTGCACAGCAAGCTGTGGGCTGCTGCCTGCAGGGGCTGCCAGGTTGGCAGGCGGGGGAGGCAGCTGGAAGGTCTGAGACCTGCCAAAGCTGCCACATAAGCAGACAAGGCGCGCTACCCACAGCAAGCAAGTCAAGCCAAGGACCCCCCTCACACACACACACACACACACAAGCATGCTGGCACATGCAGCCAGGGCACACACCAAGCAAGCAGGCGCCTGGCACATGCGTTGCATGTCAGCCTCCTAAAGCTGGCACCCCTAGCCATACCATGACATCTCACCCCGGTCACCGCCTCTGCTGGCAAGGGCTCCGGACTAGCAGGGCCCCCAAGATCAAGCGGCGGGAGTGTGCCGGTGCCACCGGTGCCGCCGCTGCTGCCGCCGGCGTCGCACAGGCGCGTGAAGTAGGCCCAGGGAGCGGGCAGGGGCTGGCCCTGGGAATCCACAAAAGCCGTGTTGGTTTGGCCCAACACCGTTTCGCAGCGGGCTGGGATGGCCTGCAGACGGGTGACAAGGGGGGCGTGTGTGTGTGTGTTGGGATGGCTTAGATGCAGATAAAAAAGGAGGTGGCATGCAGGGAGGGGGGGTGGATAGGCCGGGGGCATGTACAGCAGCCGCATGCGCCATGCTTCGTTGGCGCCACCCGCCGGACCCACAAAACCGCGGCCAATGCACTTTGGGAGCACAGAAGATGGGCACAGGGGGGAGGCAAGGTCACCACTGTTGCCTCACCTGCCAGAACGAGCGGCAGGCCTCGGGGCACAGCCAGCCCTCTGTGCCCAGGCCAGGCGCTCCGGCGCTGCCCATGCATGCCTCCTCCACGCCGCCCTGCAGCAAATGCGGGGCCCCAGGCAGGCAGGCCGCCCCGTCAGCTGCATGTTGTTGTGTGAACATGCACGCCGAATACTGTTGCCTCCTTACCAACCAGCCAACCAATCAACCAACCAACCAACCGACCCCTAGCAGCTGCTCCCCGAACACAGCAGGCCCCTGTCCCTGCGCACTGTGCCCCTAGACGCAGGCACAGCCTGGTGCACGCAAACCACGCGTTCATAAGTTCGAAATCTTGCGCAGCGCGGACATGTTGTGCCACGAAGAATCAGCAGCAAACAGCCCTTGCCTGCGCGCCGTGGATGTAGGCGGTGCACGCCTGCACTGCATCGCCCTCCCCATCCTCGACCACCTCGAAATCCCCCCCGCCTGCAGCACACATGGTCGGGGCAGGGCATGCGGCATGGTTGGGGCAGGGCGGGACAGAACGGTGCAATTCAGCCAGCGTGCAGCGTATGCCACCACCTGAAGTCCCATCCAAGGGCAGGACAACAGGGAAGCATTGTCTGGGCAGGAGCAGAGCAAACCGGAGCAGGCCAGCCAGGTCAGCCAGCGTGCAGCCCATGCAACCACAGCATACAGATCATGCAGGGCGGGCTGACCACAGCAAGTAGTGCCCTTGCAGGGCGGACCAACCATAGCATACAGGGATCATCTAGGGCACGCCAACCACTGCTCAGCACAGCGTGCCACTGCTGCATGCTGTGCACGCCGGGCAAGTCCAACCACAGCGTGCAGGGCGCACCGGCGGGAGGCGGGGATGTGGCGCCGGCACCCCCAGGAGTGCCACCCTGGCACTGCTTGCTATAGTATGCCCTGCAAAGAAGTTCGGTATGTATGTGCCGCAATTGAGCGGTGCTCTGTGCGGCATTTGAGGACGCCACATGCTGACTGACAATCCGCACATGCAGAAAACACCATGGCACACACTACGAACAGCCAAGCCAGTGCATGGACACGCGGCAACCGCACATGGACACCTTGGGCTGCCCGGGGCGCACCACGGGTTTTCAACAGCGCGTCCCTGCGCGTCTGCAAATCCCGAGTACAGCTGCCCAATGGTGCCGGTGCACTGCGTTGGCATGGCCTGCAGGCAGCACAAGGGGGCAGCCTTTCTCTGCTGGCAGACAGGCACACAGGCCTGGTGTTGCAAGGCACAGCCCCTGCCCAGGGAGCAGCTGGTTAGCAGAAGCTGTGCATTGAAGGCAAGTTGCAAGCTGTGCATATGCTTCTGGTTGAGCTGTTCGCTGCACATGCGCTGTTCCCTGTCCCGGTCCAATAGGGCCTACCATGCGGGGTGAGGGCAACACACCCCTGTTCACTGCACATGCCATGCGCTGCTGGCGCCGCCTCACCTGCCAGAACAGCGCACAGGCACTGGGGCACTGCCAGCTGCTGGTTCCCAGCCCAGCGCCCTGGCTGCAGGCCATCAGGCCCGCCTGCAGGCGCACTGGCGGGACAGGTCAGTACATGATCCAGCAGGGTGCCCCGCCCCCGCCTCTCAAGAACCGTAGCCAGGGCCGGGACATCGCATCATTCCCACAAGTGCATGTGTAAGTGACGCACCTGGTCTTCTTCCAAGTATATCTTACATCCCTGCAGAATTACAACCAGCGTGGCTGCAGGCAAACAAGGGCCGGGGTTTGCGAGCGTCGGCAGCAGACGGGAGCAGCTGCCCCCCGCCTGCCCTTGGCTGGCTTAGTGGCGGCGTGCAGCCACTAAGCAGCGTGGGGCAAGGCGCACCGTATTTACAATTCTAGTCTGTGTTCTGGGGAACACCCTGCCACTCACGGCACGCTGCCCGCTCACGGCACGCTGCCGGTATGTCGTGTCGGCAGCGCCACTCACCGTCTACGATGTCCAGGTCCGGCTGAGTTGCAGCTGCATTCGCGAGCAGCAGGAGTTGCAGCACCCGCCACGCCCAGCGCCCAGGCATAGATGGTCAGCTGTTCGGGGGGCCTTCCCTGTCGATCTCAAACAGGGCTTTGCAGCAAACAGGGGTTTCCGCTTACGAAAAGGTGGCCACGACGCAAGCATCGGTATGCTCGGTACACGCGACGCGTCACAGCGCCACATGCTCCAGCCAGCTGCAGCTGGCGCGGCGCCTGGTTGGCGGCGCATGGCAGATGCGAAGCACTCGTAAAGGAGCTTGCTTGGCTGCCTTGACATCTGAGCAGGTCGCCTGTCCTGTTACTGTAGCGTGCCGGTGTCCGACGGGCGCACCGTGGTGAGCGGTTGCAGACAGCTGGTGGGACGTACCGTTGACGTCAGTTCAGGCAGGGCATCAGAGCGTGAAGAGTAAACACAACCACCCGCAGAGGCACAACCGTTGCACAGTTGCAACGCCTTGAGGCATACTTGTTACTTACAGTCAATTCTTTCTAGCGCATCGCGCTGTCAATGGGGCAGGGATCAGGCGCACGTGTGCCAGCGGCAGCCAGGCAACCGAGGTTGACGGCAGGACAGGGCAGCGGACTGTTACGTGCCCCGCACCGCCGTGCATGCCTCAGCCATCCATCTGCATGGCGTCAGGCGCTGCGCCGGCCGCAGGGTCAGCAGCAGTGGCATGCGGCGCAGCCTCGGCCGCCGGCGCAGCTGGCACTGCATCCATCAGCATCGCGGTGCCCGGCTGCAACTGCCCTGCTGCCGGCGCTGCAGCCTGCTGCGTGGGCACTGCGCTGGCCGGGACCGGAGCAGCGGCTGCAGGGGCTGCTGCTGCCGCTGGGTCGGCTGCCGGCGCGCTTGCTCCGTTGAGGTATGCGGCATCGCTGTCGGCGGCTGCTGTGCCTGCTGCTGCTGCCGCAGGAGCCGCAGCCGGTTCTTGCTTCACCGAGGCCTGCAGACGCAACAGGGGGGTGCAGAGCGCAGCCGGTTGGCAGAGTGGGATGTGGGGCCCGAGCTCTACAGGGTACCGGGAATGGCTGTGAGGAAGACGCAGCGCATGCGCAATAGCGGCAGCCAATGGCGGGKGGGGCTGGCAGGCAGGCAACATAGCAAAGCAGCTCGAAGCGTAGCGAGCGAGGCCGGCGTGCAGGAAACAGAGCAAGGCAGAAGAAGTGTGGCAAGCCAGGGCGACATGCAGGCAACAAGGCAAGGCAGCGAATGTGCCAGCCAGGCCGGCGTGCAGGAAACAGAGCAAGGCAGAAGAAAAGTGGCAAGCCAGGGCGGGATGCGGGCAAAGCAAGGGGTACTTCGGCACTCATCAACAAAGGGTGCAGTCCACCCGTCGACATGGCCTGTCCTCACTGCACAAACAGGCCCCTGCCACTGAGCTGTGCCAAAACGCACGAGTGCCACAAGTCGGCAGTTCAGCCACAGGGCGGCCAAAGCAGCACACATCTGGGGGCGCCAACCTGCGAAACCCCACGCCAACCACCGCCCCCAAGGGCCCGAGTGCAAAGAAGCCAGCAGCAGTGGCCAGCCACAGCCTGCCAGCCCTGTGCAGCCCCACCCCACCCCACCCCACCCACATCCCCTCTCCCACACAACCGCCCTCACCGGCATGGCAGGCTCGAATCCGTGTGCAGGCGGCGCCGCCGCCGCCCCCGCATTCGCCTCGTCCCGCGCCGCCTTGACGTCGTCCCGCTCGTCATCCCCCACATCGCCCTCCCGCACCACCCGCTTCTCGTCGTACAGCTGCCCGCCGCCCCGCGCCTCCATCTCCTCCTCGGGGAGCTCCGGCTGAGGGAGGGAGGGAGGGAGGGTGGGGTGTGGGAGGTGAGTGAAGGGGCTGGAAATCGAGAAAGAGGAAATACTAGGTCAGTCTCATAGGCCTAGTCGCGCTCTGCGGCCCCATCTGCTAGACAGGCAGCTCCTTCTGTGACCTGGAATGTGGAGGCCAAGTCGAGTTCGGATAAGTCTGCCAGGGATGATGGGGTTGTCCTCTCCTCTCGGCCTTCCACCGCTCAATCCCAGCTGTGTGCCTGCCTCTCATCACCCCAACCCCTCGCTCCCCCTCCCAACCATGCTATCACCTGCACCAGCTGGGCCGGCACGGGCGCCACTTGTAACAAGGGTGGCGGGGCATCCGCCCCCCAGCTCTCCAGCAAACCCACTCTCCCTTCATCCCCCCCCACACCCCCAGGCGTCAACACAGCGCATCCAACTCTTCCTGCTGCAACAAAGACACTGCACCGTTCACGACACAGAGTGCCTCACTTTCGCTGCGTTGCCGCTGCAAGAGCATCGCCCCACAAACATCACGAATGCTTCCTACGCCACGTAGCCCCAGTGAAGTATGGGTGCCACGTGCCAAGACATGGAGGCGCAATGGGCGTTTCCAGGAGAGGCAACTAACCGTGCACACCTCATCTGCACCCGCTGTGCGGGCACGGGGAGCCAACCCATGAACACCTCCCCACCCCTGCTTTATCACCTGCACCCGCTGTGCGGGCCCGGGGAACATAACCATGCACACCTCCCCACCCCTGCTTTCTCACCTGCACCAGCTGTGCGGGCACGGGCGCCATCTGGGCGGAGGGTGCGGGTGGCATGGCCGCCAGGTTCTCCAGCACCGTGGTGCGGATGCGCTCCAGGCTCTCCCGCGTGTTGGCGTTCTTCATGTTGGAAACTGCAGCAGGGGGGAGCAGCGTCGCACATTTCCTTTTTCTTAGCTGCAAACTACATTCGGATACACTCACCCCCCACCCTGTCGCATGAGACCTTGCTGGCTCCCCCTGGACTTGAAATGTAATTGATTGATTGAGCAGGGGGGAGGCGAGGGCATGCTGGTGTGTCAGGGTGACAGGGTGAGGTGCAGATATGCTCTAAAGATTCCACGCCTGTTGGCGTGCTTCATGTTGGGCACTGCAGCAGGGGGGAGGGAGGGGGGTGAAGGCATACGGGTAGAGGTTGACAGCATGTGGAGACCCCTCCTTTCTTATTCAAAACCCAAACACACACACACACGTCCCGCCCCTGCTCTCACTCACCCGCAATGCGCAGCTTGTGCGTGTCCATGAAATAGTCGTAATCAGCGGCACCCTTCTCAGGGATGCTGCAGCACAGGCCAGGCCAGGCCGGGGTGAGAGCAAGGGAGGCCAGTCAGGGGGGAGGTGGGGGGTGCAAAGTGTGCGGGTGGGGGGCGGGAGGCCGGCGGGCACACGCGGCTTGGGTTGCCCAGCCATTCCCTCCTCAGGGCCAGACCCCCGCATGCGGCCAAACTGGTAACAAGGGTACCTAGTGTCAGCCACCCCAACACGCTCTCAAAAAGAAGGCCTCCTTCGCATAGACAGTGCAGGGACTCGCTCGTCAGGCAGGATCAAGAGCCGGCATGAGCGCTGTAGCACAGCCAATAACCATCTTCCAAGCGATTTCAACTATACGCATCACAAAATAAGCACGAACTCACTCATCGGGCAGGTCCATGCCCAGCATGCGTCCCGTCTCGTAGCACCAGCAGCGCGACACGTTGCGCATCGTGTAGCCGCCGCCGCCCAGCAGCAGCATGGGCACGTTGAAGCGGGACAGGAACTCGATGCAGGCAGAGTGGCCCTGAAACGATTTCAAAAAAATAAAAGTAAAATGATGAGAAAAATCTGTATTTGACTTTTGTGTGCGGTGTGTGGGTGTGTAGGGAGAGGCAGGTCGGGTGGCGGGGCAGGCCAGGGCAGGGCGGAGCGGGTGCAGCAGCAGCACGGGCACGCTCAGACGGGACAGGCAGTCGGTCAGTCGATGCAGGCGCCTGGCTCGTCTGCCCTCACCCCAAAATGCCTGCCATGCCCCTATAACAGGCCCTCTCTCCCAACCCAACCCACCCAGCCCCAGCCCCGCCTCCCATGTGTCACTTGGATGGACAACTTGCAGCCCCCTGGCTCGTCTGCCCTCACCGCACACTGCCTGCCACGCCCCCACAACCGCCCCGCTCTCCC
>JTEE01000013.1:765031-795355 GCA_002896455.3 Chlorella sp. ArM0029B | reverse complement strand
TTCCACACGCAAAAAGCAGAAAGCGCGCTCGGGGCGCCAGTACTGGGAAAGAAGTCTTCATACTTGCAGACTGATCCACCTGGCCCTCCATCACACACGCACACACAGGCAACACAGGAGGTCTCACCCAGGGCGCCTGTGCCGGGGAAGAAGTCTCCGTACTTGTGGAAGGACACGGTCATGACGCGGTTGGTGGTGTAGAACGCCTCCTCCACCCCGTCGCCGTGGTGGATGTCGATGTCGACATACAGCACCCTGCAGGGGGGGAGACAGATGGACAGGGCAGGGAGTGGTGTTGAGCGCAGAGGGCATGCTGCAGGGGCAGAGTCAGGTGGAAAGGGCAGGAGATGGGAAGGGCAGGAGATGGTGTTGAGCGCAGAGGGCACGTGGATATTTATGTCCAAAGACAGCATGCTGCAGGGGGAGCAAGAGAAGCACGGCAGGGGAGGTGTGTTTGGTGCCCGCGGACGTGCGGAGGGCAGGAGGAGGGGTTGGGGAGGCGAGAGGGAGGCAAGTGAGGCCGGTGGGAAGAACGTGGGCAATGTGGGACGCATGCAAGCCGTTTGCCTGGAGCATGCCAATCCCAGCACACACCACCCTGCAGGCAGCAGCACCCCGGCGTGAGGCCGCTAGGGGACGGACGGCGTTGAAGCCAAGACTGACAGAACTCTCCGTGCCTGCACTCAAGTTCAGCACAGATTCATTCACGCCCTCCTGCCACACCCTGCCTGGCTCTTTTTCTCACCGATGTCACCTGTGAGCATGCAACCCTCCCTGCCACACCCCGCCTGGCTCACCGCCTGTGCACCTCGAGCAGGTAGAGAGCGGCGCCTGCCTGCTTCCCCGGGGGTTCCTCCCCGCCCAACAGCTGGCAGCAACCCTGTGGTCGGTACGCGCCCCTTCCCACTACACCATAGCAGGGAGCTTCCTACGCAAGTAGTGCGCCACACCAAGGGCTGCAGCCCCCAGCAAGCAAGCACACACCAGTCACCCCCATGAAAAGCTCACCCAACGCCCGCCACACGCCACGCAGTACAGAGCATTGCTTGCACACGCCACGCTGTGCAGAGCATTGCTTGCACACGCCACGCTGTGCAGAGCATTGCTTGCACACACCACGCTGTGCACAGCATTGCCCACACACCACGCAGTACAGAGCATTGCCGTCACACACCACGCTGCTGCCCTGCTCACCGCTGGTGCACCTTGAGCAGCTCCAGGATGGCCAGAACGATGTCGTTGATGTAGCAGAAGCCTGGGGGGTGGGGCGGGGCAGTGAACAAAAGAGGAGGTAAGTGGGATTGATAGAAGAGGGATATGAATGGGATTGCTGCAGCAGAAGCCTGGGGGGCGGGGCGGGGCATGGAAGAAGGGAGAAAGATGAGTGGGAGGTGACAGGGGTGAGGTCATAGGGGTGCATGCAATGGTTGGGTGAGGGCGGAACAGTGTCGTTGATGTAGCAGAAGCCTGGGGGGAGGGGCGGGGCGGGGCAGTGAAGAAGGGAGGAGAGGTAAGTGGGATTGATAGAAGAAATTTATGAATGGGATGATGTAGCAGAAGCCTGGGGGGCGGGGCGGGGCACGGAACACAAGAGATGGATGAGTGGGAGGTGATGCGGGCGAGGTCATAGGGGTGCAGGCAATGGTTGGGTGAGGGCGGAACAGTGACGTTGATGTAGCAGAAGCCTGGGGGGAGGGGCAGGGCGGGGCATGGAAGAAGGGAGAAAGATGAGTGGGAGGTGATAGGGGTGCAGGCGATGGTTGGGTGAGACCAGCACATTGTCGTTGATGCAGCAGAAGCCTGGGGGGCGGGGCGGGGCATGGAAGAAGGGAGAAAGATGAGTGGGACGGGTGCAGGCAATGGTTGGGTGAGACCAGAACAATGTCGTTGATGTAGCAGAAGCCTGGGGGGCGGGGTGGGGCATGGAAGAAGGGAGAAAGATGAGTGGGAGGCGACAGGGGTGAGGTCGTAGGGGTGCAGGCAATGGTTGGGTGAGACCAGAACAATGTCGTGGATGTAGCAGAAGCCTGGGGGCGGGGCGGGGCAGTGAACAAGGGAGGAGAGGTAAAGTGGGAGTGATTGAAGAGAGAGACGAGAGGGATTGATGCAAGAGAAGCCGGGGATGGGGGGTGGGGCAGACATGGAAAACACAGAAAGAGATACGTGGGAGGGATGCAGGCAATGGGTGGGGGAGGCCAGAAGTGAAGAGAAGTGAACCAGAAGACAGCCAGAGGGAGGAGGCACCCAGGGAGGGGCACAGCAGAGAGAGCAACCGCCATTCTGTGCCTCCCCCTCTTGGGCCCGTTGCACGCCGCCGCTCCGGTTCCTGCCATCAGCCAGCACCCGCCCTTGCCCCCAGCCCCTGCCTCCCCCTCGGCTCAACCCACTTGAAGGCTCAGCCTTCCCAGTTTGGTCCCGGCGAGGTGCACCCCGCTGCCCCCTTCCCGTCCCTCACCCTACTGCCCAACACCAGACCGCCGTGCTCAAGCAAGTAACCCCGCCCACCCGCTGTCCCTCCCCCTCAGGTCCACCCCACCCACCCCAATCCTCTTCCCTGGGTTTTCGGGTTTTAGGGTTTAGGGTTTAGGGTTTACCCTATCGCTGGCGCCACACACCTGATGCCTCCCCCTTCTTGGCGTGGTGCATGCCCCCACTCCAGTTCATCACAACATCGGCATCCCCGCTGTTGATCAGCGTCGCGCCCCCCACGCTGCCGCCAGAGTAGATCTGCGCAGCAGGGACAGCATGGACACAGCGGGGGCAGGGCAGGGGCAGAGTTGGCTGCAGGTGCAGCATGTGCCCAGCGTATTGGAGTGGCGGCACCCCAGACTCTGCCGCAGAGTAGATCTTCATGAGGAGTGCTTCCAGCCAGCTGAAAAGCGTCCAACCTTGCTTCCAGCCAGCTGGAAAGCGTCCAACCTTGCTTCCAGCCAGCTGGAAAGCGTCCAACCTTCGAGACCAAAGCGGGCAGCCCTTCCTGCCCTGCCCTGCCACCTGCTCCCTGTTCGTTACCAGCGCCGCGGCAGCACAAAAGTGTGCCGCCGCAGGTGCCTCCCCGGCTCCCCACCTGGAAGTATTCCATCATTCCGTCAAACACCGGGCAGTCCGCCTCGCCCACAGGGCCCAGGTTGAAGCGGCGCATCTGGAAAAGAAGAGGCGAGAGGATGAGGAAGGCAGGGAGAAGTGAGTAGGCAGGCAGGCAGGCAGGCGGCTCAGCAGGGGTCAGCAGAGGCACGACAGCAGTCAGTAGAGGCAGCAGCGACAGCAGTGGAAGCAGACTGCGCAGCGGTGAGCAGCAGCGCCGGCAGCAGCGGTGCCACGCAGCAGTGGTGCCACGGAGCAGAGGTGTCGAGCGGCGAGCCAGCCAGCAGCGCGGAGGAGTCTTGTGTGCTTGGCAGCAGTGCAGCAACAGATAGCGCACACACACACAGCTGGCGTTCCCTCCCAGCAGCAGGCCAACTTCCCACCGCAGCCAGCCAGCTGATCTGGCAAGTTTCTCTGCCTGTGGCCCCGTGGTTCCAGCAGACACCGCTCATAACTTGCAGCCTTCGACAGCAAGCCCAAAGCACCCACCACTGAAAGCTCCCCAGCACCTGCAGCTAAGCCAAGGCCACACACCTTCCCTGCAGGCAACCAGCCCCACCCCTCCTGCATCGACCCGCAACAGCAAGCCCGCCCTTGTCCCCCTTCTCCTGCAATGACGCACAGCACCAGCCCCACCCCCAACCCCCCCTATCCCCGCCCCTCCTGCAAAGACACAAAAGCAGGGCCCCTATCCCCACCCCTCCTGCAAAGACACACAACGGATGCCCCCGCAGTGACACACAGTAGCAACCCCACCCCCCTTTCCTCGCCCCTCCTGCAGAGACACACAACAGCAGGCCCCCAAACCAGCCCCTCCTAAAGAGACGCACAACAGCAGGCCCCCGGACCAGCCCCTCCTTCAGCGGCACTCCACAGCACATCCCCTGCAGCACACCATACTCCACGGGAGGTCCCACCTGCATCCCCACCTCCTGCTGCTCATTGCTTGCATTCCTCTGCAGCCACCCACCCCCCACCTAGAGCAAGCGACAGACAATGGCAGCCCCCTGCAGCACCAGCACCCACCCTCATCACCACCTCCTCCTGCTACTCCCCAAGCTTCCTCTGCAGCCACCCAAGGCCCTCCCCTTCCCCCCTTGAAGTGGCACACAACGGCAGCCCCAGCCCAGGCGACACCTGCATCACAAAATCCTCCTGCTGCTCATTGCTTGCATTCCTAGGCAGCCCCCTGCAGCCCCAGCAGGCCACACCTGAATCACAAACCCCTCCTGCTGCTCATTGCCGGCATTCCTAGGCAGCCACCCACCCCCCATCCAGAGGCAGCCCCTTGCAGCCCCATGCGTCACACCTGCATCATGAACCCCTCCTGCTGCTCATTGCCGCCATTCCTAGGCAGCCACCCACCCCCCATCCAGAGGCAGCCCCCTGCAGCCCCATGCGTCACACCTGCATCATGAACTCCTCCTGGTTCTCCGGGGTCACGCTGGTCAGGAAGTCGACATAGTCTGGGGGGAGTAGGGGGGAGGGCAGGGGGTGAAGGAGGGTGTGGGGACGAGGGGTGATCTCTCTTTGATCAGGATAGAGAAGTGTGATAGAAATCTCTGAAATTTGCTTTTCAAAGTGCTGTGATGATGCATCTGCATCTGTTGTGCTGCTGCGGCGCTGTAATTGAATGGATGAAGGTGGGGGTTGAACCGCAGGGGCAAGCAGGGGCCCCATATGACGCTGGCTTGGAGGGCGTGTAATCGGAATATGACCAGCAAACGGCAACGGCAGCAGAAGGGGCGCAGCAGTGGGTTGAGGGGCCGGGTGCGTTCATGTATTTGCCAGGCAGCTGATCAGGGGGGCAGGGTGCACCAGGAAGGGCGGCTCGTAGGCAGCAGGCAGGGGTGGAAGGCACAGCAGGGTATGAGCTGCGGGCCAAGAACGTTGGCAGCACCGGCAGAAGCCCGGAAAGGCAGCCCTGGCAGCGTCTGGCACGTTCCAAAAAGAAGCGCTAGGCGCTGCAGGGAGAATCCAGTTCTGGAGTGCAATCCTCCAGCTACAGTGGGACTTTAGAACAAGGCCGCCTGCTGCCGCCAGTGGCGCCTGAAAAATAAAACCCTGCTGCAATGCCTACGCCCCTTCCCCTGCCCCGCTCACCGTCGGCGTGAAAGTACATGATCTCCTCGCGGGTGCGGGGCGGCGGCCGGAACACGCGCATCTTCTCGTCCAGCCCATAGCCCTTCACCAGGTTGGTTGTCAGGCGGTGCCGGTGGGGCCGCATGGGGTTGCCACCGCCATAGTTGTAGTTGCACAGCTCCTCGTCGAAGAAGTAGGCCACATTGCGCGCCGGCTTGACGGGCGGCCTGTCCTCCGCCATCGCAGGCAGTGCTGCCGCGCTGGCCAAGGGAGTGGAGAGAGCGGGTGGGAGTCAGAGGGTGACCCTCCACTCGAGGCCCACGATCACACTGGCACCCTGCAGTGGCGGGACGCTGGGCGCCAAAGGGGCGGGAGGCACACGCTGCTGCTGCCGCTGCCACTGACTTGCGAGAGTGGTCCGATGAGGGGTGTGCGCTGCAGAGTGCGGATGAGCCCGACCACCGGATGCCAGCGGGGCGCCGCCCTGCTGCGCTGTGCCGCCCCGCTTGCGCCGCCCTGAGCCGCCCATGCACAGAGAGGGCTGCAGGCCGTTTCAGCATCCGATATTTTCCCCAACAGGCCGGCGACCTTCCGTGGCCAGGAGGCGGTCGCAGGCACAAAGGGATTGCTGTGCCTGATTTTGGCTGGGCCCAAGCACTGGCGGCAGCTCAACAGGCCCTAAGGTTTTGCCGCTCCAGCCCAGCTTTTTTTCTCATCAGCTTAGGCCGCCGCGCCTGGATCTTTTGTTTAGGCAATCTCTCTCTCCCCCTTCTTCGTCAAAAGAGAGGGAGATGCGTAAACAAAAAAAAAAAAAAAATGGCAGCCGAAAGCCCCGGCAGCGGCACATGACGGTCTTGCATGCCCTGGCACCTTCATCAGGGTCCCGGGGAGTGTTCGTAGCTCGTTAATTAGAGCACATTCGCCCCGTTTGAGTATTCGAACGGCCAAATTGGAAGGTAGGCCGCGCGGCAAGGCACCCCCCTGGCCAGGATGTGCTCAGCACCAACCTGCCCTGCATGTCGCTGCCAAAGATGATCGAACATGCTTCATTTCTCCTCCCGTTTGCTTGGCATTTTCATATCACGTTAAAAGGAACTATTCCAGCCCCAGCCGGGCGGTTGGGCTATCTTTAGGGTCCGCCAAGCCCTGCCGACAAGCGGCAATTCGAATGGCGTCCCAGGGCTTCGCGGCCCGGCAAGCTGAAAGACAAGGGTAGTAGAAGGATACGCACGGGACAGCGCCCGGTTCCAACGCTGCTTCCGCGAGCTTGGCGCTCCCGCCACGCTGGCTGGCGGCAGAAGGGCAGCCGCAGCGGCCCCCCTGCGCCGCTGTTCCCAGTCTATTCTACTTGCCCTGCAGCCCTCCCCTCTTGCACTGGCGCTGATGCGTTTAGTGGGGGGCGGTCGGTGCAGGCAGGTGCATGTGCGCACGCTTGAAGGCATGCCAAGTGTGTCACCTGACGACCCACTGGTGGGCACCGCTTGTGCGGCTGGGGAACAGCTGCGGGGCTGTTCCCAATCTGTTCTTGCTTGTTCTACAGCCCTCCCCTCTTGCGCTGGTACTGCTGTGTTATGTGGGGGGCGACGGCGCACGTAGGGCACTGCTGGCGCTTGGGCCGCGGCCGGGGCCGGGGCCAGGGCCGCGCCCGCGCCCGAGCCAAGCCAAGCCAAGCCGCAGTAGCCAGCAGCCAGCAGCCAGCGCCGCAGCAGGGGCGGCAGCAGCAGAAGCAGCAGGGCAGCAGCCCGGCTATTGCCACTTTACAGCAGCCTGTGAGGCGGCATGGCCGCGAACTGGCGGTGCCTGGCGCCAGCAGCGGCTGCACAAGGGCTTAAACAGAGGCCTAGCTAGGCACAGCGCATGATCTGAGTGGCCCCTAGCACATGTGTGATTCCAGAAGGAATGCACAGACCACCACACACAGTTCAGGGGTCTACCGGGGTGTCAATAGCCCGTTTCAAGCTTTTTTGTACATTGTTACTTTTTTGTATCCAAACCTCTCTCCCTCCCTTCCTTTTTTCAAACTCGGAGTTGCCAAAACAAAAGATCCAGGCGCGGCGGCCTTATATGTCGACAAACAGGATTATATATTAAGGGGGAAAATGCAGTCACAGTGCTGGCAGGAGGCAGGTCGGAACAGATGGTTGTGAAATGAGGAAGAGAGCAGGCGTCAGGCAGGACAACCAAGCTCTCATGAGCTGCCGCTCAACGCGCATTGTGCTCAATGTTGTGGCAAGGTTCTGCCGCAGCCGCTGCCCCAGCTGCCGCCCCGCTTGACCGCCGTGCAGTGGGGCACTTTTGGAAGCATGGGGTGGCGAAGGCGGGGTCTTCTGCCTCGGGGGGCGGCGTCTTGCCAAAGCTGCAGGAGGGTAGAGGAAGGGTGGGGGAGTGGGGCAGGCGGAGGCAGGAAGCAGCGCGGGGTTAGACAACGATTCGCGAATTGCAAAGCTGCTGCAGTTGTGCCATCCTATCAGCTCACCCTCCCACGGCCTCCACCCAAAGCAATCGGCATGGGCAGCACCGCGGCCCACGCAAGAACCCCAGCAGGCACCCCAGCTTTGGCTGGCTGCAGCCAACAAGAGGCGCCACCCCACCCGCCCACACTCGGCACACTACAACACCCTCCCTCTGCCTCCTCCCACTCCACCCCGCCCCACATCTCCACTCCCGAACAAAGGAAACCACAAACCAGCTGGCGCCCTCACCTGAACTGGCATGAGAAGTCTTCGTAGTTTGGCTTCATCTCCAGTGGCAGGCCCATGTGCCGGGCAAAGAAGGCCTGGGTGGGCACCTTGCACGAGTTGAGGCACACGGAGGCGCAGCCAGCCTCTTCCAGGTACCGGCACCTGCGCCATGGTTGAGAGGGGGGGTAGTTAGGGCCGGCATGGTGTGCATGCTGTGGGCAGACAGAGAGGCGCAGCCAGCCTCTTCCAGGTACCGGCACCCTGCGTCATGGTGGGGTGCCCTAGAGTTGAGCCAGGTGTGGTGTGCACGAGTGTTGGTGAGTTGGGATGGGGCAGAGCAGAGGCGGATTTGGTGTGCATCCGTGTTGATAAGTTGGGGCCGGCATGCCGTGCATGCTGTGGGGCGGCACGGGGCCAGGCAGCGGCCCCCTCCTGCGGTGGCAGGCCTGCGGTGCCGTGAGGCTGCAGAGGGGCCGGTGAAGACGGGGCAGCCAGGGCAGCCCGCCAGGCCCCTTGTCAGCCAGACACCCCCCAGCAAGGCAGGCAGGCAGGCAGGCAGGCAGGCAGGCAGGCAGGCAGGCGTGCTCCTCACCGTGTGACGAGCACTCCGTGCCCAGCGCCCACCCGTCCACCGTCAATCTCCACATCGTTGACTTCGCACTCCCCCATCAGCCACTGGCAAGTCAGCCAGGTGGCCCACGCGTTGAGCTGGCAGGGAGGGAGCACAGGAAGGGTGCAGGAGAAGAGCGGTGGGTGGCAGGGTGGAAGCAGGGAGGGCGAAGGTTGGGAGCGGCGGCAGGGAGGCCAGCAGGTGGCTCACGGTTGAGATGGCAGGGAGGGGAACAGGAAGGGTGGAAGAGAGGAGCGGTGGGGTGGCAGGGTTGGAGGGGGAGAGAGGCGGTTAGAGCGGCGGTGGGAGCAATGGCAGCAGGTGGCCACTACCTTGAGCTGGCAGGGAGGGGGGAGGACAGTTGGGAGCGGCGGCAGCAGGCCAGCAGGTGGCTCACGGGTTGAGATGGCAGGGAGGGGCACAGGAAGGGCTCACAAGAGGAGCGGTCGGTGGCAGGGAGAGGGGAGGGAGGCAGGGAGGGAGGGAGGGCGACGGTTGGGAGCTGCAGCACGGCATCCAATTGGTGCAGGCTTGAAGCTGGCGAAGGCAGGGGTGGGGCGAGGTGAGCGCACAGAGCATGGATGGCGGCGGCCACTGGAAATGGCCCCACTTCCAGTGAGGGCAGCGCCCACTGCACTGCTGCGTGTTGCACTCCCTTTGCAGGCTGCTGGGCGGGGCTGCGGCGCCTACGCCAGCATGCCCCACACCACCCAGCGCCCAGCGCCCGCCCTCCCCTTGTGCGCCCCGCCCCACCTGGCATGACAGGGTGGGCATGGGCCGTGCAAACATGATGGAAAAGGCGCCGGGCAGCCAGGCGGGGAAGAGGGAGCGCAGGATGCCGACGGTGGTTTCCTGCGTGCCCTGTGGCGTGGCGTGCATCGCGTTCAGGCGGCGTGTGAGGTCTATAATGGCGTCATACCTGCAGAGGGGCCACAGAGGCGGGTGCTCTGGGATGAAACAAAACATGAGCAAAGCCGGGGTGTCAGCCGCTGCGGGGCACTGCCCTGCCCTGCCCTGCTGCACGGGTGGCAGGATCGAGTCGCGGTGCCCCCGGGTAACCCCTCGCACCCTTCAAGCTGCGAGTCGCTGCCAATGGCTTCGACCATGCGCCCCCTGAAGAGACTGTAGATGACGCGGTTGAGTGGCTGCGCGTCGATAGCTGCGTAGTCGGGCGGCGGGGAGGCGGGGCCCGCCGCCACCAGACCGGCACCCTGCTGTGGCCGGAACGGCTCGCCGGCCGCAGCTGCCGCGGCGGCAACCGCGTGTCGTTGGCGTGGTTGGCCAGCGCTGCGTTTTTGAAGGGGCGAGCGGGTTGCTGCCGGCCGCTGCACGCTGCAGCAAGCTGCCATATTATTGGGCTTTCACGTCGCTGCAGAACGGCCTCACGCGTGAAGAACGAGCAGAAGATGCGCGATGGGACGGTCCTTTGAGACCGGAACCTCCCCACCCGCCTGGCGCCGCCGCTGGGCGCCTCAGCAGGAGTAAGCGGCCAGTAGTAGGGCACGCCACTGTCACACGTCACTGCCACTGCTAAACAGGAGTCCCCTCACTTTCAATGAGCGTTCAGAGCAGGTCTGTGCTTACCCAGTCACAGCTGCACAGTCGCTGTACTCTCGGGTGCACAGCGCCGACTTGGGACCATGCGGTGGGCGGCGCAGGAACGGGTGGACGGCTGTGAAAGAGATGAACGTCGCAGACTGTGCGCAGACTGTGCGCACCTACATGCACGATGCCTGCCTATCAAGTAACTTGCAGTAGGAACCTGGCAGTACCTTCCAAGGCAAACTATGCATACCTTCCTTGCTAGGGAGGCTCAAAACCGGCGGGCCAAGTGCACACACCAGTTGCCCCCTCTCTTCCGGCCCTGCTGACCTCCGACGTGTCCCGCGGTCTGTCACCAAGCACAGCCAATGAGGCAGTCCTCGGGGCTACCAGCGGAGGGCAAAGTGCAGGCAAGTGAACATTCGGGCAGGCAGGGGGGTGGTGGCAGCTCAGTGGACTTGCGGAACGTAGCTATGCACACCCTGCCTTCAGCCCTGGACAGCTTTGCAGGCTCCCTGGGTCACCCGTGTTGGCACTTGCAAGCTCTGATGCAAAAGCCTGCAACCCTGCCCCCGCCTGCCCGCAGGAGCTGCCGCTGTTCCGCGTGCCGACCGCGCCGAGGGGGCGCTTCGAGGGAATCCTGGCGAGCTTCCCGCTGGCCAGGATCTCCGCCATGACCTGGGACTCCGAAAGCACGGCCGACAGAAGCGAGGTGAGGCAGCCCGCACTGGCGTGCCACAAATGCTAGTGCACCCGGTCCATGTGACGGAGCGCAGGGGCGGGATGGGCGGAGCGTGTGGCCAGGGTGGTGATGCCACTGGCGCGTGGGGCCACTTCGTTGGCAGGCGGCCCCCAGAGGTTCACAGGTGAGGCAACAACAACAAGCGTTCCAAGGTGTTGGCTGTGTGCGGCTTGCCAGCCTGAAGGCAGGCAACCGTGGGAAGCTTCCACAGGGGGTGGACACCTCGGGAAGCTGGGCACATGCGTCCCTGCCACACGTCCAATGGAGCCTCACCAGCTCCCCTCCGAAGCCCGCCGGCCGGCAGCCAAGCAGCCTTGTCTCCGAACAAGGCTGTCGGGGGGGGGGCAGGAACGAGGTGAAGGCGCGGCAGGAACGTGGCCTGCAAACTGTGGGCACCTGCTGGCACCGGCTTCCAAGGAATGGGGAGCTGCGCTTGCTTACAGGGGGCGGCGCACCACAGCTGGGAACTGCCACCTTTCATGCCCTTTCCAGCCGAAGCCCCAGATTTTGGCAGGCTTTTACCAGAGGTGCACGTCTGATAGGGGTGCACCTCTACCAGGTCTGCAGAGGGGGGTTATGCATGTGTGGCATGTGTGGCCATGATGGCACCGTGATTAATGGCACTGCAACAATTCTCAGGCTCGCTGCCACCGCTGTTCAGGCGCCTCCAGCGGCTGCTGTTGCCTTTAAGCGGTGAATTACACGCTAATTGCAACCCGCAAGATGGACTCGGTTGCCTGTTTTCGGGGGCCGCCCGCACCGGAGGGGTTGTGCGGCCCGGCTGGCAGCCCCTCGTCTGTGATTGCCGCTTCCCTGACATTACAAGAGTCAATGGGATCAGAGGTCAGCACATGGCTGGTTAGGGCCGTCTGCCCGCAACGCGTCTACGGTCTGAGCACAGCTCTATCCTGATGAACAAATGCCCACTTTTGCAATTCCATGCCTCGATCATGCACAAACGAACGTGGGGTGGCGGCTGGCAGCTGGGCGTCAGCGTGGAACGGGGGGCAGCAGCGCCAGCTGCCGCCGGGCGCGTGCCGCAAGTACCACCACCCATCGTTGACCCACCACGCCTCTCCTTTGCCTGTGCAGGATGAGGTGCTTGGCACAGCCAGCAGCGCACGGATTGTTGCCATCGACATTGATGCCAGGACGCCCGACAAGGACGCGGCATCGCAGCAGAAGCAGCAGGCGGGGCGGGACGTGCGGCGCACCTTCAGCGAGGAGCACGGCGTCAAGCTGGAGCCAAAAGAGCTGGAGGCAGGCAAGTGGAGCGGGCATATGCATGCATGGGTGGGAGCATGGCTGCGGGGGACAAAAGCAGGAGATGCTGCCCTGCTATGCTGGCCCCTGTTGCTGCTGGAGGCAACTGCCGCAGACTCGGTGGCCACCGCCCATGGGCTGCTGCCGGCAACCTGCCAAACCTGCCCTCCCTGCTTGGCCGGCGTCCTGCTTGGCTGCTTCCGTTCTTCAGACCTGCTCACCCTTCTTGCATTGCCCCCGCTGCAGCCAAGAGCCCCGGCTTGAAGGAGCATGTGCTGCTGTACCACATCTTCTTCTGCCTGGCCCTCCTTTCAAACATTCTCTTCATCGCACTCACCACCACCGGTGAGGCCTGCCTGCCCCGAGCAGCCGCGCCGCTAGTGCCGCCTGCCGGCCACAGCCGTGCCTGCCTGCCACAGCCGTGCCTGCCTGCTGCCTGCCGAAGTGGGCGCATCTGCAACACCGTGTGCACCTTGGACGCACGATTAGGGTAACCTGTCGGCATCCTAGGCGTGGCAGAGGCGGCAAGGAGCAGTTGTGGCTGCCATGACCGGCAGGCATCAGCCGCCCCGCCGGTGACCCCCGCTGCCGCCTTCCGCCTGCCATCACAAGACATCTTGTCCCTCCGCCTTGCTGCTCCTCACTGCTTCCTCCCGCTTGGACTGGTCGATACTTTCTTAAAAGCACCCTTGGCCTGCAACCGGCCCTCGCTTACCAGCTTCCCCTGCCCCCTCCGCCCCGCCGCCCNTTAATGCCAGAATTGAGAGATGCCACGCTCATGCCTCCTACCCCTGCAAGCGAGGAGCAGAGTTGCCCCGATATCGAGCGCTGCCGCCCTGCCTTCCCCACCAACCCACCCACCCCGCCTGCAGATGTGATCTCCTTGGGCCGCCTGAACAGCGGCGGCGTGGGCCTCATCGTCCTCTCCATCTCAGTCTTCATGCGCTCCGAAATCTTTGTCAAGCTGTTCTACTACCTTATCTACAAAATCGGGCGCGACACGCCCCCCGCCGTGCGCCTCTGGCTGTCCCGCGTCCCCTTCCACGCCCCCGGTGCCCTGCACTCTGGCTGCGCCCTGGCAGGCTTCCTGTGGGAGTGTGTGTGAGTGGGCAAATGAGGGTAGGCGTGCTGTGGAGTGCTGCACCGTGCTTTGGGGGTGCATGCGAGGTTGGCTGGCCTGCCTGTCTGTGCCTGCTGCTCTCCTGCCAAGGAGGAGGCAGCGGGGGGGCGCCAGCCTGCACGCGTGCATGCCGTGCGCCTGTGTGTGCAGGCAACGCTACAATTCACCCCGCCTTGCTTCTGGCCCTGGCCCCTTGCTCTGCGACTGGCAGCTGCCAGGGACATAACAAATGAGGCGCCCTGGCAGCTCCGGGGGCAGCGGCAAGCAACCCATGCTGGGCAGCAGTCCCTGCTTGAAGTACCCACCTGCCTTAGCACAGCACCGCATGCTTTGTCGAACCCAAGTTCCTACCCCCACCCCTCTCACTGTCCCGCCTGCAGGTACGCCTTCCAGTGGTGGCTGCTGCCCGTCAAGGGCCCCGGCTTCACCTCCCTGCCCCTGGGCATCTTCGCCTCCCTCACCTGCATCCTCATCCTCACATTCCTGGCAGTCATGCTGCTGCTGTCCATCCCGGCGATCAGGTGTGTCAGCTGATGGCCTGCTGTGCCTGCTGGGGTGCCTGCTGCTGTGCCTGCTGCGCGTGCTGCGCCTGCCGTGCCTGCTATGCCTGCCGCCAGCCCTGCCGGTCGAGCGTGCTGTGCTGCAACAGCAGCTGCGTGCCTGTCCGCGGGTCATTGTGCCTGGGTGGTTTAGCCCTGGCCAGCCTTCGCCTCAAAGTACCTCGAACAATCCTCTGCTGCCGCCCTGGCTGAATCGCGTGCAGGCACCGCCACCACAACACGTTTGAGCTCACCCACCGCTACCTTGGGTGGGGCCTGGTGGCCGCCACGTGGGTGCACATTTGGACCGCAACCGCCTTCTTCGCACGCTACGATGTGCACGGGCAGCCGCTGCCGCACACCAGCAGCGTTGGGGCGGTGGTGAAGCGGCAGGCAGATCTGTGGTGCATGGTTCTCATCACGTTTGTCGTCTTCCTCCCCTGGTGAGAGAGACAGCAAACGGGCAGCTAGTTTTTGGCGGTTGGTGGGCGGAAGATGAGGAGGCACCCTGCCGGCCCGGGGCAAGCAAGTCCAGCAAGGGGAGCTTAGCACCCACAAAGCGCCCTGCCCTCAGCCCACTGGCATTGCCCTACCCAACCCTGCCCTCACTCCTATGTCGCTGGCTGCAGGATGTTTGTGCGCCGCCGGCAAGTTAAAGCCACCGTGCCCAACCCCCGCTCCTGCCTGGTCCTCAGCGGCTTCAAGGGCCATGTGCCCGCCGGCACCGCCGCCCGCATCGCCACCAAGTGGTGGGGCGACTGGCACTCGTTTGCTGCAGTCAGCGGCAAGCGGGACGGCGCCCCAGAATGTGAGTGCCCTGCTGTGCATGCTGTGCGTGCTGTGCGCTGGGTGTGTGCCCACCGCACATGTGCATGCCGCCAGCTGGCGGTGGTCACCGCCCCATTCTGCTCCTTTCCTCTGGCAACATTCTGGGCTGCCATCGGTGGTGCAATGCCAAGCTAAGCTAAGCCAGGCCGGCCAGCCAAGCCAAACACTCCCCCCTCAACCAGTGCCCCCTGCCCTTTCTCAACCTACTTTGCCCCCTGCAGGCCGCCAGCACAGTATGTACATCGCACCGGCAGGTGACTGGACCAAGGCGCGCATTCAAGAGGCGTCCCAGCTCGCAAACGATTCCGCATCAAACGACCGAACCATGCACATCTACGTGCGCCTCATCCGCGCTCCTGGGTGAGCGTTTCAAGTAACACCGGCCTAACACGCCAGCTGCCTGCACACTAGGCAGGCGGTGCGTGCTAGGCGTGCATGTGGGAACGCACCGTGCCGTCTGCCCCTGGAGTCTGGCACTCAACTAGGCATCACCCTGGTCACTCACGCCTGCCTTCCCACCCTTCCTCCCCACTTCTGAGTGCAGGTTCATGTATCAGACACGCATGTGGGACCGCACTGTGCTGGTGGCATCAGGGGCGGGCATCGCCCCCGTGCTGCCCTGCGTGCTGCAGCACACCTCGCCCTCCATCTTTGTGCTCTGGGTTTGCAACAGGTCAGGCGGGGATGTTATGGGAGGTACAGCCTGTGTACCTCCTGTGTACAGCCTCTGTGCCATCTCCGTACAGCCTCGGACGTCCCTCCGACGTCCCTCGGCAACCCCAACACCGTGTCCAACACCCGTGCCATGCTGAGTGCCTGCTTGCCCTGCCGCCCTGCCTGCCCTGCCGCCCTGCCTGCCCGCCCACGCGCCTGCCCACTGCCATGCCTACCTGTGCCTCTGGCTGTGGTTGCCCTGCTTCCCCCCAGGCACAGGCACGTTGCTGTGTACAGCCCCTGCGGTAGTGCATGTGCTCACCCCGCGCTCCCTGCCGCCACGCAGGCCCGAGAGCTTTGGCGAGGTCAAGAAGACGCTGGAGGAGGGCCTGCCCGCCGGCAAGCTGTGGATTCACGACACATCCACCCAGGTCGGTTCACAGCTAAGCACAGCCCTCACACATACCCGGCACCTGTTGTTGAGGAGCACTGGAGGGGCTGCTTGCCCACAGTGCGTGCGTGGGCGCGTTGTTGACGGCACATGGCGCCCTGCTGGCCGATGCACGTGCCGGCTGCTTTTCTGGCTGCCGGGCGGGGCACTGGTCCAACGGGGAACATGGCTGGAGCGGCCACTGCCTGCCTGACCACTTGTAGGTACAGACACCCGGTTATGTCGGACCAGTGCTGTCGTGTCAGTTCATTGCTGGGAGGGCCCAGTGGTCCGCGACAGTGCCCAGCTCTCCTTGCCTGCCTGCCTCAGGCAAGCGGCGGCCCGTCCAACTCACCTGCCTGCCTGCCTGCCCGCCCGCGTGTCTGCCCTCCTGACCGCAGGGGCGCCCAGACGTTGTGGCGCTGACACTCAAAGCGGTAAAGAAGGAGCAGGCGGAAGCCATGTGAGGGCGCTTTGCGACCTCGCCTCAGCGATGCTGTCAACGCCTGCCTGCACGCATGCCTGCCTGTCCAGCATGAACGACCTGCCCTGCCCTGCCCTGCCTGCATTCAAGCGCCACCCCGTCTCTGGCTGAATTCCCCCCCTCGCTTCCTGCCCTTTCTCCCACCCGCCCTGCCCGCAGGTTCATTGTGGCCAACCTCAAGCTCACCTACTCGGTTGTGCGTGGCTGCCAGGCGGTGGGGGTGGCCTCCTACGGCGCCATTTGGGACAGCTGAGCGGCAGCCAGCAGCAGCCGCGGATGGATGTTCCCGGCACCAACCGCAAGGGATTGCGCACTGGCTGAAGACACCGGCTTCAAGCTGTGCGCCTTCGCTGGCACGATCAGGGGTCGTCATCTCTGCGACTCATCAATCGTGTTTGCACAAACGTGCTCAGAGGGTGCAATGAGCACTGCATGGCCCACCCATGTGCGAGCTGGCACCTCAGCATTGCAATGTTCTGATTCACACTTCTTCCAGATGTATAGCTCTGTTCACCTGTTCTTAGCATACATGTCCAAATATCGAGAACCACCAAACTCACCAATGCACTGCTATTGTTTCGTTTAGCTCTGTTGCCATGCTTGCTTGTCCCAGTGTAACATTCGTAGCCCACCCGCACCCCGCTCGCCTTTCCCCAGCAGCGCATTTCACTCTGTGTGTTCGCTCACACTTGTCACACACCACGCCTCGCACTCTTGCACATGCACAGAGCCGCACCTCTTGCGCACGACACCGCACTCAACTGCACAATTGGACCATGGCCGTGCTGGTTCCTGCACATTACATGGCCTTGCGCTTGCATCTGGACTCCCGGCATCTTGTAATCAGTCTCGGTGCAAAAGCCTGTGTGCCAACAAGCGATAAGTGTGTGTACACAGACTGGTGGTGAAGGCAGGCGGTCCCGGCGGGCGGCGGCAGCGGCAGCGGCAGCGGCAGCGGTGGCCTTTTGATTGTGCCTGTGACTGAGCAACATCCGTGCAGCATCGTCGTCAAACAAGGTTGGCGCTCTGTGCGGTGGTCCTTTTCAACTGAGGTCCAGCCAACACATCATTCCAGCTCGCTCATCGGGTGCTCGCTCATCGGCGATCCCCAGGTCCCGCACCTCGGTTGCTTTTGGTGTCCATCCAGCGCACTCCCTCACGCGATGCGGCCCGGCCAGCTGGGACACCCGCCGCCGGCCGGCCGCTGCTGGCCGGCCACCCGCAGCGCCCAACAGCGGACGCGCCACCAGCTGCGACCATCCAATGCAGCGCTGCCCGGCGATGTGTTGGGCGAGCTGCCCACCGCCGCCGCCGCCGCTGCCGCCGCCGCTGCCTCCCTGCTCACCGCTGCCTGGCTGCGGCCGGCAAATGCTGGTGGAAAGGCGCATCGCACGCCCGGCGCAGGAGAGAGGCAGCACGCGGATGCGTCGCCACAGGTCGCAGCAGCAGCTGCGGAGCCGCCCTCCACTGCTGCTGCCATTTGGGCGGCCGCCTGGCAGGGCTTTTCCCGCCAGCCCAGCGAGCAGCAGCAGCATACATCAAAGGGAGCAGCAGCAGCAGCAGCAGGCAGCAATCAGGACACGCCACAGCAGCCAGGGACCGCAGGCAGTGAGCAGCAGGATGAGGAGGATGGCCTGCCGCCCAGCGGGGCGGATGCACTGCAGCGCACGCCGCTGCTGCTGCTGCAGGTGGGTCAGGCAGGCTGTGCCAGAAGTCGCAAGTACTGCTGCTCTGTACTGCAGCTCTGTACTGCTGATCTGCACGGCTGGTCTGCACAGCTGCTCCGTATGGGTACCCAGGCGGTTGGGCCACCTGATCTGCTGATGATGGAGTGCTGCATGGGAGCAGCGGGGCTGGTGTTGGCTGCATTGAGTCCAGCCCGCTGCCGGACCTGCCCTCCTCCTGCAGGGCATCCGTGCCAGCGAGCGCAGCCGGCTGCTGGCGCTGTGCCTGGCAGCTTTGGAGGCGCAGGTGGGTGCGCTGCCCCCGCAGGCAGCCATGCTGAGAGGCACGGCACAGTGGCGCCAGCTGGCGACCGCCCTGCTGGCGCTGTCCAGCCTGGCGGCGGCTGCCACCTGGCTGGGCTACGTGCCAGCTCAACTGCTGGAGGCAGCTGCCGGGAAGCTGGCAGCCGTTGAGCCAGCAGTGCTGCAGGCTGCTGGGCTGGAGGGCGCGGCCGCCGCCCTGCAGCGACAAGCGGCAGCGGCAGCAGCGGCGGCAGGGGGTGGTGCGGGCGCTGAGGATGGCAGCGGCAGCGGCAGCGGGAACAGCAGCGTGGGATCAGATGGTACGGCAGCAGTGGACTGGTATGGGCTTGGTGAGAAAGTGCAGCTGTACAGCGCCGTGCTGCGCCTGCTCACTTGTGCTTCCATTGAGCAGCAGGGGCAGGCAGGGGAGGTTGGACCAGCGGGCGGCCCGGCGGCGGCGGCAGCAGCCGGAGCAGCAGCCGGAGAGGCGGCAGCAGCAGGCCTGCTAACAGCAGCTAACAGCAGAGCCGCTGGTGCAGCGGCGACAGCAGCAGCAGAGGCTCAGCAGCAGCAGCAGCGGCAGCAGTCTGGCCAGGCATTAGCAGGCATTAGTGCGGGCCAGGAGGGCCTGGCCAGGCAGCAGGCGCTGGCGCTCTTGAAGCAGCAGCAGCAGCAGGGCGGCCTCCCTGGCACCATCAGGTAAAGAAGTCTGTCTGGTTCTTGACTGCCTAGCTCATGATCGAGCTGGGCTCATGTTCGCTTGCTACTCAACAGAGCAAGTTCCCAGTGCGCTGGGCCACATGGCGTCATTTGCTTGCAGTTGGTTGGGAGGCAGGGCACCACCACGGTGTGCATGCCCCACTGCTGAGTTGGAGATCCACACATCCACGGCTGTTGACCCGCCCATCTGCCTGCCTGCCTGCCTTCCTGCCTGCGTGGCGTGCCCGGCCCCTTCCTCTGCCTGCTCATCCCACTTACTCCCCGTCACCCTCCGCTCGTTGCTTGCAGGGGTTGGCGTGCCACGGCAGCAGGCGCCCGCAGCGACTCCCAAGTGCTCTCCCTGGCACCCTCGGTGCTGCAAGACATGGCGGTTGCTGCGGCAGATGCGGTGGCGGCTGCCTACCTGGCTGATGCCGCCGCCGCTGGGCCCGACATGGCCGCAGCAGCGGCGGCGGCAGCGGCAGCAGCAGGGGCAGCAGCAGCGGGGACAGCAGCAGAGGGAGGCCAATCAGGAGCCCAGGCAGCAGCTGCCTCTATGCCAGAAGCCGAGGTTGCAGCTCCCAAAGCCCGGCAGCGGCGGTGGCGGTGGCAGTGGGGCGGCCCCAGCACAGGCAGCAGCGGCGGGGACGGCGCCACAGCGATGGCCACAACACAATCACGCACACTGGCAGGCGCAGCCACACTTGAAAGCGGCAGCGGCAGCGGCAGCCGTGATGGCGGCAGCAGCGGTGGCGGCGGTAGGGGTCCTTTAGAGTCTGGCTGGTGGCCCACTTTTGTTCACGCTCAGCTGGGCAGCACTCGCCAGCTGCAGCGCTTTACCAATGCAGTGGCGCTGAATCGCTGGGTGCAGGTGGGGCGGGGATCAGGGTCAGAAAGCTCCTGCTGCTGTCCCTGTGTGGCTCAACTGCTCCTGCCGCTGCCCGTGCCGCTGCAACTGCAATGGCGCCTGCCGCTGCAACTGCCCCTGCCGCTGCCATTGCCACTGCTGCTGCCGCTGCCCGGCGCGTGTGGTCCTGCTCATACCTGCCCATATCAGCACTGTTCACACTGCACGCACGTGTGTACCTGGGGTCGTTCGTTGTCATGTGTACCCAGTCCCAGCTCTGTGCCTTAAATGTGGGCCCTCCCCCTGCCTTCTGCCCCCTTCACCCCTCAACCCCCGTGCAGCGCCAGTACCGAGGGGTGGCCGACATTTATGAGGACCGCCTGCCCCTCTTTTGCATCACCGGGGGAGGCACCCGGCTGGAGGTGGGCCACAGGGGGCCGGCTGGCTGGCTGGCACAGCTTATGGTCGTGGGACGCTGTGCATAGGGCGTGCTCATGCAGGTTGACGAAGCACCCTGGCCGCGACGGAGGGCTGCTCTGCACTCGGCGCGGCAATGCGGGGTGCTGCGTCATGCCTGGGAGGACGCGGCACGCATCCTGGGCAGTGCATGGCATGCAGTGCACTTGCTCACTGGCTTGGGCGGCTGACGCACACCTGCGCCTTTGCCTTGTTGCCGCCCTGTGCTGCATTGCAGCCCCGCACTGCCCCCATGAAGCGGACACCGGAGCTGGCTCGCCTCAAGGGCCTGCGCTACGCTGGTGGGTGGCTGTGGGCGGTGTCGGACAGGGCAATGTGTAGCTTGGGGTAGGATGGCAAAGAGTAGAGCAAGAGGATGACAGCCAGTGGGCTAGGATCCACCATGTGTTGGGGTCCTGACGGTGTCCTGGTCGTCATTTGTTGGGGTGCATGATGTGTGGTCGCTGGAAGGGGCGACGGCATGCCGCCCCTGGTCCTCTCACCTGCTCACCACCTCGCAGTAAGCGACATAAAGCCTCAACTTGCATCCCCCCTTCATGCGTGCCCTCTCAACCTCTCCCTCCCATGATTGCATCCCAACTCGCCTCCCTTCCCTGCTGCTGCCCCCGCCTGTGCAGCCAGCTTGCTGCTCGAGGCGGCAGATTTGCTGGTGCCCCTGCTGCGCACGCTGTGGCGCCAGGCCACCTCGGCAGCCTCCTGGCTGGTGGTGCGCCTGGTGGGGCAGGCAGTGGCACTAGTGCGGCGAGGCGTGCAGCAGGGCAGCGCGGCAGCAGCAGCAGCAGCGGCATCGGGGGTGGCATCCGGTTACAGCACCCAACAGCAGCCAGGCGATCCGCCGGGGGCGCAGAAGCGGGGCCAGAGGCAGGGGCGGCGGCGGCAGCAGGGGCGGCAGCAGCGAGAGGGCGGCGGCAGCGAGCCGCCGGGACCGGCAGCTGCTGGCGGCTGGGCGTGGACATGAAAAGTTGAGCAGCACCGATCCGTTTGTAAAAGTCTGTGGAACCCAAGCACTGCTTGAGGATGGCAGAGGCCGGTAAGCTGGGATGACTTTGGCCCGACACATGCGGAGGCTGCAAAATGTGCGGCGAACCGCCGGGCCGGGCAGACGCCAGCCTTCTGGCTAGGCCCGTCATTTGTCAGTTGTGGCGTGCCATTTGTCGATTGATTACGGCATAAAGGTGCATGTTAGGACACTGCACGAGCAAGTTTCGTTTGCAAGCTGTGTGGGTGCCTCCTCTGAAGGCGACGCAGGAGGACGGCGGCAGCGCGCGCTTCGTGGCAAGCCATGCTGCGCCTGAGCCGGCAGGTAGCTGCGTGCCGCCGTCCGCGTTCGCCCTTCACAAACCAGTCAACTATCACCATGCAGGCATCTAGCAGCTGCGCAGTGCTGGGCACCCCTCTGGCGGCATGCCGGCCGCAGAGCCGGGCGGTGGCCGCTGGGCGCCGCATGCAGGTGGGTAGCTTCCGGTGGGGTATGCAAGTTGCTGGCCTGACCGCTTTCCCACGATGGTGGCTGCCGACCCTTCAGGCCGGTGAGGCCGGCGCCATCAACCCCAAACTCCGCGCCGCGACAATCCTGCTCACGGCGGCAAACAGCGTCAGCATGCTCAGGGCACTCCGCGCAAACGCCGCGGCTTGTCCCTGTCAGTGCTGCCCGAGGCTGCCGCCACCGCCGCCGCCGCCTGCAGCAAGCACGCCGCACGGCGTCTTCATCCCAGCGCTCCATGCCTGCGTCGTCTTTGAAATGTCCCTTTGTGCAGGTTGTGCGTGCTGGCAAGGTGGCGACCGGCCCCAAGGTTGCCATTGTGGGCGTCAGCGGAGGTGAGGCTCTCGAATTACAAATCTGTCGCGTGACATGGTGTCCCTGCAGCAGTTGCGCCGTGCACCGCCCAGAAGCTGCGACCGGCTGTGCGTGTCACTTGCCCCGCGCTTCAGTTGCCTTGCACCAGCCCTTCCCGCCTGCCACTTCCTCCGCTTGCTGGCTGACACCTCTCCCCTGCACCCTGCCTGCTGCGCCTGCTTCCCCCATCGCCTTCCACGTCTCCAGCTGTCGGCCAGGTGTGTGGGGACATACGCTTTGCATGCTGGGGTGTGCTGCGGCGCATGCGTGTGCAGACCTGGATGCGCTGCCCTGCTACCTCTGCTCTGCCCAGATGGTGCTGCGCCAGCTGTGGTGTGCATGTGTCGAGGCCCAAGCACGCGCTGACCCAACTGTCTCCCGCCGCCCCCCTGCCCGCCCGCCGTTTGAACCATGCAGGAGTTCCTGCGGATAAGTGCCTGCAGCGCCCACCCGCCTGCTGCCTGGCTCCCCACCTGTGCCCGGGCCGCTGGCACGTGCTGGGATGTGCGGAACCGGCAGGGGCCGCAGCGCTCCCTCCTCGTGTGCCAGCTCAGCTGAATGGCAGCGTCAGGCACGTGCGGCGCCGTCCCTCCCTCCCCCCTTCTGCATCTAACCTCCCCTCCCCCCTGTCCTTTGCGTGTGTTTGCCTGCCCTCCCCTCCCTTCCCCTCCCCTCCCTCGCCTTCCCCACTCCGCACGTCCTGCATGAGCGTAACTTCCCGTACAGCGACATGAAGATGCTGGCCTCAGCCCGCTCGGCGGGCAAGAAGTACAGCTTCGAGGGGGTGGAGTACACGTGTGAGGAGTTGACGGAGGACAGGTGGGCAACCAGCCTTGAATAGGGACACTTTTGCAGAATACGTTGGATGGTTTGTGGGATGTGTGGTGGTTCCTGGAGGTGGAGCGGTTGTGGAGGGGCTGCATGGAGACGGGCAGGCGAAAGAGCTGGGGGGTCGAGAGTAGGGCTAAGTCATCTGATTCGGCTGGGCGCAGAAGCTTTGGGGGGGTGGAGTACACGTGTGTGGAGCTGACGGAGGACAGGTGGGGCCGCAGGGGCAGTGAATAGGTTTAGTTGACACTTTGCTTGCGGTGGTGGTTGTGAGACGTTGGTTCCAGGGGCTGGGAGCAGCTGTGCAGGAGCTGAGTGGTGACCGGCATGCCACACATTGACTGGATGTGGTAGGGGAGGTGTGGCAGGGGTCCGAGGGCAAGAGCCGCCTGTACTCCGCACGCGCTCCCCTGCCGCTGCCGCCCTGCTCCTCTGGCCCTCCTCACTCCTCCCCCCCCACCCGCCTCTGCCCCGCAGCTTTGCTGGCGTGGACATTGCCCTGTTCTCCGCCGGCGGCTCCATCTCCCAGAAGTACGCGCCCATCGCATCCGCCGCCGGCTGCACCGTCGTCGACAACTCCTCCTGCTTCCGCATGACCGAGGGAGTGCCGCTGGTCATCCCAGAGGTCAACCCGGAGGTGGGCGGGCCAGGGTGGCGTGGTGGTGTGACTCTCGTGCACTGGGAGGTCCCAGAGAGCAAGCGGGCAAGAGGCCGTGGTTTTATTTTGGTATGCTTACGTACAGGGTGAATGGCCATACCCTGGTGGGAGATCTTAGTGGTCATCTTAGACGCTGGCAGGCTGGTGCCATGGTGGTGACAATTTACGAGTCTACAGGTCAAAGCCCAGCACAGTGAGTGGAGGATGTGCCTCTGGTCACCCCAGAGGTCAACGGTTTGAACGCATTCGTGGGGTTGAGGTCTTTCCATTGATTTGAGGGCATGGTATGGCTGCCTCTCGAGGTGAACCCACACAGCCCAAAGTAGGGCCCGCTTGCACCCATGGCCTGCATGCTGTGCTCACCCCTGTGCTGCCCCCTTGTGCCCGCTGGCCTCCCGCAGGCCATGGCTGGCATGAAGTACGGGCAGGGCGGCATCGTGGCCAACCCGAACTGCTCCACCATCATTGCACTGATGGCAGTCACCCCCCTGCACCGCGCGGGTGAGCTGGCATCTGCAAGCATACCTTTGTGTGCGTGTGTGTTCTGTGCATCGCCGCCCGCGTCCCCTCTCGCGCCTGGTTGGCGTGCCTTTGGTGTGCGTGCGTCTGTTTGTATGTATGTTTGTAGGTTTGTGCGGAGGGAAACCACACTTGGCAGTGAGCGGGGCAGGAGCATGGTATGGGCGGCTGGCGGGCACTCTCCCTGCATGCCGGTGCGTGCAAGCGGGGGCCGGGGCACGGCTCAGGCAGCCAACTCTCCTCCCCCTCCCTTCCCTCCTGCAAACACTCGCGTCGCCGCTCCCCCCCCGCCCCATCCATTCAGCCATTCACCCCCACCCCCCTGCCGCCCCTCAACTGTGCAGCCAAGGTGAAGCGCATGGTGGTGTCCACCTACCAGGCAGCTTCCGGGGCGGGCCAGGCGGCGATGGAGGAGCTGGAGCAGCAGACACGCGAGGTTCTCGACGGTGAGTGCTGTGCACATCACAACACACGAGGGTTGACTGCATGCTATGTTCTGGAAGGGCTGGGCAACGGTGGCAGTCAGCCTCACTCCTTGCATTACCTTGCATTACCTGGCCCCACCGACCTTGAAACCCACCGATGCATCACGCATTGATTGCACTGGCCCTGCCCCCCGCAGGCAAGCCGGTGACCATGAACATCTTCCCCTTCCAGTACGCCTTCAACCTCTTCTCCCACAACTCACCCATGACCGCCAACGGGTACAACGAGGAGGAGATGAAGCTGGTGAGGGGGGGCAGGGGGGCAGGGCAGGGTGGTGGGTGTAGGGTTTGGACAGGGAGGGACAGGACTCCGGGTTTGGACAGGGAAGGACAGGACTCCGGGTAAACCCTTACAGCGGCAAAGGGAGGGTGGAGTGGTGAGCTCAGGGTTCGATGCCTGCGGCTGGGTACAACGAGGAGGAGATGAAGCTGGTCAGGGCAGCAGGGCAGGATGGTGGGTGTGGGGTTGGAACGGTCCACGAATCCAGGGTTTAGGGTAAAAACTACAGCTGGTGGTGGTGGGGGCAGCAGGGCAGGGTGGTGGGTGTGGGGTTGAAACACTGCAGCGTAGGGAAGGATGAGGGCGGTGGGTGTAGGGTTCGAAACCAACAGCTGGTGAGGGAGGGGGCTGGTGGAGGTCGGGCCGGCAGAGGGGAGCGGGTGCTGTGTGTGCGAGGCTAGTGATGCATGGGTGTGCAATCCTGCCTGCCTGGGCCTCTTTGGGGAGAGCAGCATGAGTGTGCGCTCCCCTGCTCGCCCTGTGTTCCGGCCTGCCCCCCCTTCTCACCTCTTCCCAATGCCTCCCTGGTGCCTTTACAGGTCAAGGAGACCCACAAGATCTGGGGTGAGGCCGACATTGCCATCACCGGCACCTGCATCCGCGTCCCCGTGATGCGCGCCCACGCTGAGTCGATCAACCTCGAATTCGAAAACGACATCTCTGGTGGGTGGCTGGCTGGGGGGGTGCCCGCACGCCTTCCGCCTGCTTGCGTGCATGCTTGCTTGCTTCTTCGATGGGCACAGGGGATGCTGGTGCGGCCCGTGTGCGTGGCATTGGGGCAAGTGCAGTAAACTAACGGAGGCTCGGCAAAGGGCTTTGGCTGCCTCTCCAAGGTTCTCCTCTACGCATCTGCAGCGCACACATGTGCCGCCGCAGCGCATTGGAAAAAGCAAGGCATCACTGGCGTGTGCGCCTGCCCATTTCATCCCTGCCCCCCACCTGCTGACAGCCTTGCCTTGCCTTGCCTTGCCTTGCCTTGCCTTGCACTGCCTGCCTGCCTGCCATGCAGAGGAGGAGGCTCTGGCCGCCCTGGCCGCCTTCCCCGGCGTGTCGATCATCAACGACCGAGCCAACAACCGCTTCCCCACCCCGCTGGACGCATCCAACCAGGTGCCTGCCTGCCTCCCTGCGTCTGCGTCTGTCTGTCTGTGTGTGCGTGTGTCTTGGGTGTGTGTGCGGTCAACACTACACCTCCTGTGTGGATGGGCAGGCGGGCCGGGATGGCGGCCAGGCGGGGTTCCTGATGCAGCAGACGAGGAGGGTTGGGGCGGGTGTTGGGCGGGCAGGGCGCAGCAGGAGGGGTTGGGCCGGGTGGGGTGGGGAATGCGCCGTGATCGGGCGTGTCTACTGGCTGGCCTGGCCTGCGTCTGGCCATTTCCAGTGCAGAACGCCACTCTTGGGAAGGCACATGGTTCCCCCTTGGCCCGCCTGGCGCCTGACAAACGGACGTCACACTCAAAGGGAGGGAGGGTATCTCCAGGATGCATCTCCGCCCTTGACCCTTCACCGTCAAACCCTCCCCACCCTTGCCTCCCCCCGCAGGACGACGTGTATGTGGGCCGCGTGCGTCGCGACATCTCCCGGGGCGACGCAAAGGGCCTGGACATCTTTGTGTGCGGAGACCAAATCAAGAAGGGAGCAGCGCTCAACGCGGTGCAGGTGGGTGCAGGTCTCGCCCCAACAGTTTCGAAGGCATCAAACGAAGAGCAGGGAAAAGGGGCACTGTGATGTGCGTGTTGCGGGGGGCTGCGGCTGCGGTTGTGCTGACGGCATGTGCGGTCCAGCCCGGCACGCGCCTGCCTGCCTGCCTGCCTGCTAAGTTCCCCCACGTCACCTGCTGCTTCGGCTTGCCCCAACATGGTTCACCCCGGCTGCTTCCCCCCCTGTTCGACCCTGCAGGTGGCCGAGCTCCTGCTCTGAGGCATATACCCCACAAGGGGCGGCTCCCCTGGCGCGCTGCCTCCCCTTCATGGCAGCAGCTGCGGCTGCTCTGAGCAGTGGCCGGCATCCCTCCTAACAGCCTCCACACAGCAAGTCAGCCCAGCTGCCCGACACTGCCCCCCTATATTGCCCGGGCGATTGGAGACCCGGGGGTGTGATTCTTTGCCGCGCCGCTGAGATCCCTGATGCCTCCCTCCTAGCACTTGCCACCTCCCCGCCCCTCCCCTTCCCGTGCCGCTTTTCCCTGCTCCCTGCTGCTGTTGTGTGCGAGTGCGTGCGTGTGTGCGTGTGTTCACATTCCCTACTACAGCCTGTCCCGTCCATTTCTTCTCTCCTGCTGTTTCGGCCCGCCTCGCCCAGAACCCCAAAACGATACACAACCGAGGGTCCACAATGCACTACCCTCCCTGCCTGCTTCTTGCCCTGGTCTCCTCTTGCTGCACCCCACCCCACCCCACACCAACCCCTTGGCGTCCTGCTGCTGGCCCTGCCTTTGCCGTGAGACCAAGCGGCAACGCCCGCCCATCATTTGCACTACCCAACCCAACACTGCCTGGTGACCATTCCGTGCCGTGTGACCTCGCCCGTCGTGCTCCCATGCGCCAGGCTCTATTCTTCCCGGTACCGAGCTGTGCCCCCTGTGCCCAACTCTCCCGTTCCTACAATGTAACTCTCCGCAGCATGAACCGTGCAGGCACCGAGCACAGCAGTTGGGAGGCCAACGCTGGCCAATTGGCGGCGGCAGCGGCTACAGGACTGACACCAGGGCATGCCCGGGCAGTTGCCCTCTCTCTCCAGTTGCGGCGTGAATTGGCCATACGAACAAGTTCGTTGTTTTCAACATCAGTGTTGAATCGTTGTTTTCAACACTGAATTTCAGGGGCGGCGCCTCCCTCTGTTTTCCGTGCGGTGAAGTACGCGCTGAGTCCTCTCGTGCGAGAGGAGGCGCTGCACGCCTCGTGCGCTACTGGACATTTTCCTGGAGACGTAGGTTAGTGTGCTACAGGTAAGGACTTCTGCACCCTACGCACACGTCCACGCCGCTGCACGGGTCCTTTTTTTTTGGCTGCAACCCCAGTGCCACGCCGCTGGGCTCAGCATTTGTGCATACCACCCAATCCTAACCTGGAAGCCGGGTCCGGCTCTCCTCGCACATGTGACCCATAGTGGGTGTCACTGCCGCCGCCGCCGCCGCCCGCCGCCGCCGCCGCCGCTGCTAGCCTGCACCACCGCTCCCACTGTCACCTCGCCATCCTGATCCCGCCTGCAGGCCAGCAAACTACAACCATGGAATGAGGTCCCTTCACTGCCGCCTGTTCTGCATAGGTGAGAGCAGCAGTACGCGCGGAGGTGGTGGGCTTGCCCCTGGGACCCCTGTGCAGTCAGCACATTGTCAAGCAAGAAAGGGTGCCTGATCGTCCAGCCTCTTCTTTGCCCGCCCACCAATGCCGCAGTGCTCCTCCAGCTAGCGGCGGCACTAGCGGGGCCGCGCCGCAGCGCCCAAGCTCATGAAAGCAGCTTGTTGGGCAGCGGTGGCGGCTCCGGAGCGCAGCTTGCCCGCCGCGACCAGCGCAGACTGCAAGACGAAGGCGATCCCATACTAGAGTGAGGCCGGCGGTGGCTGTCAAGCATGCTCCGTGAACCAGGGCACCCATGCCTCTGCTGCCTGTGGCGCAGGCATGCATGCCGTGGGGGGTGCTACAGTGAGAGAGAGAGCCTCGGCCAAGGCATGCCCGCCCAGCAAATGTCGCAAACCCCTGACACTGCCACTCCATCGGCTCGCTCCCTCCCTCCGTCCTCTGCGGGGCCGTTGAACTACGCCCAGCATGGCGTGCCGACCCTGTGCTGACCCTTTGCTGTGCTTTCCTGGGAAGCCTCCCCCAGGCCCNGGCCCTCCCCTCCCCTCCAACACCCACAAGCCATCATTCATTTCAGCCTGCTGACCCCTCCACCTGACCGTCCCACAACTGTCCCCTGCCGCTGTGCAGCCCTGCGGAGGTGCCATGGGTGCCTCTGGGCGCTCCAGGCGTCCCGCTGTCCTCGGGTCAGGCCGCCTCTGTCTCCTTGCTCCTCGACTCTAGAGGCGCTCCCTACATCTGCTACCGCGACATGACCAAGAGCGGGGCAGTGGTGGTCCTGAAATACAGCGGCAGCGTGAGCGACCCCAGCGGGGCGTGGGCCCAAGTGGGTGCTACGCAGGCGAGCACAGCGGGCGCAGCGGGCGCGGCCCTGACGCTGGACGAGTTTGACATACCCCACGTCGCTTATGCAGACGCCAGCCAGGGTTCACGCCTCTCAGTGGTGCGCACCCCGCTTGCCACGCTTCCGTGGCTGCTGTGCCTGCCGGTGCTGCTGATGAAGGCTGCTGCTGCTGCTGCTGCTGCTGCTGCTGATGATGATGATGATGATGTTGGCGGTGATGCCGGCTGCTGCAGCTTTGATCAGCACTACACGCCGCACTTGAAGCTGCTCTGGCGTGCATGTGGGCCTTCGTCCCCTCTGCTTGCAATGCCGCACACTGGAGTCCAGGTGCTGCAGCGACCCTGTACTGTTGATGTCAACAACCTTCCCGATTCACAAGGTGACTGCCCCTCCTGCTGTACAGCCTCAGCCCAACCCCACATGCCTTCAACTTCAGCCTGCACCCCTGCACCCCTGCACCCCTCCAACCCCTCATGTGCATCTTGCCGCCCCTCTCCCCCCATGCGCCCCATGCAGGTCAAGCTGCAAGCCCGCCGGTGGGCGGCCGTCGGCGACGCCGGCTTTTCAGAGGGCCCCGTGGGCGCCGAGGTGTCCCTGGCAGCCGACGCGGCCAGCGGCTTGCTGTATGCCGCCTTTGTGAGCACGGACCCCGAGCTCGGGGTGACAGTGGTGGCTTGGAACGGGGACACGGAGGCCTGGCTGAGCATCGGATTCGACCTGTCGGGCGGGGCGGCTGCCACCTCACTCCAGCTGGCGCTCAACCCAGACGGCTTCCCGCTGGTTGCCTACTCCACCCCTGGCAACGCTGTGCATGCGAGGCGCAACGACGGCAACTCCTGGCAGGAACTGGGGGGCGGCATGACGAATGGGGCCAAGCCCGCCCTGGTGTGCGGCGCTGACGGCAACAGCTTCCTGGCGCTTGGCACCCCAAAGGCCACCGTGTGGGTGGCCTGGCCGGGCGGCGAGGCGTGGGACCTGGTGGGAGCCTTCGGCTTCTCCTCAGGTGAGGCTTGAGTGCGTGGCAATTAAGGGCAGGTGGCATATGGCGATGCCCGGCTGAGGCAGGGTGCTGGTGCTGGCAGAGGTTCGCTTTCCGGCGCCTGCGGGCAAGGCAGGCCGAGTGCTTCTGTGTAGTGCGACGTCATCATCCTGCCCGATATGCCCCCCTGCCTGTGACCCTCTCTCCTTTGTCTTCACCTGGTTCACTTGAGCAATTGCTCGCCATTTTGTCTTCCCGCCTCCCAGGTGCCGCCAACATTTGGAACGCGCTGGCTGTGGACTCCAAAGGGGCGCCCTGGCTGGCGTCTGCGCTGGCGCCCTCCTCAGCGCTCACAGCGTGGCGCTACGACGCCGACGCAAACCAGTGGGTGACCTACGGCCAGGCATCCAACGGCTCTGCCACTGGGGCCAGCCTGGTGGTGACACCCGGGGGCCTGCCCATCCTGGCGTTCAGCGACCGCAGCCAGGGGGATTCGCTGGCGGTGCGCGTGTGGCCGGGGCGCAGGCTGGCGCCGCCGCCGGCGCC
>JTEE01000013.1:731090-757621 GCA_002896455.3 Chlorella sp. ArM0029B | reverse complement strand
CCAGCCCGCCGCCACTGTCGCCACCGCCGCCCGCTGCCAGGTGCGTCCAAGTTTGGGGGCGGGGGCGGGATGGGGGCACAGGCAGCAGGCAGAGCAGCCGCATGTCGTGTGGCAGCGCTGATGGACAGGCTCACAGACATAAGTGCTGCCGGGCCCTCAGCAGCTGCATGCACCCCGGGGCTGGGCAGAGGTTGCCGCTTCGTTGATTCAATCAAACATTGCTCAAGTGCACAAGGAGCCATCAACGGGACAGGTCGGGGGAGAGTGTTGTGGTGGAGTTTGTAGCAAAGACACGCTGCAGCTGAAGGCAGCCTAAGAGCATCAATACATCCTTATACCTCTGCTTTTCTGACACGCCCCCCTCCCTCTTTGCCCTCCTCCTCTCCACCCCTCACCTCCCCCCTGCAGCTTTGTGCTTGACAACACCGCCAGCCTCAGCAAGGCCAACTTCCTCACCGCCTGCACCACAGCCTCCTGCCTCCTCTCACTCACCAACTGGCGCGCCCTCGTGTTCCGCACAGACCCCTACGCCCCCACCACGCTGGGTGCTGCCACCCTGGGCCTCAGGGCCAGCACCCCGGGCACCTACACCCTGCAAGCTGCCCTCCATCTGGCGGGAGGCACCGGCGCCAGCCCCCTGCCCACGGGCGCACCGCTGGCCACTGTGAAACTCGTCATCCCTCTCGACCCACTGCCCGCCTTTTGGGCCTTTGACTTTGCGGGCAGCAGCGCCCTGGGCAGCCGAGCCCTGGCCTACGGCACCCCCCACGCGCTGGTGCTGTCGCTGCTGCCCAGCCCAGCACAAGGCGGCACCGGCGCCGTCTACTGGCTGCCCTTCAACTCCACCACTGCCGCCAGCAACACACCTGTCGCAGAGGGACAGGTGGCCCATGTGGAGTACGCTGCCACCAGCAATGCCGGACAGATCTGGGCGACCTCCCTGGGCGACAGCATGAACTCGCTGCGCCTCGAGAGCTGGGCCAGCCCAGGGGGCAGCAAAAAAGAGGGCAGTGGGGAGGCCCCTGCTCCTGCCCCCGCCCCTGCCCCCGCCCAGGAGCGGCGATAAGGGGGCCGCCGGCGCTGCGGGCCGCCGGCGGTCTGCCCACCGCTGCACCACGCACTCTCTCCCACCACTCTCTCCCAGCACTTTCGTTCCGCACTGCCTGCTTTGGCAAACTTTACCTTGTGATGCATACCTGGCTGCCCACCCGCCTCCCTTCCTTTCTGCCTGGCTTCCCGCTCCCTATATTCTCTCTTCCAATACTGGCCCTGCGTGCCCCTCAGGCTGCCTGCCCATGCCTGCCCTGCGTGCCCAGTGACGTGAGCCCCTGAATGTGCCTTGGCCCCCGTTTACCTTGTGCCCTCCGCATTTTCCCACATATTTATTGCCTCTTTCCCTCCCAAACCCCGCCTCCCGCTCCCTCCTCCTATTCCCCCTCCCTGCTTCCTTCTGCATACCCTATGTAACAGCACAACATGCCCACCTGCCCTGCGCGCAAGAGCCATTGCAACACGGGCCCGCAGCAGAAGCGTTCGTTGGGGGATGTGCCCAGGCATGTCTTGTCGTGGTGCTTCAGAGCGTCTCCATGGCAAGCCAGGATGGCATAGTGCTGCTCTGCCAGCACATCACAGCATGTGGCCGTAACACCTCGGGCGATAACTTCTAAGTGCAGCATGCAAGTATATATGCTTGTGGGAGTAAAGAGTCTTGGGGAAGGTAGGGACGCCAAGATGTGATGTGCATGAAAGAATACGCACCCTCCTGCCCCGTGCGCCGGCAGGCCAAACCCACCCATGCAGGACATGGCCTACGAGGAGCCTGCTGTGCTTCCCTGGTCCCCTCGTTTGTTTGCAATCCTGGCACTCCTCCTGCCTGATTGCTTGTGCCGCACTAAGTCAACGGAATCAGAATGTTTAAACCGCCAAAAGCAAAAGAAAAGCAAGGAGCGGTGGGGCTCAGCCCGACCAGCACACCGCTGGGCAGCGCACAGGTGGCAACAAGATGCAAGGAACAGGGGCAATTCAGGAAGCACACGTCCACCAGAAAACATATGGCACGATGAACTTTGCCATATACTTGCCTCGGCTGCCCTGCCTGTGAGCTAGAGCTAGCTAACGTGTCTCTCTGCTGGGTTCCGCCGTCCACCCCACCGCGTGCAGGCGGCGGGCGGGAAGGCAGACCTCGGTGCCCCGCCGCCTCCGCCGCCCCATCCCCAATCCAAGGTCCCCATCAGTAATTTGGGAGCGGCAGAGGGGGAGAGAGCAGAAGGGGGTCCCGGGTCGCGGCCAGAAAGTGCAGCAAGGATGTGGCGAGGAGGAAGCGCCATTGATCCTCTTTTGTGTTCATCGCCCCTTCCACTCGTGGGCTGGGCTGCCTGTAGGACATGTTCTTAGGCAGCAGGGGCCGCTCAATTAGCTAGGCCCTATGGCCGTCGCAGCAGCGGCACTCGCCAAGCCCGTGGAAGCTGGGACCTTGACAGCCACCACCATCGCTTGTGCGTCCGTCACCTCGTATTACTGCTTCCTGCTCTCCAAGTGAGTTCGTGGGCAGGGTGGTTGCCGCAGTGTCGTGGGGCGGCCCACGGCGCCCCCGGCGCACGCAGCAGCACATGCAGCAGCGGAGCAATGTATCGAGGGCGCGCGGCGAGGCGTTCCGTGGGTTGGGCACCCCGCCACCGCCGCCCGCCGCCCATGCCGTGCCCGGCACTCCATTCCTGACCCTGCCTCTCACCTCACCTCTTCTCGCTGCTCTAGGTACCTGGCATCTCGAACCACCGACATGATTTACGAAGGCATCTTCCGTCTGGTGGGTCCAGTGCTGTGCCGCCTGCCCATGTCCGTGCCACCCCTTCTGCATAGCACCGCCGCCGTGTGCTCCACACCTCCTCATCCTCTGGCCCTCCTCAGCCTGACAACCTGCCTGAATGCCTGCCTGCAGGCCAACAGCCCCACCGAGGTGGCGCTGCTCACGCTGCTGGCGCTGTGGGTCATCAGCTGGAGCCTGGACCGCCACACGCGCGCCGCCCAGCTCTTCTCCACGCTGCACCTGCGCCTGCTGGGTGCAGCCCTGATTCAATCCACACAGCAGCGCGTGGCGCAGCGCACAAAGCTGGGTGGTGGCGCGCTCTCCCAGGCAGCCGGCGCTTGTGAGGGCAAGGCCGCCAGGGAGGTGGGTGCTGCAGATGAGGTGGGTTCTGGCGAGGACGCCGCCGATCCGTGTGCCAGCCACAGCACCGGCACGACGCGCCGCCTGTCGCTGCCGCCCTCCCCCGGCAAGGAAATCGCCAGCTTCCGCCTGCCCGACCACAGCGTGGGCAGCGGCGCCAGCAAGGCACAACGGCGGGCCGCAGCCGGTGCGGGCAGCATCGGCGGCCAGCCCAACAAGCAGCAGCAGCGGGTGCGTTGGAGCCTGGACGCCGCGATGGGCGGGCAGCACCGGCGGCAGCAGGTGCGCACCCAGCCCAAGCCGCGCACATCCGTCGATTTTGACGCAGCACCCGCCAGCCCGCCGCCGCGCCGCCACCGCCAGCACCACCCCAGCCACAAGCAGCCGCAGCGGCATGTGGATCACCGAGGCGCCAGCATGGCGGATCACCGGGCGGCGCCCCAGCTCGACACAGGTGCGGAAGCTGCCCCTGGCAGCAGCACGCGGGCGCAGGAGGAGCAGGAGGAGCAGCAGCATGCGGGCAGGGACGCCAGGTGGGCGCCCCGCATGCAGCGCATCGCCTCTGGCCAGGAGCTGGCTGAGCTGGCGGCCGGCTGCGGCCCGGCCAGCTCACGCAGCAGCATGGACGGCACCCCCGCCAGCAGCGCCCGCGGCAGCATGGAGCAGGTTGCCTCCACGTCGTCGGCAGCGCCCGCAGGCGCGCTGCCGGAACAGCCTGCCACTGATGCCAGCCCCAGCGGCGCCGGCAGCAGCCTGGCTGCCACTGTGTCTGCAGCCGCGCTTTCCAGCTGGCTCCCAGCTCTCTCCCTCTCCCTCACATGGCCCCCCAGCCCCGGCAGCACGGCACCAGCCACAGCGCCAGCCACAGTTGTAGACAGCCAACTCCACGACCCAGCCGACGGCGCCCCCGACGCCAGCGGTGGCGCCAGCCCCTTTTCACCGTCTGCTCCCTCGGCGGCCGTGGCGGCGGCGGCGGCTGCTGCCGTGGCCCGGCGCGTCGCTGCCTCTGGCACTGCCTGCGCTGCCTGGGCCAGCAGCACGGTCGACACGGTGCTGCGCCCGCTCATCCCGGGGGGAGGCACTGCCTGGGGCGGCGAGGGCCGCGGCACGCTTGACGCCATCCTGCGACGCTCCCCCTCTGCTGGAGCCGTCCGCACTGACGACAGCCCGTCGATCGATGCGGCCAGCCAGCTACAGCACGCCGCCTCGGCCCCGCTGCAGCAGCTGGCAGCGAGGGCCACCGCCCCGGCTGCCTGCAGCGCCGCCGACCGGCGGCGGCAGAGCCTGGACGGCCTGTCGGCGCGTCACTACAGCCAGGGTGGCGTGACCGCTGAACCCGCCAGGTCAGCAGGGGGCTGGGGGAGCGGGGTCGAGAAGGTTGGGCGGTGGCTGCAGGAGGATGCATGGGTTTGCTGCTGGTTTGATGCCCTTCACACTACTGATTGCAGAAGAGCTCGTGATTACCCGGGACAGCCTGGCTTGCATACCCCTGCCCTGACCCCGACTCGCTCTGCTGGACCCCCCCCCCGCAGGAAAGCCGCGCTGGAGAACCTGGCGTGCGCCGCCCGCCTGCAGTCCTGCAGCGCCCTTGCACTGGGCGGCAGCGCGGGCCACTCAGGCACCGTGTCGGTCCCAACGGCACACCTGCTGGGAGGCTGTGAGGCCCCGGATGCAGGCGGCTCAGCCCTGGCCTCAGTGGGGCTGGACGGAGACTGCCCGCAGGTGGGGCGGCGGGATGGCCAGCTGGCATGCAAGTAGCAGAGAGGAGGCAGGCTGAGTTTATGCCGTGGCGGCAGACTTGGTTCGAGTAGCACATGTGTCGCCAGTCACCGCCGATGTGCACTTACTTGCTTGCAGCTTGCCAGCTCCGTCCTCCTTCCTCCCTTCCCTGCCCCGTGCTTACGTCTTCCCTCGTCCTATGCCTGCAGGAAATCCGCAAGCACGTGACCGACGAGCACCTGCTGCAGTTTGCCGCCCTGGCGGGGGAGGGTGCAGCGGCTGCTGCGGCTGCAGAGCTGGGCCTGCCGCCCGCCTGGGCCAACGGGGACTGCCTGATGGGTGCTGCCGACGGCGGCGCCGAGGGGTTCAGCGAGCAGGGATGGGAGCAGGTGAGGGCTGCCTAAGTTGGCCTGCCCTGGCCGGGCAGCTGTGCCTGCCTGCCTGCCAGCCTGCCTGCGGTGCCGCCCTGGGTGATGTCGAGCCTCGTATGGCACGCTGCCACCCCTGGCCTTCCCTCCCCCTGGCCTTCCCTCCGGCCCCCTTCTCGTTCCCTTTCATCTCCTGCTTCTCTATTTCTACCGCCCACCAACCCACTCATACATTATCTTCTCGTGGCCCTGCCCAACCCCGCTGCTTCCTTGCCTCTCCCACAGGTTGTGGACCGCAGCAGCGAGGGGCTGAGCTACAAGGTGTGGCGCCAGGCGCTGCGAGGCGGGCTGTACGCCTACCGCAGCCGCGCCGTCTTCCAGGGGGTGTCGCCTCGCGACCTGCGCCCCTTCCACCTCGACGACCACGCACGGTGAGCGAGGGAGGGGGGTCACAGGGGGGCTGGTTGACTGCGATCACTACGGGGTCAGAATCCTTGAATCAAGAGACTTTAGGTGTGTGCTGTTTTCACGGGGGACTGTTGAGAACTGCAACTGCCTGCCAGGTGTTGCAAGTGTGGCCCACACTCAACCGCTACCTCCTGCCCGCCCCCCGCCCTTGCAGTCACCTGTGGGATGAGAACGTGCTGGACATTGGGCGACTCAAGCCCGAGAGCCAGCCGGGGCGGCTGCACAAGCACAGCGAGTGGTGCCTGCACCGCTACCGCACCCGCTTCCCGCGCCCCCTGGTGAGGGAGGGAGGGTAGTTTGCACGAGATGCGTGATCAGGCTGCTAGCATGGATGGGGGATGGGCGGGGGACGGATGCAGGCAGGCAGGGAGGCAGGCAGTTATGTTCGTCGTTTTGTTTTGCAGGCAGCATCCGCCTGCCCCTGCCTATGTACGGCGACTGGCCTCCCGTGCACACACACTCACACACAGAGCACCCTCGCCTCATCTGCTTTCCTACCTGCCCCTCTGCCCGCCTTCCCCGCCCGGCCTGCAGGCTGCACGCGAGTACCAGTATGCCCGCCGCGTATGGCACCGCCCCTCCGACGGCGGCTGCTACGTCGTCTGCCGCGGCCTGCCAATGCCTGACGCTGGTGAGTAGCGGTGGCAGGGCTGGGAAGCCAGGCTGCTGAGAAGGGAGGGAGTGGTGGAGGGATGGTGGCCGGCAGCCTGTGCCGCTGCTGACCCTGTGCTGCTGACCCTGTGCTGCTGACGCTATGGTGCATGCTCTGGCTTGTTGGGGTGCCGTCCACCCCCGGGTGCCCTCCTCCCACGGAACACGCTGTGCGCCCGTGCGCCACCCGCCTTGCGCGCTGTCTCTGTTCTCAGCGTCCCGGCTGCCCCCTTTCCCCACTCCTCCCTCGCAGGCGACGGCTACCGCGCCGTGCGCGTGACCGACATTGTGTCTGGCTCGCTGCTGCGCGCGCTGCCCGGCAGCGGGGGCGCCTCCTCCGAAATGGTGGCCCTCTACTTTGAGGACTCGGGGGTGAGCTGTAAACAACAAACTAGGTTGGTTGGTGCGCCGTTTGGTTGGTTGGTTGGTGGGCCGTTTGGTTGGTTGGTTGGTTGGTGGGCCGTTTGGTTGGTTGGTGGGTTGGTGGGCCGTTTGGTGGGTTGGTGCGCCGTTTGTGTGGGCATTGCCTGATTGGAGGCACAGCTTGTGTGGCTCGCTGCCTACCTGCACTGCCGCCGCCAGTCGTGCCACAGCTGTTGCCCCTGCCTATGCTGCTGCATCCCGCTCTGCTCACCCCGGCAACCCCTTGTGCCCGGCTCCCCCTGCGCAGGTGCGCCCCGGCCTGGCCAAGATGGCTGTCAAGGGGATGTGGGGCTACATCCAAAACTACGAGGCAGCTTTGAGGTGGGTGGTGGGTGTGCAAGTGTGCAACTGTGTGTGGTTGGGATGGGGAGGCGGCTTGTCAGCTCGGTTTCAGACATGCATGCATAGATGTGGGCGAGGGTGTGGACGCGGGGCAGGGGTGGGGTGGTTGCAGTGTGGAGGGCACAGTAGGAGGGTTGGGCTGACAGCGCGAGGTGGGGAGGACGGACTTGAGAGCCGGCATTTGAGACGGCGGGGCCGGCGTGGTGACCTACGCTGGCACCCTGCCGCCCGCACCAGGCGAGCACTGCCTTGTCCCCCTTGCTCACCCAGCCCCGCGCACCCCACCCACTTGCGGTCTGTGTGTTGCCCCACTGCTGCACGGCCATGGCTGGCTCACCTGCCCTGCTCGCCCCGCGCGAATCCTTACCTCCACTCCCTGCCCCCTCCACTCCCCACCCCCTGCAGGGTGTTTGCCGAGGCCCGCCAGGCGGCAGCCGCCGAGTACGCGGCAGCCGCTGCCAGCGCAGCAGGTGGCCCCGCCGGGTTGCCTGNCCTGGACCCAGCGGGAGGCGGGGAGCCTGTCGCGCGCCGGCGCCGCCGCCCGCTGCTGCCACAGCTTGCCGAGCATGAGCAGGAGCAGGCTGGCGGCAGCGGCAATGGCGAGGAGAGCGATGCTGGCAGCAGCAGCGGCGACGATGCGCTGCACAGCACGTATGCCACCATGGCGCGCCGCCTGCGGCATGGCGGCGCCGGCCGCTCCCGCCTGGGCCAGCGGGGCGGCGCCGTGGTAGGCGCTGGCATTGCGACGTCCCGCTGGGCGGGGCGGCTGATGCTTCTGGCCGGCATTAAGATGGTGCACTCTGCGCTGACGTCAGCGCGGCGCTGAGCTGGCGGCACTGAGCGGCGTTGGCGCCCTCGTGCCGAGCTGGCAGCGGTGCCCGATGGTGGCCGCCGCTGCCGTCACTCACCCTTTGCCGCCGCACCTCACCGTGCGCTGTGCCTCTCGGCGCGGTCTCTGGTCTACACCACCAACCCACTCAACCCTTCTCGCCCTCTGGTGGGCTGCACAAAGCGCATCCCTCTGCCGGTGCTCTGCTCCCACTTGCCTCTCCGCTCCGGCCCCCTTACTCATTTGCTTGCTGCCCCTGCACTTGCCCTGCCGTGTTGCTGCCCCTGCACTTGCCCACTGGCTCCTTGCCCTCCCCCTCATTCATTTGGAGCGCTCTTATTCCTCAGCCGGCCCTCCCTCCCTCCCTTTCATGGCAATGAATTCATGCCTGGCACCCCTCTTCTCTCCCTGCATGTGTTTGCAAGCACTGCAGCGCACCGTACCCCAAGCCCGCCCAATTTGTGCGCATGCACGCCATGTGCACCCCCAAGGTTTTTCTCAACTCTCTGCTCTGCCAGTTTTTCACCTGTGCCCCTCCCCGGGCGCCCCCCGCACAATTTTCTCAGTCCCCTCTTCTGCAGTCGTCAACAACAACAAAAAGAAAGACATGCTAGGCCGGTTTTCCCCACGGCCCGTGCAGCGCATTCAACCATGGGGCAGGCTGGGCAAGCGTGCCGCCCCCCTCCCCTAAAACTGCTGCCGCCCCCTGTTTGTAACCCTCCCTCCCCATTCTCCTGCCCCGTCTCGGCGGGACCAGTCACATTCCGCACACCACGGCTTCCTCTTCCCCACGCACAGCATTTTCGCCCCGCCCTGCTGCCTCACACTCCCTGCGAGGCCAGCCGCTGCTGTGCCCACTTTTCCTCTCCCTTGCGCTGTGCCACCCTCCTCCTGTTCACACCCCCCATACTGCCAGCTGGCCCCATGCGGGGTGCACCCTGCCCCCGGCCTGGGAGCCATGCTGCCCCCTCTTCATAACCACCTCGCGCAATGCGCATTTGATGCCGCCCATTCCTTCGTTTTCTGTGTATGCGATCGGTGCAAGCTCGGCCCCTTGTTTACCTGCCAGCCTGCTGCTGTTCGTCTGCTAAGGTCAATGCCCCCTTGCTCCTGCCTGCGATTGCTGCCCCATGCTCCTCCCTGTTTCAGCCCCCGCCCCTGTTTCAGCCCCGCCTGCCCTCTGGCATGCCCCCCTGTTTTGAGTTGATGATTGCTGTGTGACCAAAGCGACGCAAGGGGGTGTTGAGCACAGGGGTGGTGGTGGAGCCAGCGCGGCAAGGGCCGGGTGGCAAGGGAGCTCACAGTGTTGGGCCAGCAGGGGCTGCCTGACCATGTAAACCAGCCCCGGCATTGAAGGGCTTGCCTGCCGGCGCAGCATTTAACCTGGGGCACGCAGCAACTGCACTTTGGAGCCGAACTAGACTCTGCCACAAAACAGCCGCCGCTGCAATGCCCTAGTTGCTGATTGCACAAGCACCCTTTTACAGAATCCTATTTCGTACAACTCGCACAGCTCACGCACAAATGCACACACACGCACAACTTGGGGCATGGCAGGTCTGCGTAGGGCAGGGCCGCGCAGGGCCCCTTGACAATGGCTGGCAGCCGTAGATCTGTGTGCTTCCAGCGTGCTGCCCAGCATGTGCCAGGTCAGCCCTTGATAACTGCTATGGGGCGCAGGCGCACAACCTGCGCAGGGCGGCAGCAGGGACAGCGGTCCTGTCTGTCAGGCAGGGACACTAGTGTAAAAGCAAACCCAGGGCAGCAGCATGATGCCCGAGTGGGCACATTGCACCGTCGCCTCTGCTGAGACGTACACGGTGTAACAGGAAGGAAGGCAGGGTGAGGGTGTGGTGGTCGGAAGAGCGCCCCCCGGCAGCTAGCGCCCCGCAACAGCCCTTCAGCACCGTGTCTTGCCAGCCATGCGGCCTGAAGCTGCCTCCTTCGGTGGCCCGCGATCGTTGTGCGGTGGGCACCCACGCTTACCTTGCGGCTGATGCCTGCTGCGTGGCATGTGTTCACCACAGCATCCACATCCTGCACAGCACGAGGGGGGAGGGAGCACCAGCCAGGGTGAGCTCAAGCGTGTGGCCTCAAGGGCCGCCATGCCCAGGTGATCTCAGCAACCATGCATGAGCGTCTCGAGTGCCTCCTCCCCGGCCTGAAGCACCGCCTGCCCCCTCTCACACCAACCTGCTCTTGGATACACACTCTGATAAGATGGATCACACGCCATTCCTTCAGGTCACCTGCCTTGTACACATGACCCTGTGGGGCCGCCCCGCCTCTCCCATGCACACGTGGACTGACACACAGCTGGCAGCTGGCACCCACCCTGCAAGTGGCCCCGCCAACCTTGTACGACTCGGGTGCCACCTCGGCCCACCCACATGGTACGATCTGATACGTCCCACCAACCTTGTACGACCTGGTACGCCCCACCAACCTTGTACGACTCGGGTGCCTCCTCGGCTGCCAGGTGCCTGGTAGCCACCCGCACGCAGATGCCCCGCTCTTGCAGCAGCTTCAGCACGCCCTGCAGGCCCCACCACACATGAAGCAGAATCAGTTGGGATGTGATTGGCAAAGGCTTACGAAACAGGGGAGAGCTGGCTGTAATAGGATCAGTAGGGAAGGGATTGGGACAGGCTTACAAAACAGGGAAGCTGGCCGGGCTGGGTGTGCATGGGTATGCCAAGCGGCAGTGCGGCAACCAGGTGTGTTGCACAGAGCTATTCAGGCGGCGTGTGACAAGCGGCGCTCCGAGCTCACACAAGAAAAAAATTATAGGTAGGGTGTGTGTCCAATTGCCGGCCCATGAGATCGCGCACCTGGCTGTCAATTGTCTTCACAGCCGCGGTGCGGCTCAGCGCGCGCCCCGCGCCGTGGCAGGTGCTGCCAAACGTCTCCTGCGGCAACAAGCAAACACATGCGTGAATGCCGTTACTTGCACATCAGTGAACATCGTATTGCTGGGCTCGGTCCCCAAAGACGAGAGCGAACTTGCTGCACCAGCCGGGTGCGTTGTAAAGCGTGAGGTCTCCTGTTCAGCTGGTGTGCTACGCTGTGGTGTGTACTTGTATGTGTGCTGTGCTGTGCTGTGCTTCGCTGTGCTGTGCTGTGCTGTGCTGTGCCCTCACTGCCCGCCCCAAGGGCTGCTCTGAGGGTGCCCCATCCTGGTGATAGACTCGAGCAAGGGATGGATCACGTATAGATGAAGGGAGGGATCATGTCCCCACCGGAGGGATCATGTCCCCACCCACCCACCTTCATGGCCGTGTCGGTTCCCACCAGTATGTGTGAGGCAGTGCCCATAGACCTGCAGAAGACGCAAAATGAGGTAGCACGCCGTTGTGAAACCATTTCTCGAGCAGAGCGTGTCATTTCTTAGCATGGGCCATGCTTGTGTTCCCCGCCTCCTGGCTCCCCGAGGGTGCATCCCACCACGAGGGTGCATCCCACCACGAGGTTGCCTCACCCTCCAATGAGCACCGGCTGCCCAATCTCCTGCGGGCGGGCAGGGAGGGCAGACAGGAATGAAAGGGCAGCGTTGTTGGGCAGGCAGGCTGGCGGGCAGACATGTGAGCACCGGGCAGACATGGCTGGCAGGCAGGCAGGGCAGGGAAGCAGGGAAGCAGGGTGTGTGCTGGGCTTCTCTGGCTGCAGAGGCAGGGTTCATCCAAAGCTGGCCAGCCAGGCAGATAACTGACTTGGGAAGTAGAGGCAGTTCAGGCAGGGCAGCCGGGTAGGTGCATGGGCAGGCAGGCCAGCCAGGCATGCACTGGCCTCACCCGGTACTTCTCGGGCACTGAGGGGTGGCCGGGCGCAAAGGCACGGGTGGCGCCCTTGCGATGCACAAGCAACCGCATCCTGCAGGGGAGGCAGGCAATCAGGCGCCATTGCAGGGAGCGGCGCAGATGGCGGCGGCATCAACTGGAGTCACGCTTCTCGCGGACTGGTCATTGGGCTTCCTTTCACCCTGCGTCTCTCCAGACACCAATAGAGGCACCTGGCTGGATGGAGAGTGGTTCACCCGAGCTTCTTGATCCGCTCACCTGCCCTCGTGCCCCTCCACCTCGTGCTCCTCCTCCTGCAGGCAGCAGGGAAGGCAGCCCTGCCAGCTCAGCATGCTGCGGCGCATGCTGCACTACAGGCTGTTGCACTGCGCCACACTGCCCCACAAGCTGCCACTTTTGCTGAGACACTGCCCAATTGGCTGCTGCACTGCCCGGGAGGTACTGAGCCACCTGCTGCTGCACTGCCCGAGAGGTACTGCCCCACTTGCTGCCGGTCTGCCTGGGAAAGCGGTTGCCCGCCTGTGCCCCGTCAGGCATCCGCCTGTGCAAACACATCACAACACATCACACACCCGCCTGGCTGCCAGTGCTAGAAATTGGTATTGTGTAACATGCAGCATCTACGCTGGATGACCGACAGGCCTGCTGGCCAGCCGCACAAGCACAGGATCGCTGCCTAGCCGTGCAGGTCCGGTGGCTTGGGCCCCAACCTTTTTCAGATGCACAGCTACCTTATTAGCCACCCGCCTGCCTCACCTTGGCCATGTTGTGGCTAACATCATAAACCATGTGCATGTCCAGCTCATGGGCTGAGGAGTAGAAGAGGCAGGTGGACGGCAATGCATGGGGGTGGGTGCCGCAGGTTGGCAGTCAAGGGGCGGGGGCAGCAATTGGTGCCTGGAACGTTTTGCTGTATGTTGTGACGCGCCTCGAAAGCAGGCACACCGAAGGCAGAACCCAGTATGTGACACCAACAGCGGGGCTGCCCTCCTGGTGACTCGCTGCCCCAGGTCCTCCCGCTCACCCGACTTTCCAAACAGCTCTGCAAAGGCCTTGCGCACGCAGCTCACCACCACAGTCCTGCAGGGAAATGCAGGGAAAAGAAGGAGATGAAGAAGAAGATGCCCTTGGGCGTGAATTGAGTAAACCAGCTGAGGTGTGGGACCCCTGGTGGAGGCCCCCTCAGCTGGCTGCCACCACAATCCTGTGCAGCAGCTGGACAGGCGTGGTGCGCGGCGGGTGCAGTGTGCCCGGCGGACTTCACATGCGAGCATACAGGCAGGGTTTGGCTGTTTCAACTTACACAGCGAGAAGCACGGTCGGCGTCTACTGGCATCGCACACGGCACCCCTGGAATCTGGCCCTGCCTCCAAGGGAGGCACTCCCTCCGCCTCACCCATCCACGAACTTGCAACAACACATGTTGCCGGCTGGATTCAGCCCTGTAGCACCACCAGGCCTGACAAATGCGCCAGGCCTGAACACCTTGTTCAGGTCTGGTTGTCGGCGCTGTATAGAGGGTACCCGCTAGAACATATGGCACCAGCAATCAGACCTCAACCAGGCCTTCAGGCCTGGCGCTTTGTCCAGCTGGTTGTGCTACAAGCCCAGCTGGCCCCAAGGGGGCCCAAGTTGCAGGCCCAACATGCGTCAGCCCCACCTGTTGCCAAATGCAAAGTTGGCGGCGGCCTTCATGGCTCCCAGGTACTGCTGCCCCTCTGGGCTGGAGATGGGCATGCACGCCAGCTGGCGGTCGACCAGCTTCACCTTGGCTGCCGCCATGGCCCTGCACAGGGGCGGGGGTGAGCACGAAATTGTTAGGATGCATGTTTAAGCAAAGGGAATTGTTGTTTTGCAGGGATGCCTGGCTCGCAGGCCAGGCAGGTCAGGGCAGAGGGAGGGCCAGGTGAGGGGCTACTCCAAAAACCGCTCAACACGGGCAGTGCCGCTGCCTACTTGGTAGGTGAGCATGGGACACCTCGGACACCTCTCACACCTGGTCATGCACCCCGAGAGGGCGGAGAGGGCAGGTAGGGAGGGAGATCCAGGCAGGGGGGTGCTACAATGCTCTATGCGAAGGGCGCCTTGTCCAACGGGCGCCCCTGGCAGCAGGCACTGCCAGGCAGGCATGCCGGCACAGCGTGTGTGAGCTTGTTTGCTCCTCCCCATGCGGAGCCCTCACTGGGCCAGAGTGCTGGCCTCTCACGTCCCGCGACCACCCCACCCCACCGGCCCTGGCCTGTCCAGCCTGGCGGGGCTCACTTGTTATTACTCTAAAAACAAGGAAAAAAAACCGGAAATACTGAGTTTCTTTTTTCAATCATGACATAAAAAGACTCAAACTCAAAGCGCACCTGTCGCAGGCCGACAGCGCGTCGGTGCACACCTGGTGGCCCAGCCCGCGTGAACCCGTGTGCACCATCACCATGACCTGCAGTGTGCAGGCAGGGCAGGACAGGCAGGCAGGCAGGCAGGCAGGCAGGCAGGCAGGCAGGCGTGTGCAAGCGCGTGGCAATTCTGGCACCTTGCACCTGATCGGCAGTCCCTGCCTGGCATGCCTGCCCACATGCACACCTGCCACAGCTGCCACCCCTCTCACCCCCGCTGCACCAGCCGGGTACTGCGCTCTCGCCCACGTCCCGCTGCCGCCACCGCTGCCACTGCTGCTCCCTCAGCCCTCCTCTCATGCCCGCTTGCCTGCCCCAGCTCTCGGATGCCCATCACCGCCGCCGCCTGGGGGTCATAAATCTCATCCACCACCTGCCAGGTCACAGTGCCCACGGGTGCTAATTAGGTGGGTTTGATTTGTCAGAAGAGGCAGGTTTGGCAGTGCAGGTGTGTGTGTGTGAGGGCGCGATGGCACGAGTAGAAGGCCCTGCTTCTCGCAGCCATCCTGCCCTTGCCGCTATCTGCCCCACTGCTCTTGCGTTTCTCACACACACCCAACTGCCCACCCCGCCCCCATCTGGACCTTGCCATGCCGGCTGCACTACGCTGCCTGCCCGCCTGCACATCAGTCTTGCCCAGCTGGCCTCATCAATAATCTCTCATTTTTTACTCTCTAGACAGAGAACGGCAAGATCTCCGCCAAACCGTTAAGCAGATGAATGGCCATCACCAATCGTACTATAATGTGCTTCTTTGCATCGGACCCAACCTGCCCCTCACCTGTACCTCCGTGTAGTGATTGCCCGACCCCAGGCTGCCCAGCTGCACCAGTCCCCGCTTCTTGGCGCGGTCGCTCACGCAGGCCGGGTCGGCGCCCTCAAAACAGCCGCCCTCCTCGCACACCTGCAGCGCACAACACAAACGCACATCAATTATGTGGCAGGAGGCCCTCAGCATTGCATTACATCAGGGGTGCAGCCAAATGAGGAGGTTGGGGTGGCAGGGCATCCAAGTATGGCATGGAGGCACGGCCGCCCTGCACGCACCGATTCACAGTGAGAAAGATGCAAGGTGGGGAAGAGGGCAAAGGGCAGGGTGGCAGGGTTGGTGGCAACTGCAGTCTTGCGCACTGAAGCATTCTTGCACACTGAAGCATTCTAGCACACTGAAGCATTCTTGCATACTGAAGCATTCTTGCACACTGAAGCATTCTAGCACACCTGCCAGGTGCAGCAAGCACAATCTTGCATGGAGCAGCTGCCTGCCTCTATCCAGCTGGCACGCAGTCCAGGGACTGGTCCGGGGACTGGTCACATCCGGGACGTGCACATCTGGCCCCCCATTCAACCCGCCAAACTGTGTACACCTCACCTGCCGATCCTCGGGCCAGCTGATCCCCCGGCCCTCCGTCCAACGCATCCCCTCCCGCAGCACCCCCTCCAGGTCTTGCTTGCTCAGCCTGCGGACAGCCAGGAGGACTAGTCCAGCAATCCGATCAACAAGCCGCTCCGTAACATAGCATCAGGCACAAAGCCCCCCCCCCCCCCGATTCCTGCTTGCTCACGACTGTCAGGGCAGATCACACTTGAGCTCAGGTCCAACAGCCAGCAAGTGATGCGGGCTGGGCTTGTGCCAAGCACCGCCAGGCATCAGCAGCCGTGGCCGCCCACCTTCCTGGCTGTACTGCCTCTGCGCATGCGCTCTTCCGCTCACAAGTCGTGCATCCTGTGCCCGGCCCACACTGCCTCCTTTACCGCTCCCCCTCACCCAGCCCCACAGGAGCTTCTCAAGAGCTTCCCAGGAGCTTCCCAGGAGCTTCTCAGGAGCTTCTCAGAAGCTTCCCAGAAGCTTCCCAGAAGCCACACTCACTTGACGGCACCCGCCTCGCCCACCCCCACAGGAATGAGTTCGAACAGCCGATCTGCCAGGCGCTGCCGCAGCGCTACCCTCAGATCTCGCTCGTGCAGGTTGGTGCGCAGCACACGCACGCCTGGCAGGGGCGGGTGTCAGCAGATGGGGGGCGTAGAAGTGTGTGAGGAGGAAGCAGGCAGGGCGGCGGATAGAGCAGCTAGCTGCGGGCAGGGCGGCGTCTCCTGCGGAACGGACAGGGGGCAGGCTTGTGCGTGGCACGCGAACGCCTGGCAGGGGTTCAGGTGTGGCAGAGGCACCGTCTTTTAGTGTGGGCAGGCAGGAACACCTGGCAGAGGCACCGCTTCTCAGTATGGGCAGGCAGGAGCACCTGGCAGGGGTTCAGGTGTGGCAGAGGCACCGTCTCTTGGTGTGGGCAGGCAGGAGCACCTGGCAGAGGATGGCGGCATGTGCAGCGGGAGTCCAGGGGGCGTGACTTTGGCGATAGGCCAGGCTGGCGCAGCGTGTGTGGTTGGGGCGAGAGGGAGACGAGCAGGCACATGCGCTGCTGAGCAGGGGTTCTTCTCCTGGTGACGGCCCACACCCCTGCCCGGCTGCCTGCCCACCTTCCGAGCCCACCCGCCTTGGCTTACCGCAGTTGATGTCGAATCCCACGCCCCCGGGGCTCACCACCCCCTCGCCATCCATGTCAAATGCCGCCACATTGCCTGAGCGGAGCAGAGGGCGATGCAGCGAGTGGAGGGCGAAGTGAGGGGCAGGGTGGGAGGGTTGAAGAAGCAGGGCAGGATGCAGCGGGGGTAGGGCAGGGCAGCAGGGCTGTGGTGTGGGCAGTGCACCAATCGGGGTATTGCATGGGGCAGGAGGGATGCAAGAGTGCCGTGCTGGCTGGCAAGCGTGCTGTGCTGTGCTGTGCTGTGCTGTGCTGTGCTGTGCTGTGCTGTGCGCACCGATGGCAAAGCCGTATCCAGAGTGGATGTCGGGCATGCCGATGGAAGCTCCCACAATGCCTGCAGCAAGCACACATGAGCAGGCAGGCAGGCAGGCAGGTGAGGCTGGGGAAGCACACAGGCGGGGTACAGAACAGGCAGGCAGGCAGGCGGGGTACAGAACAGACAGGCAAGCAGGGAAGCAGGACTGCTGAGGCACATGCGCACACGGCCTGCGCTCCCCTCCAGCTGCCCGTGCCTGCCCAGCTCTCATATTCCGTTACCCAATCTTGCTGAAACTTCTGCCGCGCGTGCCCAGTCTGGCAGGACCACCCACCCCGCCTGGGGAGCCTTCCACATGCCAGACCCAGGTTGGCTTCCTGCCCCCCACCTGGCAGAGTGGCCACATTGCTGAGCTGGTTCACAGCAGCTGTGAAGCCGCCGCCGGCTGTCTGCAGCTCACCAACCACTGCAGGTGGGCAGGTGGGCACGAGGGACAGCTGGCAATTGGGGGCAAGAGGGACAGCTGGCAATGGGGCGCATGAGTTGTGAGCACTGCGCCGGCACGCCCGCCATCCAGACGTAGCCCAGCCGAGCGCCAGGCCGGGCAGGGCAGGCACGCAGTTCAGGCGGCAGGCAGCAGGCGGGTGGTCCCCTGGAATCCCATGAAACATGGGATACCCCTCTACCTCTGGCACACAAAGGGGTCTCCCACACCATTGCCCGCCCGGGAAGACCGTCGGCATGGTCGGTTGATTGGCACCCACCTAGGCTGAGCAGCTTTGGGTTGGCGTAAAACTTGGCGGGCACACGCATGCCCCGCACGTGGCCTGCAGGCCAGGTGAGGGTGGGGGACGCGCTGGGGTGGGAATTTCTGGGGAGTGTTAATTGTTCCAATGAATGAACGAATGGATGAATGATTGCATGAATGGAGGGACGAAATGCTCTGCTCAGGCGGGCAGGGATTGCGTGCGGCCTTGGGGCGGTGGAGGCAGCCGGGGCCAGTCAAGCGGGAGCACAGCGAGCACGCAGCACGTCTGTGCACATCTCCTGCCCCCCTTCACCCCCGCCCCGCCCACCCTGTGGGATGCCGTAGCAGTAGTCGTTGATTCTTGTGATGAAGCCCGACTGCTGCAGGAGCGAGTCGACATCGGGAGGGCCCTCCCCTGCCGCCAGGGGCTGCTTGCCCTTGGCCTCCTGCCGGCCCGTGGCACGGCTGCGGGCGGGCTGCTTGCTGGGGGTGCCAGGCTGGCCGGAGGCCTCGCCGGCCGAGGAGCCTGCGGTTCGGAGGGGGACAGTAGGGTACCCGGTGATGGGGCCGGGAGGATAGGAGGCGACCGGGCAAGGCCGAGGGGTGGCTAGCCAAGCTGGGTGGCCCTGCCGCCGGATGGCTCCCTTGCCAGGCAGGGCAGCGTCCCGACCTTCTTTGTTGTCCTAAAAGCACCTGTGGCGGGGTGGCGGGGGGAGGTGGCACCGCCAATGCCCGGCTCTGCAGGGTGCTCCCCGACTGCCGCCACCTGCGCTGCCGCTGCGCCTGCACCAGTAGGGTGCCAGCAGGGGCGGGCAAAGCGGCGCTGCCTTGGACTGCTTGCCTCAGTTCCGCAGGGATTTAGGGGCATATTGGTGGGCACCCCTGCACCCTGCCAGGCAGAGGCCAGCGAGGGTGAGCAGCCGCACCAGTGCTGCTCAGCTGCCCTGGCTCCGCTTGAACCCTGGTTGCGGCCGTGTGCCAAGCACCCGCTGGCTCGCCTGCATCGTGAAGCTGCGCCTTGGACAGCCGCTCTGCCACTACCTCGCTCGCGCTGTCATCCACCGTGACGGCCGGCCCGCCCTCTACGTCCAGCGTCTGCTCATCGATGTCCGACATTCTGATGTACAACACAAATGCGTCAATTGCGCTGATTGCCGGGCGAAGAAATAAAGTATGCCTGCTGCCGCCAGCGGGGCACAGCATGGACGTGGCCCTCGCTGGTGGCCAGCAGGAGCAGGTGTGCAGCGACCTGCCATTGCTGTGAAGCTGCATGCACGTTTCACATGGGTGCTTCTGTTAGACGAGGGGAGTCTCTTCAGGCCCGCTGGCAATAATGCCGTCCCCGCTTGCTGTGCTGGCGCCAGCAATCCAATTCACACACAGAGGCACTAAATGGTTTGTGCGGCTCAACCTGCTGCTGGATGCGGATCCGCATAGGCAAGAATAACTTACTCACATGAGGCTTCACATGCAGACTCACTGACCCTCAGAACACTGTGCTACCGACTGGCGTCCCCACCGCCGCCCGATGATCTGGCGCCTGGGGGGCACTGGAAGGGCAAGCTGGAGGGGGCGGTTCCGTGCTCCAAGCACGCGCCATGTGCAAATATCATCAGCTCTTGATGTCCAAGTGACCGCTGCCACTCGCCCAGCGGCGTGAGTTGAACCACACCCCGCAGTTGATGTCAACAGGCCGCCGCACCCGCACCTGCACCCATCCCACCCGCCCCGATGCATCACTCCACACCACTCCATCCGTCCCATTGCACCACATGCAACATGAAGACTTCTAGAAGGTCTGATCGTGTGTCACAAACTTATAAACAGAGCCATACATGCCCTCCGTGTAGAAAAAAAAAGCATGCCTTTCTCAGTCATGACACATCCCATCGGGGTAACTGGGTTGCATTCTCAAAGTTCGAACGTATATATTGCACTTGTGCATGAAGCTAAACGCGATTGATGTAAGCCCTATGAGCGAGAGCGGGAGTGAGGCAGTTCCGGTTGGCCCTATGGGGGCAAGGCGAGGGGCTCCAAACACAAGCACTGCTGGCAGCTGGTTTAGACTTCCAGCCAGATCTTTGGCACTTGAACAGCGGCCAGCCATCAGCGGTGGTCTGGCAATGGGGGTGCCGCGCTTGGATAACAGCCTCGGGAGTTCCAGGAGAGGTCAGCGCCCGAGTGAGCACTGCCAGCTGGCTGCCCGGCCGCCCCCGCTGGTGTTTGCCGTGGTGGCGCCGCAGCAAGCTTCCTTCAGTCAGCTCGCGCTCCACGTGTGCACAGCGACTGTTTGAGGCAGACTCGTCAGCTGTGCTGCCACAGGCGCTCTGCCAGCTCTGACCAGCTCTGCTCGATGACCTGGCGGCGCCAGCGGCGCGCGGCGGCGGCAGGACAGGCTGGTGGCTGGGCCCGCACCACGGCTGCGTTATGATACTCCGAGAAATATGCAAACTTCGGCAGCGGTGGCGTTGCCGCTGCTTTTGCTGGGTGAGCGAGGTTGTGTTTGGTATTGGAGATGCGACGTGTGGGCGGGCGCACTGGAGTCCGCGGGTGCTTTGTAGACCCGCATGTCACGGAATGCTCGCGCCTCCGCCTGCTAGCTGCAGGTGTCCTGGCCGCGGCGGCCCAGAGCGAGCTTTGTTTCAACCAGCTGCAGGCAAGCGGGGCGAACATAGCTGCCGCAGGAAGTGGCATGAAAGAGCCAGAGGCTTACTCCAGCCTGAACCACCCAAGCAGCTCCTGCCGGCGCCTGCGCTGCCGCCGCCTGCACCACCTGCACCGCCTGCACCACCTGGCGCCGCTGACTGGCTCCCACCCCTCGCTGCTGCAAAGCAGGTGCTGGGCTCGCACAACAGCTACCACCAGGCGCCACCCCAGGAGATCCTCACCTCTTTCGGCACCCTCGCCTCCGGGCCCCTGCTGGCCTGGCAATACACCCACCCACCGCTCACTGAGCAGCTCGCGGCAGGTGGGGCGGGGCACAGCCAGCCGGCGGCGGCGTCCGCTTGTTGTGATATCAATATCACATTCCCAGAAGGGGGCCCCATCCTTGGGGCGCCAATCCTTGGGGGCGGCCCATCCCATCATACGGCCGGCCCAGTGCGCCCCATGCGCGCTGCCTTCTGTTGGCCCTCCTAGCCACGTTGCTGTGCCTGCACAAGGGCGTTCCGAGGCCATGTGCCATGCCTCGCTCTGTTGCTGCCCTTGCCGCGCGCTTCATACCACCCCGCTGCCCTCCGTCCCTCTGCCTGCTGCCGCCTGCCTGCAGGCGTGCGTGCCTTTGAGCTTGATTTCTTTTGGGACCCTCAGGGCGGGCGGTACGCCCAGGTGGCGGGCTTAAAGATTGCGGGACAGAACGGCTGGCTGACAGACCCACGCTACCAGCAGCCCGGCTTCAAGGCACGTGGCGGGGCGTCAGCTCTGGGGGCCAAAGCGGGTGCCAGGGCTGCCGGCTGCTTGCTTCACGGGAGGGCAGCCGGTTGCACCACGCGTCGTGTGTGGTTGAGGAGCCCACCCGCCCCCGCCCCAACCTCCAGCCTGCCCCGAGCCCCGCACCAACCTCCAGCCTGCCACACGCCTCACAACCCTTGCCCTCACACCCCTGCCCGCAGGCGCTGCACATCCCCGACTTTGACTTCCGCTCCTCCTGCCTGCTGCTCACCGAGTGCCTGGCCGACATCAAGGTGTGGTCAGGTGCGCTGCGCTGTGGTCACACCTGCCGTGTGCCGTGGTCCGGCGTGCTGCGCTGTGGTTGCATTGCGGTGTGACGACGTCACTGCCGTGCCGTGGATAGGTGTGCATCGCTGCGCCTTGGTGCTCTGTGGCTGCGCTGTGCTGCGCTGTGCTGCACGTCACTGTGCGTGTGCTGTGGCCGCGCAACCGCCTCCCATTCCGCCCGCCTTCACCCCTGCTTGCGCCCGCCCCTCCCTCCCTCTCCCTCTCCCTCCCTCAGACGCCCACCCCCGCCACCTGCCCATCACCCTGTACTTGGAGGTCAAGGGGGGAGGGGAGCTGGAGGGCGGGCTGGGCGAGATCCTGCTGGGCCTGCTCAAGGGGCTGCTGGACGCGTCCACGGCAGAGGGGCCCGACAGGTGTGTGTGTGTGGATGTGTGTGAGGAAAGGGGGACGGGGCTAGGGAAGTGTGAAGGCTTGCACTTCGCAGGGCGGGAACTGGGGCTCCTCGGCGCCCCACCCTCTGCACCCCTCTGCACCCCACCCTCCCACCCAACTCTCTGTACCCAGCCCTCTGCACCCCACCCCTCGGCAAGCCCTTCAGTGGGGCTGGCGTGAGGGGCGGGCGGCCTTCTCCCTCTCTGCTTTCTCCCCCCATCTCTCTGCAGCTGTGTGGATGTGATCAACATCACCACCCAGACGTGCACATGCCCCCTGGCATCTGTCACTACTCCCCACCCTCTCTGCTTCCTTCAGCATCTCTCTGCATCTTTGCAAAGGTGCTGCACACCACCACCTAGACGTGCCCATGCCCCCTGCTACTAGTCTCTTCACCATTCCCTCCCCCCATGCCCCTGCAGCTTTGTGGAGGTGTTGGAGACCACCCCCCAGACGTACCGCGACCTGCAGGCCGAGCTGCTGTCTGTGTTTGGCGACGGTAGCGGCGGCCATGGCCAGCTGCTCACCCCTGACGATGTGCGGGCAGCGCTGGGGGCGGCCCCCGGCACAGATCTGCAGCAGCTGCTCATGAAGGCACCCGGCAGCGGACCCTGGTGAGGAACGGGACCTTTGTTGGTTCACTGCACTCGGTGCTGCGGGGCGGCAGACGGGGCTGGGACAGGGGTGCACCCAGGGTGTGTTAAGGTGCAGTGTGTTTGCAGCTGTACTGCTGGGCACCTGCGCCAGGGGGTGCAAAGAGCCCTGCGCCCGCCGCGCTGCCACGAGTTTTCGAGAATTGTCACCTCTCTTCGCCCCAATGCTGATGCCCCTAACACCCCACATCCTTGCCCCCCAGCCCTGCCCTCACCGCTGGCTTGCCCCTGATCTGCCGCTGCTGCTCCCCCACCCTCCCACCCGCAGCCCCTGGCCCAGCCTGGACTCTACAATGCGTGGCAAGGTGCTGCCAGTCCTCTTTTTGCGGGGAGAAAGCAGCGAGGCGGCGGCGATGGAGGAGGCATACCCGGGCCTGAGTGAGCTGTGGTGTGGGGGGCTGGCAAGGGTGTGGGGAACAAGCGCGGAACGGGAAGCACACTGTGCGTTGCCCTTTTGCCCGGCCTGCTCGCCCGCTCGATGCAAATTGACAGGCGGCGCACTCTGTGCCAGCAGCCAGTCCTGCCCTTGGGTGGGCCGCTGAGCTCGCTGTGGTCTATCTAGGGAGCGCATGGCCTGCCCCGACCTGGCATGCTCTGCCCTGTGTGCGGCTTGACGGCCGGATGCATGTGGGGCCACGGAGCTGCATGTGGGGCCAGCCAGCTCTGGGCCAGCCTGCCCTGGGCCTGGCACCCGGCCCAACAACCCGCCCCCTCCTGCACCCCCCTGCATGCACCCGCCCGCCCGGCCCCTCCCACTCTTCAATCGTCTTCTCCAATGGCTGCAGCCGGCTCTCTAATGTGGGTGGAGCAGGCGGGGAGGCGGCCCCTGCCTCAGGCCGCCTTCCGAGGCGCCGCCACCTGGCGCCTCAGCAGCGACGATACCGGGTTCACACTGGCCCTGCCCTCCAACGCCTCAGCCCTGGTAAGCCTGCCTGCCACCCTTGCTGGCCAGAAACATTTGGGTGTTTGGGGTATGTGTGCCGTTCCGAAGTGCGGCTGTGCCGGTAAGAGCAGACCTGTGCTGAGCTGGCCACCCATTGCCTGGGGCCATGTGCGCCCGCCCGCTCTGTGCGTTTCTGTCAAAGATGCAGCCGCTTCTTGCAGGAAACGTCGCTGCTGGTAGCCGCTGCTAGCCAGGCAGCATTTGCCGCCTGCCGCCTGCCGCCTGCCGCCGCTACCGCGCTCTGAATGTGTGCCCTTAAACGTGCCACCACGCTTTCCTCCTCCCACACACTTGCCCCACTTCTCCATCTGTCCCTGGGCTCTATCACCACCACCCTGCTCCCCTCTCAACCCCCGACTGCCTCCTTACACCACCTCCCTCTCCCGCTCACCTCCACAGACTGCCGACATGGCACAGTCGGTGCGGGACGCCGTGGCCGCCGGGTTTATCGTGCGCGCCCGCACGGACGCAGATACCGTGGAGGCACGGGCGGAGTTCATGGAACGGCGGGATGCCATCATCGCTTCGGGGGCACAGGTGCGCATAATTGTGCTGCGGGGTGGTGGAAGCGGTGTGTGCTCCGTGTGTGCTGCCAGGCTGATGCGGTGCAAGGCAGTGGGGTGCAAGGCAGTGCTGTGCAGGGCTGCAGGTTCTGGGCTGCAGGTGCCTGCTGAGCTCCCTGCCGCACTGGGCTGGGCTGATGGGCAGAGCGCTGCTGTGTGGGCAGAGCGCTGCTGTGTGGGCAGAGCGCTGCTATTGCTCAGCCCTAGCAGGCGTCTGCCTAGCCCCAGCCTCGCATCGGCGCCCCACTTTGCCCCTGCCCCATGCCTGCCCCTCCTGCCTGCGCCCCTCTCTTGCACCACTCACCTGTTGCTTCCCCAACTTCCCCCCACTCGCAGGTCGTTGCCTCCGACTTCTTAGTGCCCGCCAACCAGCAGCGGTCCCTGGGCAGCACTGCTGCGCTGTACACCAACACATACAACGTCACGCTGCCAGGCGGCCTCCAGGCCCGTTGCTTGGCCGAGTTCAGTGCCCCCAGTGCCACCGGCACCGGCAGCGGCGCTGTTCCGGAGATCCCTCTTGAGCTGGCCTCTGCTGGGGCAGGGAAGGCAGAGGATGACAGTGTGTATTGTGGGCCGCTGGAGTCGGCGCCTCCTGGCCGGTTGGTTCTGGGCTCTCAGGAGGATGCAGCCAGCGGCGGGGACGCAACTGGCGAGGGTGCTGCGACACCCCAGCCGCCAGCGGCAGGGGTCGCACAGGACACCACACGTGAAGGAGGCAGCCCGCCGCCAGTGCCCACAGGCGCTGCTCGGCGCACAGGCGCGCTGGCAGCGCTGGCTGCTGGTGTGACGGCTGCAGCTGCAGTGACACTGCTGCTGGCTTGAGCCGCCCTGCATGGAAGAGTTGGTTTGGTTGTACAGTTCTCTGCTTTCCCACCCCTACCTCACATTGACTTGCCCGCTTTCATTCCTGCACACCTGTATGGCTTGCACACCTGTATGGCACCTGCATCCTTGCACCCCGCTGATTCCTGATATGCATCTCTTCCTCCCGCAGCCATCTCCTGCCACTTTCCAATGTTTGCAACCCGCTCGGCCACCATCACCCACCCCGTGCTTCCCCATCTGTCTACTAAACTTCCATCTCTTCTGATATGTTATGTGAATGCAACTCTTGTCAAATGTTCAGCATGTAGCGCCGCCCCTCTAACTTAACACGTCATGAGGATGAAGGAGGGTACGTGCTGGGCAGACGCAGCCTGGCGGGACTGCGGGAGGCGGAGGCAGCCGGCGGCCGCTGCGGTGCCAAACCTGTGCACACATGCCAGGGCTGTATTGACACCCGGCATCGATTTAGAAGACATGATCACGCAGTCTTTCTCATGATCTCAGCGACGATGAACTCTTGCATTTTGCAGATGTAACGGCCACGGTCGCGCGCGCGAAAACCCGAAGCAAAGCACGTGACGCCTGCGTCGAAGTAGACACCTCACTCTGCTTTCATCTAACACCAAAGGCCTGCTGCAGTGTGCCGGCTTCCCAACTCGTCACTGCTCGCCTCACCACACCTCCCACTCCGCTCCGCCTGTCGGCGCGTGATCAGGGCACCCGGCGCATTTCGGGATCAGCCATGCAGCGCAGCAGGCAGCTGCTGGCGCTTGGCGCCAGGGTTCTGGCAGCGGCTGGTGGCGGCGGCGGCAGCGGCGTGGCGGCAGGGGCAGCGGCAGGGGCAGGTCGCGCCTGGTCCACCAGCGCTGCCACCCGCAGCTTCCAGCCAGCCCAGCAGCTGGCAGCGTCAACCGTGTCCAAAGCCTTTGCCGGCACCGCCGGTGGCGAGGCGCAGCAGGCGGCGGCAGCGTCGGCGCGGCGGCATGTGGGTGCCCGGCGCGGTTTTGCCGCCGAAGCAGCGGTCGCCCGGCCAAGCCCCGTGCCACGTGGCACCTCCAGGGCAGGCAGCGGGCGCAGCATGTGGAGCGGCCTCTTCCTGCTGGCCCCAGGCGCCCTGGCTGCCTTCCTGGGCAAGTGGCAGTGGGAGCGGCGGGAGTGGAAGAAGGAGCTGCTGGAACGGCGGCAGGCGATGATGCAGGTGAGGCGGGGCGCCATCGGTAGGGGATGGTCCAATAGGGAAGCAAAGGTGGGTGCATGGAGTGCGGTTTGAAGGTGAGAAAAAAGCTGAAGCGGCTGGAGGCGATGATGCAGGCTGGGGCGAGGCTGCGAGTCGTATCTTGTGTTGTGGAAGCAGAGGTGGATGCGTGGAGTTTAACGGGAGGTTGAGTAGGGAGCTGCTGAAGGGGCGGGAGGCAATGGGGCTGCAGATAAGGCGGGGCTGCGTGTTGGCATCTATCAGGGTGATTGGCCGTTGTGGAAGCAGAGGTGGGAGCATAAAGTGTGATGGGGGGCTAAGGAGGGAGCTGCCGGAGGGTTGCCTTGCCCGCTGGACCTGTCCTCCCTGCCCATCAGGAGACATCCCTCATCTCCACCCCCCCACCACAATACACACATGCGCAAATGCTTCCCTCTCCCTCCCGCCCGCCTGCAGGGCGAGCCGCTGCACCTGCTCTCCCCGCCCACAACACTGCGTGCCCTCCAGGCCACAAACACACACACAACCCATCCCCTCTTCCTCCC
>JTEE01000013.1:704625-722703 GCA_002896455.3 Chlorella sp. ArM0029B | reverse complement strand
ACTCTTCTTGCTTGCCTGCCCCGCTGCTGGAGTTTTGCTTTCCTTGGCTGCCTCGCATGCTGCAGCTGCCACACTCTTCTTGCTTGCCTGCCCCGTTGCTGAAATTGTGCTCTCCTTGGCTGCCTTGCATGCTGCAGCTGCTGCCGTCTTGCCAGCTGCTGCTGCTGCTGTCTTGCCCTTCTCGGCTGCCTTGCCTGCTGCCATCTTGCCCTTCTTGGCTGCCATGCCTGTTGCGTCCTCACGCTTGCGCTTGTTTCCCGCCTTCCCTGCTGCTGCTGCCGGTGCTGCTGCTGCTGTGCTGGCTGCCATCTCTGTCACCACTGCAAGTTTGCTGGCCTGGCCGACATTCTTGCCCACGTTGCCTGCCTCGCCTGCTGTTGTTGCACCTGCACTCGCACGCTGTTGGCTTGCCACAGCCGCAGATTGGGGCGTCTGGACGCCCATCTCCCCGTCATCCGCCGCGCCTGCTACCGCCGCCACGGCAGACTGGCGCTTATGACCCCAAAGGTTTCCCTCCTTGTCCGCCCGGCGTACATGCAATGCACCCTTGCGGATCCGGTCTGCCTCCTCCAGCTCCTCCTTCCAGGCCCTGCCCTCTGTATGCTTCATGCACAGGCGGTGCACGATGCTGCTGACCTCGCCCAGTGTGCTGCCACAGTCCAAGTACACGGCTCCCAGGACAGCCTCAAATGCCTCTGCCGAAGGAAGGGAGCGGGCAGAGATGGTGAATGAACGCTTAGGCAATGGAGGTTTAACTGGTAATGGCTGTGCTGGCGTGGTGATGCCGAATTAAGACCTGAAAATGCAAGGTTGAGCTGCAAAGCAGCACAGGAGAGGGGAGGCAGGCAGGCACCGCAAGAGCCCCCGGTATGAGGCTGCCCTGCCCACCCCACCTGCCAGCCTGGGACTGTAGTCATGCTTGCTAGGTGTGATGGCCATCAGCCGTTGCAAGCCCAGCTGTTCCGCATAGGCGGCGCACGAGCGCCGCCGCTCCAGCGCCTCCCGCCACATGTGCAGCGTGCCGGCAGTGGCGGACGGCGGTAAGTCTTTCAGCAGCTGGTCAGACAGCACCAAGTGCAGCACCGCGTCCCCTTGCCAGGCCAGCCGCTTGTGCCCGGTAGGGTGCAGCGCCTGAGCGAGCAGCCGACGGTTGCTGAACTCGTATCCCAGTTGGCTCTCCAGCCAGCCCAGACGAAGAGGCTCGCTGGGCTCATGGATAAGCACCTTGAGTGCAACGTACTTCTTGCGCAGAGCGCCGTTGCGCAGGTCAAACTGCAGGTAGCAGCGGGAGCAGGGGCAGATCTGCATAGAGCACCGTGAAACGGCTAGGCTAGGTCAGCAGCGTGGCTTCAAGCCAACAAGTTGTTGGGAGGTGCTGCATGAGAAGGTCCCATTTTGAAATGAGCAGCAGCCTCACCCCCTGACCCAGCCAGCCTGCACAACGGGCGACACTTGATGCCCTTGGTGCGACAGACACCAACTACAGCTCCTGCAAAACGTTCCCACCCCTGACGCCCCCCGCCAGGGTTTCTAGAGCCCACAGCACGGTGACAAGCCACAGCACTGCAGCATGCACAGTCCAAGCGTGCCTTGCTTGCCCTGCCCGCAGCGCAGCCGCAGCCCACCTGTAGGAACTGGCCCATGATGGTTTCTGTGAGGTCTCGCGCCTTTTGCACCGCCGCCTCGTCCCGCCGCGTGGCCTGAGCAATGGACAGCCGCCCCAGCTCGCCAGTGAAGTCAAGGACGCCGCCCAGGTCTGGGGGAGAGGCAGCGGGGGGAGGGCCAGGAAGTGAGCAGCGGAGGGAGGTTGGCGGGGCAGCAGGGCGAGGCCAAAATCTGCTGCCTGCTGCAAGCGCTCTCCATGCACCATTCCCAAGCCCCAGCCACACTCCACCCGCCCACTTCGCATTCCTCGAACAACCGCACCCCATCCTCACACCCATGCCCCTTTGCCTGCACCAACTCCACCTCTCCTTCCCCCCAAAAACACCGCCACTCACTCCCCACAGTTAGCCCCGCCTGCTTCCTGCCCCTCGCCCCCTCACTCACACTCCTCCACCTCCGCCAGCTCCACCTCCCCCTGCCTCATCAGCCGACCCTCCATCAGGTAGCAAAGGAACACCACCGCCTCCGCATACTTCTCAACTGCGGGGGGCGGGGCGACAAGGCCAGGATGTTGGTGGTGCATGTTTCTGGCATGCAGTTGTGCTGAGCTGGCGTGAAAGCAGCGGCGGGGCGCCGCAGCCTGCAACTCGTGGATAAACTCGTGTGCACTCACAGCACAGGCTGGGCCCGCCTCAGTCCCCATAGCTCACTGGCGTTTGAGTAGGACCCAGGGCGCAGGGTGGGGTTTTCCTTGATCAGCGGCAGCAGCTCCTCTGCCGCCTTTTTGGCTGCTGAGATGCGGCTCTCCGCCTCCTCAGTGGAGCCGCAGTGCAGGGAGAAGATGGCCTGCACCGCCGCAGGTGGTAGGTGGGGTGGGTGGAGAAGGAGGGAGTGTGGGTGCATCGGAAGGGCACAGAAGGCAGGCAGAAAGACAGAGGCTTGGCACCCCCTAAGGTTGGCGGTGCAGCTTGCGGGAAAGAGGTTGGCCTGCATGGGGAAGCGCACACAACATGGACGCTGCACGGTGCATGGGGAGGGACAGCCAAGGCCGGTTGTCGGTTGAACTGGCAGCGAGGCACCCAGCTGTCTCACAGCCAAAGCTCTGCCCTGCCCCCGCCCCACACCCCTGCCGCCTGCCATTACCTGCTTGCTAAGCTTCTGGATGTCTCTGCTCCTCTTGATCACCTTCTCGCGGGTCTCGCCGTACGCACGCATGTCATTGTCGATGCGCTGAAAGTCGCTGCAAAGCAGGGCCCATGCAGGCGGCCTTGAACTTGCTGGCGGCGGGCGTGCAGGGCAGCGGGCGGCGGCGGCACTGGCGGCACCCAATGTCTTACGCTTGGTCGAGCATGCTGGCGGGACCGGCGCTCGCCATGGCGGTGGTGCTTTTCTGCCTCTTGTTGGGCCTTGATGACATCCGCGGAAGCGAGAGCAAGAAAGGGGACCGTCGACGGGCTGGTGTGGCAACAAGCCGGTTGGCGACAATCCGAAGGGCCTGCATATGCCGGTGAGATACAGCAAGCCATGCGTGGGCGGGCACCTGGTCAGGGGAGCGCAGCATGGCGGAGCGGGGGCGGGGCCCGGCGGCGACTTGCGTCGGAAACGGCAAAGGCAGCTGCCAAACGTTTACTTCAATCCGTCTATTCATGCCAGCTGTGCACATAGTGTGTGGTACCTCACAGGTGTTGAAAGGCAAACATACAACATACAGGGTTTTAGGGTTTTAGGGTTTAGGGTAAAGCCATAGGATGTGGAAACTCACTGCCCCTAGCTCAGCGGCGCTGCTTCTGCCTGCTGTATCTTGGCACGCTCACTGCTCCCTCTTCGCTGCAGGCCTACTACCGCCCTAGCCTTGCGCTACAGTGTTGCTGCCACCCGCTGCACTGCGCGGGTGAGTGCGTGCTCGATGTACTGCATCCGCTTCTCGTCCGCCACGCCCGCTGCCTTGCGCTCCTTGGCAGCAGACTTGCCCCGCTTGGCTGCCTTGCCTCCTGCCGCTGCCATCTTGCTCTTCTTGGCAACCCGCCCTGCTGCTACGGCTGCTGTCTTGTCCCTCTTGGCCGCCTTGCCTGTGGCTGCCTTGCCTGCTGCGGCCGCTGTCTTGGTCTTCGTGGCTGCCTTGCCTGCTGCCGCTGCAGGCTGGGCCGTCTTGGGCCCCTTGCCGGCTGTCGCTGCCTTCTCGCCCTTGCCCCACTTGCCAGCTGCCACTGTCACACCCTTCTTGCTTGCCTGCCCCGCTGCTGCCGTCGTGGTCTTCTCGGCTGCCTTGCATGCTGCTGCCGCCAGCTTTCCATGCTTGGATGCCTTGCCTGCTGCCGCCGCCTTGGTTTTCTTGGCAACCCGCCCTAGGCCTGCTGCCACTGCTGCTGTCTTCTTCTTCTTCTCCTCCTTGCCCTTCTTGAATGCCTTGCCAGTTGCTGCTGCTGCCGTCTTGCCCTTCTTGGCTGCCTTGCCTGCTGCTGCTGCTACCGTCTTGCTCTTCTTTGCCGTCTTGCCTACTGCCACTGCTACCGTCTTGCTCTTCTTGGCTGCCCGGCCTGCCGAGCGTGCACGTGAGGCAGCCTTGCGCTTCCTGTTGGCCTCCTCCAGCGCCTCCCCCCAGGCCCCGGCCTCTGTCTGCTTCATGCACAGGCAGCGCACGATGCTGTTGACCTCGCCCAGGGTGCTGCCACAGTCCAAGAACACGGCTCCAAGGACAGCCTCAAAGGCCTCTGGCAAAGGGAGGGAGCGGGCAGGGATGGTGGATGAACGCTTAGCTGACAATGGTTGGTGCTGGTGTGGTGATGCCTGATCAAAAGCTTGAACATGGAATCTGTACTTGAGCTGCAAGGCGACACCATGTCGCCTGATAGGAGAGGGGAGGCAGGCAGGCCCAGCTGAGCCCCCGGTGTGCGGGGCCCCGCCGGCCCCCACCTGCCAGCCTGGGACTGTAGCCACGCTTGCTAGGTGTGATGGCCATCAGCCGTTGTAAGCCCAGCTGCTCCGCATAGGCGGCGCACGAGCGCCGCCGCTCCAGCGCCTCCCGCCACATGTGCAGCGTGCCGGCAGTGGCGGACGGCGGCAAGTCTTTCAGCAGCTGGTTAGACAGCACCAGCTTCAGCACCGCGTCCCCTGCCCACGCCAGCCTGTTGTTCCTCTTGGGGCTCAGCGCCTGCGCGAGCAGCCGGCGATTGCCGAACGTGTATCCCAGTCGGCGCTCCAGCCAGCCCAGATAGACTAGCAGCCTATTACTGGGCTCAGGGCTCAGCATCATCTCGCTTACACTGGGATGACCTTGCCGCTGAGGAGTCGGAGACAGAGGTGAACCTGCTGCTGACGTCACCCAAAACAGTCACCTAGGGAGAAAAAGTGGCAACCCATCATTGGCACTGCACTGCTTCCCCTGTGCAGCCACAAATCATAGCTGCAGAGTCCCTGCCTGTCTCAATATGTGCCGGGCCTTACAGGGCATTGGCGGCATAGATGAGCCCCTCTTGGTCGGTCACGCAAAACAGCTGGGAGCAGGGGCCGGCTGGGGCGCCCAGGCAGCAGGCGCGCACCGCCGCAGTGGGTTCCCGGAACAGCAGCCGCCCTGCTGCGCCGCCCTGCCCTGCCGCTGCTGCCGCCACATCACGCAGGAGCCCAATGGCACCGCCGCTGGTGCAATACACAAGCCGCTGGCTGCCGCTGCCAATGCTGCCGCTGCCCTCAAACCGCAGGTCACACACAGCAGCCCCGCCGCCGCCGCCGCCGCTGCCGCCCGTCACTGAGCAGCAGGCCACCGCGCACCCCTGCTGCGCCTGCTGTGCCTGCTGTGCCTGCTGCGTGCCACCAGAGGAGGCGGCCCGGAGATCCCACAGGGCCACCCCGCCGTCTGCTCCTCCCGTGGCCACTGAATAGTGCTGTGCTGGGTGGACATCCAGGCAAGTGATCGCGGGAGGCAGGCTGGGCAGCCCTGCCAACGGCGCCCCCGCCGCGGGCGCCGGCTGCTGCAGCTGCAGGGCAGGGCGTCCCCCCTGCCGCGTGTCCCACACATGCAGCAGGCCTGAGGCGGGCCAGGAGGCGGGGTGGGTGGGCGGGCCGGTGGATCCTGCTGTTAGCCGAGGGACAAGAATGCCTGGTACATGCGGCGGGGGCTGAGAAGGGCAGCGAGGCAACGGCAGGCAGGCACGTTCATATCCTGCTTGCTCCAATCAACCCAACAAATATCCTGTCTCGTGAGTCCATCCCTTGGCTCCCCGTGGACATGAAATGTAAAAAAAAAAAGCGCACCCAGCCAGCCCCAACTTAGCTGGCCCCATAAGAAGCAGCCAACAGCCGCTCACCTGGACAGCCCACCCCGACAGCCCACCCCGCTGGCCCCCACTCTCACCCTGCAGGCTTCCAGTGACCGCGCTGTGCGGCCCGTTCCAGCGAGCCGCGCTAAAGGTGACTGCCCCAGCGCAGGTGAAGAGGGTGGCTGAGTCGGAGGAGTCGTCTGCTGTCAGTGGGGTGAGCACCAGGCTGCCGTCTGCTGACGCAGTGAGCAGCTCACGCCGCTCTGCAGGCAGGCAGGCAGGCAGGCAGGCTACTGGTCAGTCAAACAGTCAGTCAGTCAGTCAGTCAGTCAGGCAGGCAGGCAGGCAGGCAGGCAAGGTCAGCAGGAAATGAAGACAGGCAGGCCAGGAAGTGAGCGGGGAAGCTGGCAAGCAGGCAGGCAGGTGCGCTCTGCGGGCAGGCAGGCAGGCAGTGTGGCAGTTCAGTCGGCGCGCATGAAGACAGGCAGGCCAGGAAGTGGGCTGGGAGGCAGGCAAGCAGGCAGGCAGGTGGTACAAAGCAGGTAAGCATGCGCAGGCAACATCACAGCGTACGGCGGATGCCTGGTCACCCGCCCACCGACCTGTGCTGGCCGCCAGCGCGGTCACTGCCGCGGCGTGGGCATCCAGCCAGGGAAGCAGCAGCGCCCCATCGAAATCCTCGCCTCGCAGCTGCAGGCATGGGGGTGGTAAGATTATGGGTCCGTACAAGGGGTAGGAGCAGCCAAAAGACGAGGAGCGGCATGGTGGAAGCAGCACCACTAATCACTGGGCCCAGGAGCAACGGCAGGCAGTACCAGCCATCGCACACCGGCGCCCAGCAATCTCTGCCTGCAAGCCCTCCCTTTGACCCTTTGAAGCTTTCAGCAAAATCTGCTGTTTACAAGCACACCTGGATGTCCTCTGGGCGGGACCCGGGCTGGGTGGGAACCGTCATGCGCAGGCGGCTGACGCTGCCGTCGGACGACGCGGCCAGCAGCAGCAGCGCGCCGCCGCCCATGTCCGCCACCTGTGTTAGGGGGGGGGGGACATGCAGAGCAGGAGCTCATTGCGATTACGTGCACGTGGTAAGCCGTCCTCGCAACAGGCTATGCACAGGTACAGACAACAGACGATGGTAGTTTGGTTCAGAGTCCGCTGCTGCATTCCGGCCCACCTCGACTGCTGCCACGCGCCCGCTGTGCTGGAAGGACGCCAGCCGCGCCATGGCGGGCTGCCGCACAATTTCATCCCCGCTGTGACCCACAGCCAGATCGACCACAGTCAGTCGAGACTCCTGCAGGGAGCAGCAGGCATAGAGCACAACAGCTCCAAATTGGGCGTTCAGCGCGAAGTGGCAGCGGCGGCGGGCAGCGGCGGCAGCACAAGTCGCTGGAAGCCACTGCAGCGCCAGCAGCCAGCACACGCGTTACAGTATTCCAACCGTGCAGTAAGGTGCGAGAGGCGAGCAACGACAGGTGATGGCGATCGAACTTGCGAACTTGCGCACCTGGGCGTCTTCACACCACGAACCTAATGCCAGCAGGTTGTGCTGCAGTGCGATACCAGATTCATCGGCCGCCCCCGCCGCTGGAAACGGCACTGTGGCAAGACAGCTCTCCGCCTGCTCTCCAAGAAAATGGCGACTCAGGAAGGGTTTGCCCATCGGGCACAATTGTTGGAAATCGAACTTGAAGCGTCGGAGGGAACAGGAGAGCCACTTGGGTTGACTTGTGGGCCGCCGCTGCTCGTGCTGTCGCCACCTTAGGGCGCCTTGCTGCCTTGAGCTTACACTGACCATGAAGCAGCAACAGTATATACATATATAGTATAGACACTACGTAGTGTCACAACATAAATGCATATGCAACGTGTGCTGGGGCATTGCATTGCAGGGAGCTGCCCGGCTGAGTGAGCATGCGCAGGGTCCGACAGTCGACCGCCGCAATCAGCGCCGCAAGCTGCTCCCCCCCTGCTCATTCCAGCATCCTGGTCCAGTCTGCAGTTCGAGGCCGACATAGAAGCAGGAAAAGATCAGGTGCGAGCTTTGCAATAAAGCACAGGAAAGCCTTTGACCAGATGATTCATTCCAGATGTGTGGGTCCAAGTGTGGTGCAGTGTCGGCAAGCAAGGCGCAAGGCTGGCCAGTGCCACTGGCCAGCATCTGTGCCCCACAACTGTCCCTGCCACCACTCCCTGCGGCCACAGCTCCTCCCATCTACCAGACAACGGATTGTCTCATCCTCCCATCCAACACCCTCCCAAACACCCCTGCCCCACCCACCGTAGGGCTCAAACTGCTTGCGGAATTCGTCCGCCCACTGCTGCTGGATGCCTGTGTTCTCCTGCCGTGCCCGCCGGTGCATGTCCTCCTGGGGCAGGCCCAGCAGGCCTGCGGGGCAACGGATGAGGGTTGGGCAGATGGGCAGGTGGGTCATGGAGGATGGGACGTTGCGGGGCAAGGTTCAGTCACGCGAAAAAGGGAGAACGGGAGGGAGGCAACCGCTCACCACTGGGTGCCTGCCCTGCGCTTGTCTTGCACAGCACGGCCCTTCCCAATGACCGTCAAGCCCACTCCGCTGCGTACATTCGCAACTTAGAAGCACGGAGCGCGCCCAGGCACACTCCTTAGCGTCTAAAAAGCAGCCACCCCGCAGCCGGCGGCAGCAATGCAGCAGCCTTGCCAATGAGTTGGTTAACTCAAGCAGCCCCCCCACATCCGGCGGCAGCAATGAAATGCAGCAGGCTCACCAATCAGCACGGAGCGCGCCATTTGTCGGTCAAACTCTTTTTCGTCGTCGATGACGTGCACAAAGCCGTCTGAGATGCCAAACTCGACGTGGAGGTAGGGGAAGTTGGGGGGGATGGAGCCGCGCAGACCCTGACGAAGGGGGGAAAGCAGCACCAAGCGGGGTGAGGTGGAAAGGTGGGTGGGGTCACCAAGGGACAGGGCAGAAGCAAGTGATCTGGGTGAGTGGGACCATGAGGAGGAAGCACGGCAGCACGGCAGCAAGGTAGCAACACATGCCCCATGCACGCACACACTACACCCAACTAGGGCCACCCCATGCAGGTGGGCAAGGCGCGGGCCGCGCCCCATTCCCCCGGCCTCTCCCTCGCACCTTGGCCTTTGTGTCTATGTAGCGCTTGGCGTGGTGCTGCGCCCACTCGCTGGTGGCATCGTCCACCGCCTTCTTGAAGTACATGGGAGCCTTGGCGGCAGCTGCAGGGGAGAAAACAAATATAGAGACAGAGAGGGTGTGGGGGCGCGGCTTTGTGTGGCAGGGACATGTTTTGTGTATGGCTTCTTAAGGGCATATGGCAGCCTGGGAGGCAGGTGCCGGGGGGGGGGAGGGAGGGGGCAGGCAGTAGAGGATGTAGGCAACGGTGGAGCGGAGGACATCGTCAGGACGGCGGGGAGGTCACACCACGGGATGTTTGGGTGCCGGGCCCAGCGCAACAAGAGGGTTTGCTAGACGTGGGTAGGAAGGGATGCAGAGCACGGCGGAACAATTGCACCTGGCACCCCAGAGGCAATAGCACGCCTCCCCCCCGCCACCATGCCCTGCCTCCTTCTCATCAAACACACAGCGCCGGCCTGCTGGCGGCGCAGTGCCCGCTCACCTCCCGGTGGCAACGGCACACACTCCACGATGGCGTGGCTGCGCGCGCTGCCCAGCTGCGTGGCATTCTCAAAGAAGATCACCTCTTGGCCCTGCAGGTGTGCACGCGAGGGGGAGGGGCTGGCATGGCCATGTTGGCGGCAGGAGCTGGGTGGGCGGCTGCGTGGGCCGGGGGAACAAGGAATGAAGGTAGGGCTGGCAGGGGGAGTGCAGGGCAGCGCAGGACAGAGCTCAAGGGAGCACGGGGTTGGGCAGCGCCAGGGCGACGCACGCAGCTGCTTAGGAAGGCCAACATGCCCACTATCCTGCCTCAATTCAAAGCGGTGATCATGACGAACCCTGAAAGCCACCTGACATCCTGCCGCACGACTCTCCACACCCCATGCAGCTGATGCACCAGCAGCCCACACAACGCACACACGCAGTGAGAACAGGGGTGTGCATCAGCCCACACAACGCACACACGCAGTGAGAACAGGGGTAGCAGCCTCCCACCCAGCAAACTTGTGTATTTGCTGCGACTTTGTGAATGAATGAATGCACCGGAATGAATGCAACGTAACGATTGAAGGAGCCTCCCACCCACCTGCTTCATGAACATCTGGATGAGGCACTTCTTGAAATTGCGAACCTCACTCCACACCTGGCAGGGGGCACGCGGAGGGGGCAGGGCGGCAATGCTGGGCGGTTGGGCCAGGGACGGGCTGAGGTCGTGCATCACACACACACACACACATCTGGCCACCTGCTGGTTTGCAAAGCCGCCCCCCGCAGCCTCTGCCAGCAGGCATGGGTGCAGGCATGGGTGCAGGGGCATTCCAGGCGCAGGCTGGCTGCTGGCGTCCATTTCCACCTCGCACGCCGCCTCCTTGCCTCTGTATTTCCCCCTTCCTTGCCCACTCCACCGCCCCCCGCCTGCGCTTCACACGCACCTGCTCATCCCACCGTGACCCACTCCAGCAGAGGCTCTGCTCTTGCACTCACACCTCCCGCCACCCACCCATGCGCTCAACACCATGTGAAACTGTGGGCCCTTCACCTGCTCGGGCAGGCACAGACACTCTTCCCTCCCTGCTGCCCTCTGCACTGGGTGGTCCCCCACTGGCTCCCCTGCAGTCCCCAGCCACGCATGCATGATCACAGTCACAACACTGGCACCTCCAGCGCCCAGCCCTGCACAATAACAAAGGCAGGTGTGGGCTCTCACCTGCTCGTCCACCTGGCGTGTGGATGCCACGTGCTCGGCCGGCACAATCACGCAGTGCCCAGGCACCAGGCGGCCGCGTGCAGGCAGCGCCAGGTACGTGCTCTGCCCAATGGCAACTGCCAGGTGGCGGGGGCGGTTGGTGGAGGCAAAACACAGACGGCACTGTTCCTGCGAGGAGGGAAGGGGCGGAGAGGGGCGCGCCAAAGGGCCCAGCACAGGGGCAGCGGTTGGCGGCTGGGTGCGAGCAAGGAGAGGGCTGCAGCTGCTGCTGACACGCACCTAATAGTACCACCTCAGGCAGCCAGGCAGCCCTGCCAAGCAGGGCCGCAACAGCGGGGCCCACGCCATCCCACAGTGCCTGATGCCAGTAGGGTCCGCCGTGGACTGACTTGCTGCACCCCAGCATCCCTGCCGCCTGCTCTCCTCACCCTCCCACCCACATTTGACCGCCGTTTCCCCCCTTGCCCGCGAAGGCACCAAGCCCTCATCACCCACCCCACCCACCAATACCCTGTCCACCTCACCCACCCACCAAAACAGCAGCAATAGCCCTGCTCCCTCCCACACACTCACCACCGCGTTGTTTGTCCGGTTGTAGTCCCGAATCTGCCGCAGCTTCTCCTTGTCCGCCTCCCGCTCCTTGGTCCCTTTCTTCCCCGTCTTGCGATCCAGCATCTCCAGCCCGGCATCGTGGTCGTACTCGGCGTCTGAAGAGGGAAGAGAGGGCGGGGGGGTGTGGTAGGTACAGGGGGAGAACTGAGCCTGGGGTTGCGCGAGACTTAAGAAATTGGTGAGCCTTCAGGCCCGCCACAAGCGCATGGCGGTGGCACATAGACGACCCACCCAGCCACTTTGATCACGAGCACGAACCTCACCGCACCATGTGCCCCGACCCGACACCCCTCCCTTGCCCTCAGGCCGCCACCTGCACTGAAACAAAAAAGAAACGTCCTACCTCACCCACCCGCATAAATTACACAATTACTTATAGCGTCCACGCAGCCAGCAGGGGCTCGTGGGACGGAGAAAGGAGGGCCTATCTTTGTGGGCCCTGAACTAAGCAGACAGACGCTCAGGAAACCCTACCTGCATTTAAGTCAGCCTGCTTGTACCGCTTGTACCTACCAGAAGAAGCGATCCTACCTCACCGCACCGCACCACCCACCCTTCCTCACCGTACCACCCACCCCCAGGCCATCCACCCACCCACCTGCATCGAAGTCGGCCTGCTTGTACCGCTGGCTGCGCATGATGCCTGACGCCAGCTTGCGGTCCATGTCACCCTCGTCGCCATGCTTGGTGCGCTTCATCAGAGTCTGAAGAGAGGGGACAGGGTGGGTCAGGGGGAGGGTCAACGGGGCATTGTTACTAGCAGGGGCATTGGTACTGGAGGTAACAGGGTTCCTTGTCACCATGCTTGGTGCGCGTCTCCATGGTCTGAAGAAAGGGGCAGGGTGGGCCAAGGAAGACTCTTTCATAGCAGGTGGGGGTGTGGAGGGGAGGCGGTAGGGGCAGAAAGGGGTTCGTGCCACACACGTACTTTGCGCGCAGCATGAGGGTAAAGTGACTGTGGAGGGGGGAGGATCCGAAGAGGGAGGGTACAAAGAGGGCCAGGGAGAGGGATGCATTGGTCAGCCCATGGGGGGCAAGGGCAGGGCAGGTGCTACCGGGGGCAATGGTTGCAGGGTTGGACATGTTATGTGTGAGGAGGGGAAAGGGAGGGGCCAGTCCGCTGACCCAACCAGAGCAACAACCAGAGCATGCCATAATAGCACGGCCACACCTGCTGCCTGTCTCAGTCGTCGCCATCAGCAACGTCACTGACACATCCTCACCACCTGTCCTCTCCGCCAGGCCGCACTGCATGCTGCCTCCCACACCCTCCACCGGTCCGCGCTACAGCCTTGTCCCCCACCCCCTCTCCCTTCACATGCAGAGGTGCACCACACACCTGAAGGTCCGTATCATCGTCGTCTGCAAAGTACTTGGAGCGCTCGCCGCCCTCGTACCGCTGCACGCGCTTCTGGCGGCGGCCTGCGCGGGGGGCGCGGGAGGAAGGCGGGGCGAAGGAGGGGAGGGGTCAGAGGAAAACAACTGGCAACAAACTGAGACAGCTGGGCCACCGGAAAAGAGGATGATGGCGCAGGGGAAGCACACTGGTGGGGCAAAGCAGCAGCTGGCCTGCAGGCGGGAAGCGGGCACGACAGCCGCAGCAGGCTGGCAGGCAACCCTGGAAAAGCAAGCCCGCCAGTTCCCCAGTCCCCTCACCTCCGTCGGGCATCCCCGCGCCCGCCTCCTCCCGGCCAAAAGCGCCGGGCACCGCCCGCCCGCGAGAGTCGATCTGCGGTAGGACCACCGTCTCATGTCGAGGACCACCTGCACAGCAGGCACAGCATGAGGGCACAGCAGGCACAGCAGTGAGCCAGGAGCTGGGCACAGATCCGGGTGGCAGCTGAGGCGGCATGCAGAGGAGGCGGGGTATGCTGCTCCTAAGAAGCCAAGCGCCAGGCACTGCAGCAACATGTGGCAAACGCAGCTTGCGGGCTGGCAGCTACTGGCAGCGCACACTCACCCTGTGCCGGCGCTTCTGGCTCTGCCGCTGCTGCCGGCGCGGCCTCGGGCGGCGGCGCCTTGCCGGTGAGCCGCGCACGCAGCATGGCGGCGGCAGACAGGTTGTTGCCGCCAGGAGGGCGCCGCTGCCCTCCGGCTGCTGCTGCCGCTCCTCCTGCGCTGCCAGCGCCGCCACGGCCCGCTCCGCTGCTGGGCGGCCCTGCCCCCTCTCGTCCTCTGCTGCCCCCGCCCCCATCTCCCCCCGCTGCCGCTGCTGCTGCCGCTGCTGGGGGAGGGTGTGCCCCCAGGCTTGCTCGCTCAGCCGCCATGGCTGCTGCCATGGACTGCCGCTGCCCCTGCTTCCCCTGCTCACCCTCGCTGTCACTCTCCGAGGCAGACGGCTGCACCTCGGCGCCCGTCCCCGGCCGTGCCTCCTCACCTTCCCGCTGCTGCTCCCCCGCCTGCCCTCCCTGCTGCTGCTGCTGGAACTGCTCCATGAAGGAGCCATCTGCTGAAAACTGGTTCAGCTCTGCCGCCGCAGCCTTGAGCACATCAGCATCTTGCCGACGCCCCAAAGGGTCGCGTGGCGGGCGGTCCTGCCAGGATCCCTGCGGCCGCCCACCCTCCCGCCCGCCCTCCTGATCCCGCCTGCCGTCACGCTCTCGCTCGCCGTTTCTCTCCCGCCCGTCATCACGCTCACGCCCGCTGTCCCTGTCGCGCCCGTGGTCTCCGCCTCGGTCCCCATCCCGACCTCTGTCACTTCCCCGCTGCTCCTCGCCGCCCTCTGGCCGCCGCTCCTGCCCACCCTCACGCCCCTGCTTCTCGCCGCCATCAGGCCGCCCGCCGTCCCGCCCACGGTCGCCGCCGCCGCGACGCCATGAGAGGGAGTCTGCCTCACGCGGCCGCTGCATCTGGCTGCGCCCACTGCGCGTCTCTGCAATAAGCAGGGCAGGGCAGGGCAGGGCAGGGAGCAGAGTGGTGTCAGGGCCAGAAAAAACTGCCGGGAGCCGGGCAGGCAGGAGGGCGCAGCAGGAGGCAGGCATTGGAAGCACCGTCGAGGCACGACCAGGCACGCTGAGCAATGACACGCAGCACTGCTGGTAGTCCCGCAGCTCATAACCGACACATCAAGATGGTAGTTACGTGCAGCAGCAGCACCCAAGCTTACCCGACAGGTAAGAGGCCTTGTCCCCCTCACGCCGCCGCCCCTCCTTCTGCTCCCCGCCGCCGCCTTCGCCGCCCTCGCCGCCCTCACGCATGCGCCGCCGCTCCGCCTGCCGCGCCTCGTATTCGGGGTCGCCCGCCCGCCGGTCACGGGCCGCGTGCATGTGTGCGTTGCCTGCACGGGGGGCGCACAGAGAATAGGAGGGGAGCAGGTGACATGGCAGCATGGGACGCGGGCGGCCCGGGTGGGGGTGGTTGCAGGCGACATTATAACATGGGCAGGCAGGCAGGCAGGCAGGCAGGTAGCGAAAGGTCGGCGGGCAGGCAGGCAGGCAGGCAGGTCGGCGTCAGGAAACTGAGCACGGCTGGGTGCCCTGCACAGCCCTAGCACTGCCTTGCCCCAGCCCAGCCCTGCCCAGATCTCAGCATCCTTGGCCCAGCAGCTTTGGCCCAAACCAGGCCACGCTGCAGCGCACCGTGTGCCGCCCGCCGCCCCTGCGTCAGGCCTCCAGTCAGCTCTGTCAGCGAACCCCACCGCTCCGACACAATCTCGTTCAGCTTCTTGCCCTGCAGAGCAGCAGGCAATTGCGTGCATCACATGTATAAGGAGCCACTCCCGTGGCTTGGCCTGGTGCATGAATGCAGGCGCAGCGAGCACAGCAGGCAGCCTACAGCCCACCGGCTGGCGACGGCCTGCTGTGCCACACACCACTGCAGCACTGTGTCGGGCACATGCTCTGACCGGCCCTGGCTGTACACCCTCTCCTCTGAAGCTGCAGCCCTCGCTGTTACGCTGGGTGTGAACCCTAGAGGGCAGGGCTTCAGGGTTCTGCTCCGACCGGCCTCAGCTACAACTGCTCTGCTGACCTTCCTCAGCTGCACACCCTGAAACCCTCGGACAGGACTGGTACATCGGTCACGCGCCTCACCTCCTCAGACGCCTGCTGCTGCGCCCGCTTGAGAGCCTTGAGCCTCCAGCTGGCGCCTCCATCACCCACACCCGCTGCCGGGCGGCGTGCTGCTGCGGCGGCGGCCGCTGCGCGTGCTGCCTCCTCTGGTGGAGGCACCCCGGTGCCACCGTCCTTGAAGTAAGGGTTCAGCTCACGCTCCTGAAAGGGCGGGGGGCAGGAGGGCGGGGGTGGGTGCAGGGCCAGGGAGAGGGACGGACAGGCAGGCAGGTAGGCAACCGGGCAGGCAGGCAGGCAGGCAGGCGAATTGGTGGGCAGGCAGGCACATGTTTTGACGAGCTGGGCAGGCAAGGAGGCAGGTTTGAGGGGAGCGCAGGCCTGCTCAAAGCTCTTCCACCCTACTCCTCTGCCGGGGGCAGGAGAGGGTGCGTGCGAGCAGATGGCAGCCTGGGAGAGCCGGCACGGAAGTCGCCATCACCCCACACTGCCCACCGTCCAGCCTTCTCCCCCACCAGCCCTGCCCCACCCCTCACCCTGTGCTCCACTCACCGACACAAAGGGCCTGTCTGGGTCCTGCCTACGCGCCTCCGCCTCCCCCTTCTCCCGCTCCTCTTCCTCTGTCGCCAGCTGTTCATCCGTTTTTTGGCGGGCCATCGGCTTGGTCATCCAATCCTCACGCCCAGCCCCTCCCCCTGCACCGCCTCCACCCTCGCTGTCGCTGCCGCTGTCCTCTGGATCATCCCACTGCTCCTTACGGCGGCGCCCGCCCAGGCGCCCATCGCCGCCGCCGTCGCTGCTGCTGCCGCCGCCGCCGCCGCCGTCGGAATCGGAGTTGCCCTGCCGCTTCTTGCTGTGCTGCTTCGCCTTCTTCTCCTGCACAGGCGAGCGGAGGTGCAGGCAGGCAGGGCGGGGTGTGTGCTCACTGCTAGCAGGCAGCGGTGCTGCAGGCGGCGCCAGTGGCGGCGGCGGTGGCGGCGGCGGCAGGGGCGGCAGCAGGTAGTTGCCCAGCAACACGCCAGCCTTTCCCTCGGCCCTCTGCGGTTGTGAGGAACGCACCTTTTTGTTCCGCCTCTTCTCATCCTTCTTGTCCTTCTTGCGCCGCTCCTTCTCGTCACGAGCAAGCTGCTCCGCCGCCCCGCGATCGACCAGGCGCACCCCCGAAAGCATCTATGCCCTTTTTGGGGTCTGCCAACGTCGCTGCCCGCAACTTGGTGATGGGTGCGGGCAAGTTGAGAAGCGCGCGCCGCCCCGAGGCGCTCAGTCACAACCAATAAGCAGAACTAGTGAACGCAGGTGCGAATGCGGCTGTCGAGTCGCCGGAGCCCAAGCCCCTGCAGCCCTGGCGGCGCCCGCATGCCGCCGTCGTCAGCGAGCCGCATGCCTGCGAGCATGTCTGCCATCTTTGATCGTTACATTAGCCTGTCCTGACTAAATTAAAGAAGAATTCCTTGGTTAATATGCAGAAGATGCCTAGTTCAACAGGCGGCTGCGCTCTGAAGGCAGATCCTGCTCCTCCTCGAAGCGGCTGCCGCCGCTGGCGCTGCGGCCTCCCTCCAAATCGCTGCCGCCCGCTGCCACCGGCCCAGCAGGCGCTTCAGTCTGCTGCTTGCCCTCCTTCTTCCCAAGTGCACCCTGTATGGCATGTCCTGCTGCTCCGTCTGCCGTGGGGGGACCCTCGATGGTTCCGCCGCTGCCGCCAGCGGTGGAAGGGATGGTGGCTGCCACTCCGATTGCGACCATCATCAGGCAGGTGCCAAACAGGAAGGGTGCGCCTGCGGGGCAACACGTGGCAGGCAAACCCCAGGCCCAGACCCGGTCAGATGATGCGGGGAAAATGTGTCGCAGAGGAATACGCGGATGATGCAACATTGGAGTGCAGCGGCAGGACGAGGTTGCTCGTATCCGTCCACTTGCTCCAGGGCACACTACCCCAACTCAGCCAGGGCACCGACACGGTGCAGCACGGCACAGCACACCCCAACACAGAGCCGCACAGCACAGCCCGGCACAGCACGGCAGCGCACCCACCTGGGAAGTAGGGCAGCGGCGAGTCGGTGCGGGTAAAGGCGGAGAAGAGGAAGGCAAAGAAGAGGGGGCCCACGCCTGCAGGGGAGGGGAAGGGCAAGTGGGATGGCGTGGGCGCAGCAGTGCGGGTGCACACCGCTTGCGGCCCTGCTGTGCATGCGCCCACCAGCCCTGGGCAAGCGAGCAGTGACCATTGCGGTGCTGTTGAATGGAGGCGTGGCCACGCACCCGAGGCGAGCGCACGCGCCCCATACAGCGCGCCCTGCACGCTGCCCTGCTCGTGCTCCTGCAGAACAAGGGCACGACACACAGGAGGCCAACTTTCATACAAGTTGAGTGCTGCTGGCAGGAGTGCACAAAATGTGTACACAATGCATGTCGGGGTGGCAATGCCTGTGCCTTGCTTAGCTGGCCAGGCTGTCCAGCCGGGAACACATGAACCACTGGCAGTCCCGCTGCAGTCCCGCTTGCCTGTGCATTGTTGGACTTGATGCTGCTGATGGTTGGGAAGCTCATGCTGCCTGCAACACAAGAGGGTGGGTGGGCTTGAGTGGGGTGCGCAGGGCGTGCAGACGCAGGGCAGACGCAGGGCTGGCAGATGGGTGGGAGGGGGGCAAAGTGAACTCCCAACGGCCGGCCCCACCAACCCACCAGCCACCACACCTGCAACCTCGCCTGCTCACCCACCCACCACGCACCTCCACACACCTTCCCCCTCCCGCCCAGCCGCCCACCCCTCCTCC
>JTEE01000013.1:669924-685261 GCA_002896455.3 Chlorella sp. ArM0029B | reverse complement strand
CCGCACCCCTCAGCATGCCCACCCCTCACCCCTCACCTGCTCCCTCTCCGCCTGCCTTCCTGCTCCCACTGCCCGCCTGCCTGTAGGTACGGCGCCGCCTGCTGGGCTCCCCCAGCGCGCAAAGCGCACCCAGCGAGGCTGCCTCGGAGAGCGTGCACAGCGTGGAGGCCCCCAGCGCGCAAAGCGCACCCAGCGAGGCTGCCTCGGACAGCGTGGACAGCGCGGAGGGCAGCGTGGACAGCCACCCAATGGTCGCCGCCCCTGCCGCCGCCCAGCCCGCAGCAGCCCCGGCTAAGCCGCAGAAGACGCAAGGGCGGAAGCAGGAGCACCCTGCTGCACGCTTTGTGCTGCGTGCTGCTGCTGGCTTGCTGCCGATCGCCGCTGCCGCGAGCCTGGCGGGAGTGGCGGCCCGCAGGCACAGGCGCCGCCGCAGCAAGGGCCAAGCTCTCCCCCTCGCTGCCTGACCCCACTGTGACGGGATGAGCGGCGGCAGGGGCGGGCTCTCCCCCTCGCTGCCTGACCCCGCTGCGCTGGGAGCTCGTGGCATGCCCTACTGGGATCCCAAGCCCCGAGCTTCTGTGGCTGGCAGACCCTCCTAATTATCTGCAGGCAGGCAGGGCCGCTGAACCTGAAAGTGGCCGTGTGCCCACCCACCCACCCGCCCACCACCGCGCATGGCCCACCTGTGATCGCACCAGCACCCCTCCCTGCCTGTACGTTGCATCAAATTCTTTCATTTCTTCGCGGCCTTCCTTCCGCATCATCCCAATCTCTCCTTGCTAGTGTGCCGCCTCATGTTTCCACAACCTGCCCTCCCTCCGGGCCCAGGTCCCACCACCGCACGTCCTACCTTTTCATTGCACTCTCAAACCCTCCAGCCCCCTGGCCCTTAAACCTCACCCCCTGTACTGTGCATGGGGCCCGCCCTTGCGTTGATCTGACGGCCGCGCTGCTGCCCCCCAGATGGGCTTCTGATTTCCGCCCTCTCTGGTGCCTAGTGACGTTGAATTGTGCCACCCGCACCCGCCCTTCGCCCCGCATGGGTTGATTATCACCGCACCGCCCGCTTGCATGGTTGATTATCATATGCCGCACTTTATGTAACCTTGCCCAACCTGCGGCCCAACCCTTTGGCTTGCTGAAGCACTGCCTGTAGGGCATCCCCTCTCGAGCCAACTACTTATTGCAATGCCTCCACACAACCCATCATTAGCCTCACCCCAACCTTGCCATCTGCACGTCCCTTCTCCCTTGTACCGCACTCATGCGCCTGTGCCTCTTTGATCGTGCTAACTGTGGCAGCTGTGTTGTGCACCCTGCCGGCGGTTCATTCTGCCCGCATCCTGCTTTCCTCGCAAGCTGTGCACTCACACAAAGTCACGTGTGGGCACATGGGACCCCCCCCGGCTTGTGCACCTGGCGGGCCTGCGGCCCTGCCACCCCACCACCGTCTATTATCCTCTGCCTGTATGTAAGCAAACGCCTGTCTGTGAACGGTCGTTGCCTTGACACGCGCCCGTGCTACCTGGCAACTGCTCAGCCTGCACGCGTGGAAGCGTCCGCAGCAGCACTTGCAGGCTTCAGCAGCAGCGCCATTTGCAGGCGCGTCAGCAGCACAGCCTGCCCTCAACCACACCGCCGTGTCAGCTGGCGGCACGCAGGCGTGCCCATGCCTCAGCCGCTGAGGGCCGCTGTTGGGGGTCCACCGAGAGGCATTCCTCAATCAGGGCGACCACCTCCTGCAGTGACGTCGTTGGTGAACGTGAATCTGTAAGACAAGCAGCCTCTAGAACACAGCACAACCGGCCGACCAGGCTGCCGAGGGCTGCATCGCAAGAGCCGTTGTCATGGCCCGCAGGCGGAATGAAGCACAAGCAAGTGCAAGCAGCCACCATTGCATGAGTCGGGGGCTGCACCGGTGCTTGACATCGGCGAGCTGGATGCTCCCACCTGCGGGCACTGCTCAGGGACACGTGGCAGGTGCCAGCCTTGCCGGGAGCTGGCCGGCCTCTGCGTCAGCAGCGCCACCAGCAGCAGGCCGAAGCCGTACATGTCTGCGCTCAAAGTGCAGCGCTGCCCCATGAGCTGCTCAGGGGCGGCGTAGGCACGCGTGCAACCAACGGCTGTGCGTGCGCCTGTGCCCAGCAGCTGTGCCATGCCCAGGTCAGCCAGGCAGGCGCGCCAGTTGGCCGACAGCAGCACGTTGCTGCAGTGCACGGGTGGGGTGAAGAGGGGGTGGGCGCGAGGTGGTTTGAGTGGTCCCCACCCAGCAGCGAGCAACCCCACCATTCGTTAGTGAAGAGGGGTGGGAGTAAGCGATTGGAGGGTCCCCACCCAGCCCCGATAGCCCTTGCCACTGCGTGGGTGGGGTGGAGCAGAGGGCTGGGCGTGGACGTGTTGAGTGTGCCCCACCCAGCAGCGAGCAAGCACCCGCACCAACCATTTGCCAGCTGCCGGCTCACCCCGGCTTCAGGTCTCCGTGCATCACCCCCAGCTGGGTGTGCAGGTGGTCCAGCGCCTCCGCCACGTCCACCGCCACCTGGCGCCCACTGCAGGAGGGGCAGCACGCAGCGGAGAAACAGGAGTGTTGTAGATTGGCAGTTCCTGCACGTGTGACTGGCAGGCATGCAAGCCGGCACCTTGGCAGGCATGCCAATAAGGGGGAACAAGCCGGCACCTCGGCAGGCATGCCGATAATGAGGAGCAAGCCGGCACCTCGGCAGGCATGCTGATAAGGAGGAGCGAGCCGGCACCTTGGCAGGCATGCCGATAAGGAAGAGCAAGCCAGAGGGGGTGCGAGTTTGACAGCCACTTGTTGCACCTACCGTGCCTCCCACCGCAGCTCGTCCCGCCGCTGAGGGTCCCCCAGCACCAACTGCACGCTCCCGTGGTGCATCAACTCCATCGCAACCATGAACAGGCGCCCCTGCAAGCGTGGAGAGGGGACGCGTTCATGTACGGTGTGGGTCGTTTGGCTCTCTAGTCTAGTCGTTACAGCTTTTCACATCCCCTGAAAGGGGATTCAACTTCAGGACGAACCAAATCCTGAGAGGTTGACGAGGCATGCACCACAAGGCCCTGAAAACATGAAAACATGAAAACAGGGTCTAAAAAACAAACTGGTTGTTTGGCTCTCCCAGGCTAAGGCACCCGGATGCTGCGGCTCCAATGCACGGCCCATCTCCCCCACAGCCTTGCTGTCACTTGCAGCATCACACCATAAACTGGTTGGCCTGCATGCCTCCCCCTTCATGGCAACACACCTCGTGGGCACAACGTGTGCTGTCATGGCGCCATTCCCCCCCACACAGCATCCTGAGCCGCAGCCTCTTCAGACAGACATGCACTTGCACATCACGGCAAGCCATGCCGCCTGCTGCCTGGCGTCTCACCTGGCCAGTACAGCCCAGCGCAGCACAGCCCAGCCCAGCCCAGCCCAGCCCAGCCCAGCACAGCACAGCNCCCAGCCCAGCCCAGCCCAGCCCAGCACAGCACAGCCCAGCCCAGCCCAGCTCCTCCCCAGCCCACCTGCAGGGCCACTCCTACAATGTGCGCCACCCGTGGGTGCTCGCACCGCTGCATCATCTCCACCTCCTGCCACATGGCACCGCTGTCCACCCCGGCCTCCAGCTCAAAAGCCTGCCGAAGGGATGGGGGGGTGGGGTGCAGAGGGGCGACATTCCCAGAGACTGTGCAATGGATGGAGAGAAGTAGGGAAAGGGCCATGCATGGAAGGGCAGGGGGTGGGGCCTTCACGAGGCAGGCTGACCAGCGATGCGGTCAGCCCCATAATGTGCATGCAGGCCCAGCTCGTGCGCCAGGTGTTAAGCCAGAGCGGTGAGAGTGGCACGGTCATCTTGCCCACCTTTACAGCCACGCTCCAGTCCCCTGGCTGCAGCTTTGCCAGCACGACCATAGCGTGCCCCCCCATGCCCAGCTCCACCACCTCGCCATCGCGGCCCACCACAAACTGCGGGGAGGCGGGGAGGCAGGGGAGACGAGCAGGCACGGTCTGGCATGCATGCCCTGCTAGCACATCCACACTCCAAGCAGGGGGGCTCAGAAGCAGGGGCTGTGCCCGGCTGCTCCTAGGCTGCATGCGCCAATTCTTGCACAGTCCCCTCCCCTCCCTGACCCTCTAAGCTGCGGCCGCAAACGCCCTGAAGACGAAGAAGAAGAAGAAGATCACAGCCCGAGGGCGTGGGGTTGAGGAAACCGACAGGAAATCCAGGCAAAGGCACCGGTCAGCCACCATCGCAAACGCCCTCACCTGAAGCGAGCTGGCACTCATCCGCAGCGACTGGGTGGGCAGCCGCCAGTCATGCTCCACGGGCCACTCCCGGCTAATGGGCGGCCCTAGCTCTGAAATGCGAGCCGCAGCAGCACTTGCAGCGTCCAACTGGCTGCCTGCCCGCCACTGCTGCGTGTGCAACGCCCCTGCTCCAGCTGGCGGCTGCTGCTGCTGTGCCGGCCACCAAAGCGGCCGCCTCAGCATCACTGGACCGCATGTGCCCTGCTCATGGGCTGCCTGCCTGCCAGTGGCACTGAGAAGGGCCACCAGCCGCCTGTGCTGCGCCTGCTGCGCGAAGCGGGCGGGAGCGGATGGCCTGGCGCCCAGCTTCCCCCAGCTCTCCACATCTCCTGAAGCCGCCATGCGGCAGCTGCCTGAGTGCGGCACCAGCAGACCCTGCTGCTCCTCCTGCTCCTGCAGGTGCTGCCGCAGCTGTTGGAGCCGCCGCTGCCACAGCAGCCCGCCCACAAATCCAGCTATCACGAGGATGCACAGCAGCAGTGCACCTGTCAACTTGACACCTTTCGGTGCCTGCCCCCGTCCCTGCCGCCCGTCAATCCGAGGTGCTGGCGGCGGCTCCAAGCCCAGGGCGGCTGGCCCTGTGTTGACACGCAGAAGTGGCAGGCAGCGGGCGGCGCACTCGGGAAGCGACGGCTCCACAGCAGTGTAAATAATGTCCCTGCATGGGCGCAACCGCACATGTGCAGGGAGCGCGCAGGGCACATGTGCAAGGTTGGGAGCGCACTCTTGGCAGACGGGCAGTGGAGAAGCATGCAGGCGGGGGCGGGTGAGGGTGCACGATGCATGCAGGGCAAGTGCGCGGGCGGCAGACGTGTCCCTGCAGAGAGGGGCAGATGCAGCTGGCTGGCGCAAGGTCGAGGCAGGGGCGGCTTACAGGCTACGAAGGGTGCCTGCAAAGCGAGCCTCGCACCAACCAGCAGGGATGCTGCCCGTGAGGCCCGTGCCCAACACCTCCCTGCATGCGTTGCCAACAAACAGGCGGTGGCAGCACTGGGTGGAGTCAGCGAGGCATACTGCAGGCCCAGGCTGACCGTGCTGCCAGGCCAGGCAGGCAGGCATACAAGCAGGCACTGCTGGCCGCAGGCAGACGAACAGGCACTGCTGGCAGCGGGCAGACGAGCAGGCACTGCTGGCAGCGGGCAGACGAGCAGGCACTGCTGGCAGAAGGCAGACGAGCAGGCACTGCTGGCAGCAGGCAGACGAGCAGGCACTGCTGGCAGCGGGCGGACCCAAGGGTGCCAGGGAGGCAAGCCACAACCGGACTGCAACGAATTGGGCAGCCCGGCGGGTGGGCGAGCAAACTGTTGGGCAGGCAGTTGGCAGAGGCTGCTGGCGTGGCACACCGCGTCAGCCCCAGGAGCAGGGCGGGCGGGCGATCAGCTGCTGGCAAGGCTGTACACGAGCCAAGGTGCTGCGCCCCTCACATGCTTTGAAGCAGCGGCCAGGGAGGGCTGGCCGGCAGGGAGCCTGTCAGCCCAGGGTTGTAGGCAAGCCGCAGGTGGGTCAGGTTGGGCAGGGCACCGGGCTCCAGCCAGGCGGGCAGGAGGGCGGGGCCGCTCAGGGCATTGTTGCTCAGCTGGAGGCTTTCAACCTGCAGGGCCGAGGGTCAGAAGGAAGGGCAGGGTGCCTTCACATCGAGTACGAGCTGCTAAACGTTGGCAGCTTAATCGTTTGCAGCTATAAGAGCGGCCTGGTACCGTGGTGTTCCTTCCAGGATGTTGGCCTGCCGTGCCAGGCTGCCAGGCTGTGCAAACCTGCGCCACCCAAGCCAGCAGGAGCAGCAGGCACAGGGCCGGGCAAATCGAGAGTATGCACAGGGCTGCCTCAGCATGGGGGGCAGCCAGCGCGTCAGAGGCGAGCCCTGCCTGCATCCCCCTGCGTGCCGCCACAGCTAGAGGGAGCAACGTGAGGTTGCCGGCGGTCGCCCGGCTCACCTTGGATTGCCCCCACGCGTCAGGCAGAGCCCCCGTGAACTGGTTTTCGTTCAACTGCAGCAGCGGGGATGGCAAGGGTGTGATGTTTAAAGTGTGTCATGCGCGGCTGCCACACCATGTGTCATGCACGGCTGCCACAAGCATTGGCGATGGCATTGGCACTGGCATTGGCATTGGCAGACTCTGTGAGGTGTCGTTGGCAGCTCGCCTGCACATGCCTCAGGCTGGGCAGCCTCTCAAACAGGTGGCGCGGGAGGGGTCCAGTCAGCTCGAGATCCGTCAGGCGCCTGCATGGAAAAGGGGCCACATGCGCTGGTAATGCTCACACCAAGATTTGGGTAACGGGCGGTTCTGCACATCGTGCACAAGCAGAGGCGGGCAGGGCAGCGGGCAGGCGGGCACGATGCATGCAGGGTGGGCGCATGCGTAGGCAGACGGGCAGGCAAGGCAGAGCAGACGATTGTGTGAAGCAGGCGGGCAGGCAGGGCAGGGCAGGCACTTGCGCTAGGCGGGCAGGCACAGTAACGTCCACGGCAGGCAGGCAGTGCAGGCAGCAAGGAGGCCAGCGGGCACTAGGGCGCTCACTCACAGCCGAGTCAGTGCCGGAAAGCTTCCTGCCTTGCTGAGCCACTGCTCTGGCAGCGGACCGTGCACCCTCAGCCTCTGAAGCGCCAGCAGATCCAGCTGCCGGAAACCGCTCGGCCCCCACGACGCCGGCAGCCGGCTGATGGGTGCTGCCCCTGGCCCTGCCAGAACTGCCCCTTCTGGGCTGCCCTCCTGCCGCGGCTGTGGCAACCCCACGTGAAAGACAGAGAGGCCACGCAGCTGAGGAAAGCCGTGGGACCAGGCCGCTGGCAGGCCGCCCTCCACCTGCAGCGTCAGCGACAGCTGGCGCAGCGCGGGCAGCACGTGGGGGCTGGCGCCCCAGCTGGCCGGCAGCGACGAGAGCAGGTTGTCGAATTGCAACTCGAGAGTCTCTAGGGACGTGAATGCCCCGGCGGGGATTTCTGGCAAGGAGGCGGCGTGGGACACTCGGGGCAGCTGCAAGCAGAGGCTGCGGGCAGGCGGGAGGCGGGGCAGAGGGGTGCGCCGGCGTGAGATGGTTGGCATGTGTGCCAGCATGAGTGATCTAGAAAAGGGGTGGGCATGGTTAGAAGATGGCGGCAAGACGGCCCCGAGGGGCAGCCAAGACGCCGCGCGGCACCCAGGCAACGCCGCAAGGGAGCGGGGCGGCAGCAGCAGCTGAGCTCACCGCTTCAAACTGGGGAAGGCCTCTGGACGCAGCCACTCGTGCGGAATGGCTGAGCTCAACGGGCCCCCTGTAGCCGTCCACTTCAGCTGCATACTTTGCAGGTGCGGCAGCCTTGACAGCTGGAGAAGCTCGGTAGGCAGGTCCACTGCACGCGTGTCCCCTGTGCTATGCAGCAGCGGCATGCGCGCATTTAGTTCCCTGCATACCAGGGTGCGGGTGCCCAAGCATACGGGTACTTCAGCTGTCTTCTGCAAAAAGGCATGCCCCTGGCACCGCCTCCCATCACAGTGCGGAGCTCACAGCGCTGAGCCCAGCATGCACAGCGGGCGCGGTTCCGGCCCCACCTCCCCTGGCAGCACCAGCACCCACTCACAGCCCAGTGACGTGTCCGGCAGGGTTGCATGTGATGTACTGCCAGGAGCAGTGGTGCTTGCTGCTTGGAGCCCAGCCCGCACTGGAAGCCCACTCTGGGGCGGCCCGAAGCAGCAGCACCACAAGACTGTGCATAATCGACGCTGCAGGGGGGAGGAGGGGAAGGAGGGCGGGAGGGCTGGGAGAGGCTCGCCTGTGCTCTCAAGTTGCGCCTGCAGACACAGTGTCCAGCCTAGCAGTGCAAATATTACAACGGTGACCCCCGTTCACGCACCTTCGCTTCCCAACGGCGGAGCAGCAGCGGCCTTCGCCAGCGGCGGCGGCAGAAGCAAGGACAGCGCCAGTGCCACCACAGCCAGGCCTCTCCCTCGGGCGGCTGCGCGCCGGCTGCGCTTCAGGCTGAGCAGCGCCATGCCTTGGCTCGGAGCGCAACTGTCTAAGTTGGGCTTGCAGGACGTGACGGAAGGCTTCGGGGGGCTTTGCCAGCCGGGTGTGCAAGCGCCCAGCGTCGCCGAAGGTACACGCCGTCGTTTGCACGATTTCCAAAAACACAAACCGACGGCAAGGAACGATGAAAGCCGTGTCCGGTCGAACGCACCCGCCCGTCCCGCCCTCTGCCCGGCCTCGCCAGCTGCTCAGTGGCTGCTCCTACGCTTAAGGTCTAAAAGGAAACTGCAAGTCATGTGCAACACTGACTCCCGTACAGGTGGCCCCTGCAAAGTGTGATTCACGTGGCACACAACACACACGGTGCTGGCGGCGGTGCCGGCCGGGAACGGTCACACCCTGTCCTGGCGTTGGACAGCTGGCTTGGAGGCAAGCCCTGTGCGGCGGCGTGAAGCGCCACGCACGCTGCGAAGCATCGCATACGGCAGGCCTGCTCCTCCACCCTACACGCCTGCAAGGCTGTCGCTGCCTGTCAAGACATGCCCCTCCTCCTCTGCTTCCCTGCCCCTGCCTCCTCACCCCGGTCCAGCTCTCTTTGCCTGGCCCTCCCTCCTCACCCACACCTCACCCTCCCCTTCCCCCCGCCCCGCAGGTCACTTTACAGCTGCCCCCCTCAAGCTGCCGCTGCCTGTCAAGACAGATGGGCACGACTTTGTGGAGTGACTGTACTTGGGTGAGGGGTTTCGCATCGTGCGGGTGGGTGAGCATTTTGCTTTTTCGGGCTCACAGTCTGTTTCTCCGCAAAGAAACTCGCGACACAGACCCCCAAGAGATAGCTGTGGGAAAATAAAAATAAAAAACGATGCAAAAGCAGAAGATGGGTGGAGAGCTACTGTACAATTGGGACGGGTATAGACTGGCATGTGAAGGGGGGGGGTGATGGGTGAATGGGGTGGGTTGCTGGGAGATGAAGCGTGGGACGGGTTGAGGTAAGGCAACGGAGGCAACATCCCACGTTTGGCGGCATGCGGCAGCAAAACAGGCAAGTCGGGGGGCGGGTCGCAAGAGAAACAGCATCCCCACCTCCCACCCACCCCTCACCGGCTCCCGCACTTCCTGCCTTCCTGCTCCCACCTGCCTGCCTGCCTGCAGGTGGCGCCGCACGGTGCGCCCTACGCCACGCACGCCACAGCTTAGAAACTGGTGAATACACCCTCCTCCCCCCCACCTGAAGTTGTAGAGGAATTGGCGGTGGTCGAAACGGTTGTCGTCGGGCGAGTAGTTCTCTGCGGGGAGGAGACAGCAAACAGGCAGCGTCTACACTCATACGTGTCCCTTTACGTGAGCAGGTGGCTCACAGGCTACAAATCGTCCTACTTCACCCACGAATTGAGCTGAGCGCTGGTAAAAGACAGCTTGCTGTTGGATGATGGCATTGCCGTGTAGGGGGAGGAGCAGGGTGGCCAAGCCGAGAGGAGCAGCAAGCGGTGCGGGCAGACGACAGGCGAGGTGACAGGCTGCGGTTGCTGTTCCATGAGACCGCTGCGGGCTTCTTGTGGACTTGACAATTGGAATGATTGATCGAGTGATGGAGTGATTGCATGCATGCAAGCAGACTTTTGCAGCTGGCAAGCCGCGGCGGTGGCGGGGCGCACCCGCGTGGTAGGCGGGCGTGAGGGTGGTGGCCTTGTGGCGGTTGATGGCGTAGTACCTGCAGTACCAGGGGGCACGTGGCAGGGCGGTACGCTCAAGAAGGGAGGTCCGGGCACCGACTACGTGCGCGTCCCAGCTGCCTATCCGACACACTGCCATCCCTGGGCACCCCTCTGCCCCTCCTGCTCCCCTGCCTCTCTTCCCTGAAAGCGCTACACTGCTCCAGAGGCAGAACTGCCCCACTGGCTCTCCTGCCCCGCACCCCTGCCCAGCCTATTCTGCTGTCCCACTCCCAGGCAGAATTGCAGCACACTCTTGAATGCCCACGTGCACGGTGCCACATCAGCACGCAACACATGACACCTCCATCGTTAATAGTCCCCTCCGCACTACTCCCTCCTCCTCCTCCGCACTCACTTGAAAAAGTGCTTCACTTTCTTGGCCACCTCTGCCGGCGAGTAGCGGTCGCGCCACTGCCCCAACAGCGTCCTGCGGCAGGCAGCCAACGAAGCAGGCGCAGCAGGTGGTCAGCAGGCGCAGCAGGTGGTAAGCAGGAGCAGGAGCAAGAGCAGGAGCACAGTGTGCTGGCGCAAGGGCAGCTGGTGGCAGGGAGCAGAGCGAGAAGGCTGCCAGTTGTGCTATGCCGAGCTAGTAGACAGTGTACTCCAGCGATGCATCCTGCAGAGTGCAGGCCACAGCGCCCCCGGCAGGCCACAATGCAGCAGCCTCCTGCGGGCTGCAGGTCACAATGGCAGGCCACAATGGCAGGTCACAATGGCAGGTCACAATGGCAGGCTGCAGGCCACAGCATCAGATCGCTCAGCAATTCACTGGCGCTGGCCGCGCAGCACACACACGCACCTGAACATGCTGATGGGGCCGCAGCGGCTTATCTTGCGCAGGCGGCCGTAGATGCGCAGCTCCTGAGAGGGGGGTGAGCAGGTGAGGAGTGAGGGGGAAGCAAGGAGGTAAGGAGGCGAGGGCGAAGGTGCACGTGAGCGCAGCACAGCACGGTGCAGAACAGCAGACCGCAGAAACAGTTTGTGCTGCGGACAATCTTCACAACGATTCCGCTTTCGTGCGCAGTCCCCATGCCTGGCTTCCTGCGCAGGAGGAACGCCTGCCCTCCCAGCCTGCCCTCCATAGGAAGCCCATGTTGCACTAGTGCAGACCCACTGCCGCCTCACATCATACGTCATCCCCATGTCCTGCTCGTCCGTCTGCTCCACCGCCCCATCATTCAGGGGCTCCAGCTCAGCAGTAGGGGCTGCAGGTGCAGGGGTAGATTGCACACGTTAAGCAACGACTCTGACGATATGGGTGCAGGGGCAGTGATGGAAAGGTGAGGATGGGAGGCACGTCGCGCATGCTGACCTTCAGAGGCAGCAGTGGGGGCTGCAGGGGCAGAGGGCTGCACATTGCTGGGCAGAGGGAAATTGCACACTCCTGTTCAGAGAAGATTCGAGCGAGATGGGGGCAGGGGCAGTGAGCACTGGGTGCCAGATGGTTGGGGGTGGGAGGCCGGCGCGAGGGAGAAGCGCTGCCCTTCAGAGGCCCCAGCTCAGCAGTGGGGACTGCAGCGGGATGGAGGGAAGGCACAGCGAGGGGCGAAAAGAGGGGGCGAGTATGGGAGGCATGGCGAGGGTTTCTCCTTTCTTGGCTCTAGCCCGGCGGCAGGACCCCGATACTCCCAACAGGCCGCACACCGATGCCTGCGCAGCCACGCCACCGATGGTGGCTCCGACACCTCACAGGTGACCTGCCCTGGCTTACAGCAAAGTGCCTGCACCCTTTGCAGCCAAAGTGCCTGCACCCTTTGCAGCCATGCCTGCTGCTCTGATCCCCTGAGCGCTCCGAGGACAGTTCCGCTTGCGCAACACAAGCAGCAGGAACCAGTGCCCACTGAGCAAAAGCAGCACCGCAATGCTACTAGCAAGGCACTCGACTGCGCCTGCTGGACCTCACGGCCCCTGGAGGCACCAACACATCACAGCAAGGATGGCAGGGCTGACGGGGCAGATAGCCCTTTGGAGTGGAAAGGGGAGCGGTGTGCTACGCGGCGCTGTGCGGCACACCCTTGCAGGTACACAGCAGGCGCACAGGCAGCGCAGGGCGCACAGGCAGAAGTGCTCAGGACCTCCTTCTGCTGCTGCCGATGCTTCTGCTGTTGCACATTGCAAATTTCGATGCGAATGAAAAAAGCTCCAAAGCGCACACACGAAAGTTGAGTGCTGCACCTCGCACCTGAGCCCAGGACAAGCAGGAAGCCCTTGCTGTTGCTAAACCCGAAACCCTAAAACCCTCATCCGCACCTGAGCCCAGGACGAGCAGGAAGCCTGTGCGGCCGCGCACCCAAGGCATCAGCTGCACACCAGGCAGGGGGAGGCAACGGGCGACAAGCAGCGTGGGGGCACCTGGTGCTGATAAGGATTGAAGCAGAAGCACTGGGTGTGGCGCCAGTGCACAGCACTGGGTTGATTCAACACACTGCTAGGTGTAAGCCCCTCTCAGACGCGTCAGCCTCCTCCTGCCCCACCTCCCCCGCCTACCAGCTGCCGTGCAGATAATAGGTGAACCATACACAACGACAAACGAAAAGGAAGGCCTCCCTCGACCCCTAAACCAACCACCACAGCCCCCATAGGCGATCCATGCCAGCAGGAAGTGCCCGCACCACCGAGGCCATTACCTGTTCCTTCCGACGAGAAACATGCACATTGCTTCAACAAAGTGGCAAGAAAGATGGGGCACACAGCCCCTCCACTCCAACTCAAGCAAGAAGGCCGGCAGCACCCCCCTTCCCCTGCTCCGTATGCCACCCGCCAAAAGTGGCATCCTGCCCTAAAACCGGCCCCCACCTGTGCCAGCAGGAAGGCCAGCAGCACTCCCCTTGCCTGCTCCTTTCGACAGCCACTTACAATGTGAACCTGGCACAAACAGCACCACCCAGTTGCCAGCAAGAAAGCCAGTCCCATTATACTCAATGTCAATGCAGGCGTGGACGACAAGTGGGCCCCAACAGGCAGGCGAGCACCATGCGCAGCCGGGCCTGGATGTTTTGAAGCGCCAGGTTCTCGGCGGGGCTCCCCCCGTACACCCTGCAGGGAGTTGATCAGGAGGGCAGGATGGAAGCATCCCAGGGTCATCACATCAACACAGAGGGGATTGCCTCGACATAAGGCCGCACTAGGCTGTCTGTGCTTGGGCTGCCGCTGGGCACCCTGCAGGAGGGCAGGGAGGGGGAGGCCAGGCTGGAAAGCATGCCCGGGCCATGACAGGATGGAAGCATGCCAGGGTAATAATAACTGGGGAGTGGACATGTCAGGGCATACCGCAGCGCCGAAAAACAGAATAGGAGCCGCCTTGCCAGGCGGTGCAGGCATGCCAGTGGATGTGTGTATAAACACACAACGTGCAGATTGACAGATAACATCCTGCATTCATTTTCCTCACCTCTACAAAGTGGGCACTCATTGTTTCTCTGGACAGAAGACTCGTGCGCCCCGAACGCCACCTGGAAACACTTTCAACCCACCGTGTCCCACGAAACGCCCCCTGTCCCCTAGACGCACCCGTGCCTTCCCTGCCACCATGAGGTTGCAAGCAGCCCCGCCCATGCCGCCTGGCACCGCCAGCGGTGCCCCGGAGTGGGCTGCCAGGCGGCTGCATCTGGCATGCCTGCGAGCGTGCGCACATGCGCCCGTCGCCGTGCCCTGCTGCAAATGAGCACACTCATCTGCAAATGATCACACTCATGCCAGGCAAGGGTACGACACCAGCGGGGGCATGCAAGGCCCTGCACGGAGCACAGGCACTGCAGGGTGCCCTATCTGCCGCCAGCCCGCCTGCCGCCAGCCCCCAGGCCGGCCCTATATTGCGTCGCCGGGTGCTGCGCTGCGCGCAATGCTACATTGCTCTTGAGCAGTTCTCCGGGGCTCAAGGGGCTTCGGGAGCTTTAGAAACTTGTCGACATCGCTTGCGGTCCCAAGAGCACCTCCCATCGGCTAGGTGGAGCGGCTGAACAACACATTACGGGCGCCAGGACCACAAAGAAACAAACAGAGCGGAAAAAGATGCAGTAAATCGGCAGACGTGCCGCCCAATGGGAGCAGAGGGGCTCGACGGCGGGGTGGCCGTCTCAGGGGGTTTCCCGACCGGGAGGCCTACCTGGGCTGCTGATACCCCTGCTGGATCAGCCATTTGCCGAACAGGTAGCGTCTGGCAGCCACCCTCGACTCCTTTCCTCCCCTCGTAAATGCAACACTCCCACGCTGATGGAACATGTCTCCCACTGCGCAGCTGGGGCCGGTTGTCGTTGGGGGAACAGGTTGACAAAAGGTAATGACAGAAAGTGTAAGGCAGGCAAGCGGGGGAAAGTAGGGTGCAATGGGAGAGCAACAAGCAACAGGAAGCGGAGGGAGGGTTCATTTGTACAAATGCAGCGACGGGGCGTGAAAAAGGGAGGGGTTGTCTTTAAAGCGAAAGCACCGGGGATTCTGAAGCACAGGCCGCAGCAGCAGCAAATGGGCTGGCGGTGGGAACAAAAAATGTGTGCGCGAGAGGGCGCGGAAGCACCCGCGCACGTGCGCAGCACGCGCTCACGCGTCGCCTGCAGGCGGCGAGGGTCCGCGCTGCTGCTGCTGCTGCCCAACCACCGCGCCCAGCAGCACCCCCACGCTCTCCTTGAGGACGCCAGTGGCGCCCTGCACCTCGGCCACCTTGACGTCGCGGGTCTCTAGCTTGGCGCTCAGGGCGTCAATCTTGGTGTCAATCTTGTTGTCGAGTGACGTCCTCAGGCCGTCAATCTTGTTGTCGAGTGACGTCCTCAGGCCGTCAATCTTGGCGTCCATGTGCACGTGCAGCGCCCAGCCCCCGGCGAACAACACCAGTGTCTGTGCCACAACCTGCCCGTCGGCGCGTCCTGCGGGGCGGGGAAGGCGCAGCGGGGGGCGCAGCGGGGGTGGCGTGAGCAGATATGGGGATCCCAGATGCAGGCGATGCAGGCACGCGGGCGATGCGGGCGATGTAGACACCCCATCTCGCCGCAGTCCCCGCTTTTCTCACCGCTCTTCACCGCCGCTCAGCACCACTACACCCTCCGCCCTTTGAGCCGATGCTCCAATCCCGCCCAGCCACAAACCTGCCGTTCCCCTGGTCTAAAACAGCCTCCTCCCGCCCTTTTGGACTGTCCCAGAAACTCAGAACACTCCGCTGACCCCGCCCCGCCGTGCTTTGCGTGACTTCCTCCTGTGACATCGAACCAGCAGATGCGGGCGCCTGCTGCAGCCCCGGGCGTGTCCCACCGCACCGGACTCGGGCGACAGCTGCACCAGGCGTCCCGCCCGCGCGGCATAGCCAGCACGCRAAGAGAAGGCGCCCATGCGGGCGCCCGCCGCCGACGCTGGCACGCTGGCGGCCGCCGCGGGA
>JTEE01000013.1:641042-653086 GCA_002896455.3 Chlorella sp. ArM0029B | reverse complement strand
AGCTCTCTCATCGGACGCCCCCCACCTGTGCCCATGCCCCTGACCCTGCCTCCCAGCCAAACGCCCACTGCCCGCCAGCGGCAGGCCGAGCTTGATGCAGGCGCCCTTCTTGTCCCATGGCCACCACCCACTGCACCAACCTTTGCATTTACAGCACATCTTCTGCTTTTGCATTTTATTTTTATTTTTATTTTCCCACAACCCCAAGCTGTCTCTTGGGGGTCTGTGTCGCGAGTTTCTTTGCGGATAAACAGACTGTAAGCCCGAAAAAGCAAAGCACACCACCCACTTGCCCACTTTACGCTCTCACCCACCCACTCACCCGCCAGCGCCAGGCCGATGTGTGGCGCCTGCGGGGTGAAGAGCTCCTCGCAAGTTTCGGCAGCCAGCACGGTGTCGCGGAAGCACAGGGCTGCGGGGGGGAGATGGCAGAGGCAGGAGCATAGGAGTCAGGCAGTTGTGGGGAGCTATTCCGCCAATGACCTGGAGGCACCCGAGCAGGACCCTTCTCCCCCCCAAAGCACAGCCCATCAAACCAAAACGAGAAGACAACACTTCGGGGCGCCAGAGCAGGACCCTGCTCCCCCCCGGAAGCGCCGTTCATCATGCATGCAAAAACTCCAGGGACCTGCCAGGCCGGCTCTGGGTTGGTTTTGACACCCCCGCTTCGCCCACTGCAGGCATACAGCATGTGCTTACACTGGTGCCTACACTGGTGCCTATACTGCTGCGTCACCGGCCCCTGGGCCGCACCCTGGTCGCCCAGCCCGCTGCGCTGTGCAAGCGCAGCCCCTCATGCCAGCTGGCAGCCAGCTGGCAGCGCCACGTGCAGATGATGCGCACACCAGGGATGCGTGCCCACGCCACACCCGCCCACCCACCCACCGGCGTCGCCAAAAGGCCCACCCACCAAAGGGCCCACCAAAGGGCCCACCCACCAAAGGGCCCACCCACCAAAGGGCCCACCCACCGGCGTCGCCAAAGGGGCAGTTCTCTTGTCCCGTCAGCCGCTGCAGCGCTGCCGGCAGGCCGTGCTCCTCGGTGGTGCGCCGGCGCTTCCAGGTGGAAAAGTAGCGCATCTCCCTGCAAGGCAGCAGCGCACATACATTGTACACATATGTAAGGGGTCTGTGCCGTTGAGCCTTCTAAGTAGCGCGGCTCCCAGCGTGGGCAGCAGTGCATGCAGGTGTACAGCATCCATTGATCAGCGGTGCGGAGGGCGCTTGCAAGTGGGGAGGTCGTGCGTCTCTTTGCAAGGCAAAACCAACAGCACACTCGCCATTTGTGGATGCCGAGCCCACCTGTAGTTGCCGTCGTTTGCGAGGTGCAGCTTGGGGCGGATGAGCAGGACGCGGCGGTTGAGCAGGAAGACCCTGCGGGGAAGAAGGCGAGGGGTGGGGTTGTGTGGGGTGGGAGGGGTGCCAGAGCGGTCAAGCTGGCGGTTCACATCTCGCAGCGCCCAGCAATGCCTGAGAATGACAGCGTGCACGTCGATATTGAAAAATACACATCATGCAGCACCTAGAAATGCCTGAGAACGACAGTGTGCACTCCGATATCGAAAAATACACACCATGCAGCACCCCAACAGTGCCTGGGAATGACAGCGTGCGCGCGGTTGTCAAGGCAGCAGGAGGGAGGGGCGACACACCCCGTGCCGTGGCAAAGCCGGTGCGCGCCCAGCCCCTGCTGCTTGCGAGCCCTGATCATTCCAAACTCAGTCGATTGATTACTAGTCAATGCAGTCCCCGGGGAGCCAGCACAGGATATTGCGCTTGTCCGGACCGTGCACTCCCGTCCTCACAATACACGCCCACAGCAGGGACCCACGCCCACCTGCAGTCATAGCCGGGCGTGTAGTTGTAGCGTGGAACGCCCGTCCCACCAAGTACAACCTTCTGTCTTCACAACAAGCCCACGCCCATCACACGCCCACGGAACGCCCACGCCCACGCCATGCCAACAGTACGCCCACAGTACGCCCGCGGCACGAACCCAGGCCCACCTGCAGTTGTAGCGCACGCCGCGGTGGATGACGGGCATGCCGACATCGCACACAATGTCGTCTGTGTGCCCCCCCTCCAGCAGCTCAGCCACACACTCCTGCGCCACGCAGCACGGGGGATGGGGAGAAGTGTTGCATGCAGTGCTGCATCTCGGGGGCTGTGTCGGAAGGTGCGGTGCAACCAAAGCAGGCTGACAGCCCAACAAGCAGGCGACTCCTGGGACTCAGCCTGGCAGCACTGGCCATGGGTGCAGGTAGGCCCCAGCCACGCCCCCGGTGCTCCTAGCCTTCCCTTCTCTACTTCAGCAAAAGGGATTCTACTAGGCCCCACGGCATCCAGAATCCACCCCTGGCACCTGCCCGCACACCCACCCACCTGCCCCAACGCTGCAAGCGCTGCAGGCGAAACCCAGCTCCGATGCCTGCAGGCGCAACCCAGCCCTGATGCAGGCCCATCAACATCCCTGCAAGCTCTGCAGGGCCCAACCAGCCCTGAGGTACTGCAGTGCCAACCCAGCCCTGCTGTGCTGGCAGAGGGCCATGCCCCCCAAAAGGTGCGTCTCTCTTACAAGGCCAGAAGAAGGACATGCCTGCTCCCCAAAAGACTTGGCAATTCTCTCACCCACGAGTGCTCCACGGTGTCGTGCTCAATAAAGTGGTCCTCACACCCATAGCCAGGGATCTCCAGCTCGGGCCCCACCTGCGTGAGGTGGCGCAGTTTTAAAAGGGGTTGGAGCAGAGCGTGACATGTAGTGCTGCGGTACAGCTGGAAGCAGCCAGACGGAAGCAGTCGGAATGGCACGCTGAGGCCCTCGCCTGCTTGCAAGATGCTTGCAAATGCGGGAGCCTTGCACCCGCCCAGTCATCTTGGCCGGCACCATGCCCTTCCGATGCAGGTCTCCCATGTTGCTGCGACAGCGGGGCGCACCCGGTAGCGTGCCCCGCGGCGGCGGGCCTCGGCGATAGAGGCGGTGATGCGGCGCAGGTTGCCCTCAAAGTCCAGCGCCCACTGGTCCAGGTTGCATGTGGCCAGCACCGCCACCCGCTGCTGGGACACCATCGCAGGGCGGTGCGCCTAACGAGGCGCCGAAAAGGAGAGGCGGAGGGTTGGCAGTCGGGTGATGGAGTGGGCCTGTTCTAAGCACGTTTCGATGGCACCGTGTGATATCCAAGGTGTGCAGGCGCAATGCCATGTGCACAAACGTGCAGGGTCCTGCGAATTTTCAGTCGCAGCATGCCAAAGCACGGTGCGGGAGTTCGTGAGCGCCTTGTTGCCATCTGCACATTCCCTGTGCACCACGACACCATCGGATCACTCCCAGCAGCATGCGCTAGCGAGCGCAGTATTTGTGGGCCGTTCAGAGGCGGCTGCGGTCCGTGTCTCTAGCTTCAACCGGAACACGGCATTTTGAAGCCGCTCGGAATCCACCCGAAGCGGCGATTGGCACTCTCAAGTCCGCACCTGTCCTTCTCAAGGTGATGACCGGCCTGGCCTGAAGTGGCTGTGAGCAGAGACCTCACCGGGTCGCACAATGCTCCAATGCGCCCGCTGCGCCCAGACCTTGCACCTGCTCTTGCCGCCGGTGCTGGCTGGCCGCCGCCGCCCCGCGCCTCGCCCCACTGCTGCTGCCGCCGCTGCCTGCCTGCAGGCCGCTAGCCATGGAGGCGGCGGGAGGGGTGCAGGATGTGGAGTCCTCGGAGGACCTGGGCTTCTTGTTCCGGCGCATCGGCGAGATTGCGTTCAGCTCGGCCAGCGCCCAAAACTACCCTGGACCGGCCAGCAGCGTGGCCGTGGCGGCACAGGCGGGAGTCGTGTTCTTCAGCGATGCAGCAGGTGGGTGCTGAGCGGCAGCAGGAGGAAGCGTGCAGTCTAATCTTGGGCTCTGCACAGGCATCCACTGCTCTCAACTGCGGCTCGGCCACGCTGCCGCCCCTCATCCCGCCTGCTCCTTGTGCCCCACTGCCATCGCCTGCAGGAGTGTATGCCTGCCGCACCGCCAACCTGCTGCCGCGCCTGCAAAAGTGGAGCAGCGACGAGTGAGTCTCTGCGTGCCATGATGGAGGGAGGCGGACAGCTGCACACAGGCCAGCCGGGTGGCAGTAGCTATCTACGCTGGACCACACATGACATCACTGTGCAAGGCCCAGAGCCTGAATTTATGTGCATTGAGCCCGCGGGCAAAGCAGGCCCTCTCATCACCCATGCTGACCCGCCCGCCCTCCCGTCACGCCTGCCTGCCCCCACACAGAGAGATGCCTCTGACCAGCGCTGCTGAGGTGGCGGCCGCGGTGCTGCCGCTGCCGGGGACTCCCCTTCTGGCCCTGTCGCCAGACGCTGCGCTGCTGGCCGCCTGCAGCGGCAGCACGGTGCACATTTACAGCACCCAGCAGTTGATGGCGGGGAGCACTGCTGACCTGGCAGTGCACGAAGTACCTGGGCAAGTGGAGCAGCTGACATGGCGCACCGGCTCTGGCAGCGGCGAATATGCCGCAATGCTGGACGATGGCAGCACCCACTTGGGAAGCCTGGCACACGGCAACGTGACATTGCTGGCAGCTGCCCCCGCCCCGGCTCGCTGCCTGGCGTGGAGCCCCGACGGCAGCCGGCTGGCAGTTGGGTGCTGCGACCAAGTGGTGCTGCTGGCAAGCGACGACAGCTGGCGCCAGGTGGCGGGTGTGCGAGTGGAATCCACAGAGGTTCAGGATGATGGGCAGCAGCTGGAGGTTGAATCTCTCAGCTGGGTGGCGCCTTCAGCCCTGATGGTCAGCAGCAAGCTGAGCACAGCCGACGGGGTGGAGGAGCCGTACGCTCCGCTGTGCATGCTGACGTGGCGAGGCGGCCAGGTGGAGCCGTCGGCCGACAGCCTGCAGCTCTCAGGTGCGATGCTGGGCTGCGTGGTGCCTCTTTGCACATGCAGCTAGATTTTGGTACCTGCTTTGGTGTCCTCTTATTGCAGAGGCTGTTGCCAGCAGCACCCACGGACTGCGCCTCTGGCCGGCCACACTTTTGCAGGCCCCTGCACGTGCCCATTCGCCTCCTTCCCCCGCCTGATCACATTTTGCACTGTCTTTATCGTGTGTTGCTGCTCCTGCGCTGCAGAGTTCTTTGCCAACAACATCATGGAGGATGCCGCCTCGCAAGGGCCCTGGCTGCGGGCTGCCACCGTGTCGCAGGTGCGCCGCCCGCCCGCCTGCCTGCATGTTGCTGCAGTCCTGCCGTGGGCGCACACAGGAGGCAGCGCCCGCTTGCCCATCCGCCTCCCTGCTCGCACGCCAATGCTGCAGTGCTCTGAGAAAGCTGGCGCAAGTGTGCATGCGTGTGTGTTGGTTCACTGGTTGCAGCCACACCGTTTCCCGCTTCCCAACCCAAGACACCTGTTGTGCCTCCGTCCCTTGCGCCCACCCACCGCCTGCCTGCCCTGCCTTGCCTGGTTTGCATTGGTGCAGTGGGGCGCCACGGTGTATGCGCACCGCAAGGCTGCGGACGATCACGTGAAGCTGGCAGCCTTGGTGGGAGGGCGGCCCATGGCGCCTGACCTCACCGACGACCGCCTGGCAATCCGCATCCCCAATGCGCCAGGTAGGCGGTGATAAGGCACGCATGGCTGGCCTCCCCAGGCAGCATGGACAGCATGGGCAGCTGCAGCGTGGCCCTCCTGGTGCTCCCTGCATATGTTCTAGCCTGCCTCCCTGCCCGCCCATATCCTTCCGTCCCTGACCCGCCTGCCTCCCCACCGTCCCTGCCTGTGTCCCTTCCTGACCCGCCTGCCAGCCCACCTCCCCTGCCACCTCCCATGCCTGCCCTTCCTCTTTGTCCCGCCTGCCTTGCCTTGTCCTGCCGTGTTCCCTTGCAGACGACGAGGACAATTTTGTGGTGGGCCTGGGAGTTGACGTGACCACCAATGCCGTGGAGGTGCCCCACCCCACCGACCCGGATGCCGACGACCTGCTGCCCCAGCCGCTGCTGCTGGTGAGATCCGGGAGCCTGCTGGGCGTGCTGTGGTGGGCGCTGCACTCTCACATCGAATGCACACCCGCTCCAGACTTGCTGTGAATCTTGGGCGGCAGACGGAAGGGTGCATGACTTGTAGCCTCGCAGCGTGCTTTGTTGCATGGTGTGCTGTGCCTGCTGTGCCCTGCTGTGCCCCCTAGCTTACCTTTTTTCTTTTTTTTTCAACACCAGCCTGCCCAACTTGTTCTGGAGCTCGGCATCTGCGTCGGGCCTGATACCACCAACTCACGTCTGTTGTGCTGGCTGCCGCCACCCGCAGGTGGCCACATCCGATGGCGTGCTCCGCTTCTACACTTTTGGGCGCATGGACAGCTCTGCCGGCGGGCACGCGCCCTGCATCTTGGCGCCACCACAGGCGCTGCCTGCTCCGCCGCCGGTGGCCGCTGCAGCAGCAGCCCCTGCACAGGCGCAGCCAGCGGCTCCCTCTGTGGAGGCCCAGGCTGCCAGCACGGCTTTGCCCGACGAGGAGTCTGATTTTGAAGAGGTGTGCTAGCTGCTGCTGCTGTTGGGGCGGTGGATTGCTGGCTGGCTGGGCTGGGCTGGCTGGGCATCGCTTCTGCTGGGTCGCAGCTTTGCATGCTCTGCTGCTGGCATATGCTCATGCACCAAGCGTGGCCGCTGCCATGGGCCTCTGTCTGGTCAATGGTGCCTTTTTGCATGCCTGGATGTCAGGGGCACACCGTCAATGGGCGCGCCGCTCACCGCTCTCTCTTTATGACTGCTCTGTCGTGCAGGAGGAGGAAGACGAGGAAGACGAGGAAGACGAGGAGGAGGAGGAGGAGGAGGAGGAGGAAGAGCCGTCTGTTGAGGCCAAGGCAGCTGCCACGGCCCTGCCTGGGGAGGAAAGCGAGTTTGAGGTGACCTTCAGCTGCCGCCTGGGCCATGCTTCCCATGGACCGTTCTGGGCAAGAAGCCACCTCTGCTTGCACCCCTGCCCAGTGAATGCAAGACAGACCCCCCCCACTGTAGGCCTGGTTCTGTGGTGTGGTCGACTGCAGACTCACGTCACGACGCGGTGAGCATGTGTGTCACCCCCTACCCTTTTGTTTGCTTTCCGCCTTGCAGGAGGAGGAGGAGGAAAAGGAGGCAGAGGAGGAGGCAGAGACACCCAAGAGCACCGCCCGAGCCGGTGCAGCCGCCGTGCCAACGAGGCAGCCGGAGCGCCTGGCGGCCATCCCACCAGCTGACGAGGCTGCCAGTGCAGGCACGGCAGCCAAGCCGCTGTTCTCTTTTGCTTCGGGCGGAGCGAGCGGCGGTGGCCTGTTTGGCGCCACGTCAGCACCGGCCTTTGGGGGGCCAGCTTTCGGGGCACCTTCCGGGTTTGGCTCGGCTGCTGCATCCTCAGCACCCGCCTTCAACTTTGCCAGCAGCACGGCAGGGGGAGCAGCAGCGGGCTCCGCGCCTGCCTTTGGTTTTGCCAGCAGCGCAGCAGCAGGGTCGGCGCCTGCCTTTGGGCTTGGCGGTAGCGCAGCAGCATCGGCACCTGCCTTTGGATTCGGCAGCAGCGCAGCAGCGGGTTCAGCTCCTGCTTTTGGGTTTGCCAGCGGTGGAGCAGCAGCAGCCGGCTCTGTGCCTGCCTTTGGCTTCGCCAGCAGCGCGGCAGGGGGCTCAGCTCCAGCCTTTGGGTTCGGCAGCAGTGCAGCAGGCACAGCAGCGGCATCCGCGCCTGCCTATGGGGTTGGAGCACCAGCAGCGGGCGCCAGCAGCAGCGGTTTCAGTTTTGGTGGGACCAGTGGAGGTTTGTTTGGTGCATCTTCAATGGCAGCTGCAGCCCCCTTTGGCGCTGCACCCGCTGCCGGCAGTGCAGCAGCAGCGGCCCCAGCAGCAGCAGCAGCTCCTGCCAAGCCACAGGCAGCCTCCCAGCCGCCCATGCCGTCCTTTGCCCAGGCAGCAGAGTCACAGAAGCTGCTTGCCAAAGTGCAGCCAGCGGCAGCCAAGCCAGCCTCGTCCCAGCCGCCCATGCCGTCCTTCGCCCAAGCAGCAGAGTCGCAAAAGCTGCTTGCCAAGGTGCAGCCAGCGGCAGCGGCAGCTAAGCCGGCCGCTGCAGCCTCCTCTCAGCCTCCCATGCCGTCGTTCGCCCAAGCGGCAGAGTCACAGAAACTTCTTGCAAAGGTGCAGCCAGCGGCAGCAGCAGTCAAACCGGCTGCACAACCACCTGCAGCTGCAGCGCCGGCCCAGCAAGCACGTCTGGAAGCAGCCCAGCCGCCCCCCAAGACTGCTGTGCAGGCGCCTTCTCCCAAGCTGGCTGGTAAGTGCATGTTCCCTATGCCCATCACTCGGGGTAACGGGCTCTGCCTTTGTTAGTCAACTCACTGCGCCGTGCGTGTCTGCCTTTGTGCTCTCTCATCGCGCTGCCCAATGCTGCACACTCCCTTGGCCCAATGCCCCCTGCATTCAAACTACGTCCCGTGTGTGTGCAGGCGAGGCGCGGGAAGCGGCAGCTATGGAGGCCGATTTCCTGCGCTCTCTGCACCAGACCCGGCAGCTGGAGGCGGAGATGCACGATGCACTGGCGGCAGTGCTCAAGGTGACTGGGCTGCTAGTGGGCTCCTGCTCGTTTTGAAGGGATGGGTCACTAGAAGCGGAGATGCATTGGCGGCAGTGGTCAAGCTGGAAAGCCCCAAACATCTGGGCATGGGTATTGCTTCGGCTTTCCAGCTGTCCTTGGCGGGACGGCTGCAGGCAGGGACACACAGGCAGTGGTGTTTGTACATCAGGGTCCAAGCATGTGGCGGTGCTCAGACAGCCGATGCAGAGCGGCTGAGACACAGAGTGTTTGGATCACAGCAGACGTCTGTGAGCTCTCTGCGGGTTTGTGGGCATCTGTCTGTGACTGCGCGTGCTGGCAAGCGACTGCAGGGGCCTGTGAAGCTAGGCGGGCCAATCTTGGACCAGGCGTCGGTCTTGAAGCCAAGGTCATAACCAGGCCAGCATTGCAACCACACTGCTGCAGGTGACGGAGGGCCCACACACCGCCGCGGCGTTCATGCAGCTGCAGCAGCGCACCCGTGAGCTGCAGCAGCGTGCGGCGGCTGCCAGCGGCAAGCTGGAGCAGCAGCGGCAGCAGGTGGCAGAGGCGTCTGCAGCTGCCAAGGTGGGGGCTTCTGCTCACGAGCTTTGCTGTGCTTTGCTTGATGCCAGCAGGGCAATCACCAGAAGGAGGGGTGCATGAGGAAAATAAGCTCGGCCTGTACTCCACACGCCTGCTGCTCATGGTCGGCTTTGATTGACTGAATCGCCCACGCCTCGCTGTCCCCACCGGCGTCTGTGGCTCGCCCTGAACATAACGACAATGGGAACATTCGGTGTTTTCTCAGCTTCTACCGGCCCCGCCTTTGTCCTGCCCCCCCGCAGGATGCGCTGCGCAAGTGCGACGCCATGCCGGCCTTCAAGCCCGGCACCGCCGACAGCGGGCACGCGCTGCAGCTGCTGGCAAAGCAGCCGCTGGAGCCGGCGCTTGCGTCACTCAGGTGGGGAGGCACTGGGGGCTTGTGTGTACGTGTTAGTGGTGTGCTTACAAAAGACTAGCTGCTTTGCTGGGGCCGGCGCTGGCCTCCCTGCCACCGGACAGTTTGCTTACGTGTGTTTGTTGGACATGTGAGCATGCAACTTGAGGGCTTGCTTTGTGCTCCGAACTTTGGTGCCTACCATGCTTGCTGCCGCAGCATGGGCCTGTGCTGCAGACTAGCACATTCCCAGAGCTTTCTGTGGCAGCGGCGGAGGCGCGTCCGTTGCCTGCGTGCACCGCCACACATTGCCGCCCCTTCCTTTGCTGGAAAAAACTGCAGGGATGACATCCGCGCACAGCTGCAGCAGCTGCGTTTGACGGCCGATGACCTGCAAGAGTGCCTGATGGTGCGTGGGATGGGCGCTGGATGCATGGCATGCATCCACGCTGCTGGTGGTGACAGTCGATCGCATCTCAAGCCCTGTTGTCCACAGTACTTTGGGCATGTTGCACAGGGCAGCCTTGCTGTGGGTGGCAGCACCCATGCTCACCCCCTTGCCCCTGCATCTCTCTCTCTGCCTGCATGCATGCCTCACGGGGGCCTCCCTGCAACTGCCCGGGTGCACCCCACGCCCCCTCGGTGCAATCAACGGCACCATCATCATCGCTGCTTGCCAAAGGGCCTGCCAAAGGGCCTGCGGAGCCTGCTGAGCCTGCCTGGCCTCGCCGGGCACCACCCCAGCAAGCAGGTCCACACTCACCCTCTCGGCTCCTGCCCGCCCCGCCCCGCCCTGCCCTGCCCTGCCCTCTTGGCAGGCCATGGAGGAGCGCCAGCGACAGCTGCGCTCCGGCGACGCCCCGCCCCAGCGGCTGACCACGCAGCACATCTACAACGCCGTCAACGCGCAGATGTCCATCATCCATGCACAGGTGGGCCCCTGCTTGCGATGTACAATGGCCCCCCTGTCCCCCCCAATGCATACCCCACTCACCTGGAGTGTGCCCACCTGTGTGAGCACAAGCAACGCACAATCCCATGGCACTTGGCCTTCACCACACCCTCAAACAACAAGCAACGTTCATGGAACAAGGCCGAAAGGAGGAGGGTGTTGCCCAACCCACCTGGGGGTAAACAATGTAGTTCTCAATGGATCTTTTGATTGGCGACCTCGGCAAAGCAGTGTTTGCATGCATGGGTGGTTGGGAAGGGGAGGGGGCAGCTGCAGGCTTGTGGCACGGCAGTCAGGCAGGCTTGTGGCATGGCAGGCAGGCACGCTGGCAGCAATCATCGGGGTTGTGGTCAGCACGGGTATGCCCCCTCGGTTGCCCAGCCACTGCTTCCTCCTACTTCTGCCTCACATGCTGGCGGGCCGTGCTCTATGTCGAATACCTCTTTCAAACACAAGGCCAGTTCTGCACAGCATCTGTGACAACCTTTGACAACCCGGAAATCTAGTGAATTGATGTAGTGTACACTTTATGTTACGCACCCGCGGCTTCGTTTGCCGCAAAACATGATGTCTACATTGTGTGCCAGCTTCCTTATCTATTATCGCCTCGCCCTGGCCCTGCAGGCCTCCCGCCTGTCTGAGCTCACCTCCCAGCTGGAGTCACGAGGCCTGCTGGAGAACTTCGACCTGGATGTGGACTTGGACGGCCTGGGGGGTGAGGCCATGCTGTGCTGCGCTGTGCTCCACGCTGTGCTCCACGCTGTGCTGTGCTGTGTTTTGCGCTGCGCTGCGCTTCAAGCTGTGCTGTGCTCCGCTGTGCTGTGCTATGCTTCACACCGTGCTGGGATGCATACTGTGCCGTGTTCCATGCTGCGCTGCGCTGAGCTGTGCTGTGCTTCACGCTGTCCTGCGCGTTATGGTCTGCCTCGATGTGCTGCGGCATGCTGCGCTATGGAGCGTCCTCTTAGAGTGTGGTCTTGGATGTCTTGGGGGTTGGAAGCCCCGTGCTTGTGCTGCGCTGGCCTGTGCCAAACCACGGTGGCGTGCTGCGCTGTGGCATGCTGTGCTGGTCGAGCTGGGTGCCTGTGGAGGTTGTGCCGGCGCCCGCTGCCTGGGCACAACGCATCCCCGTCACAGCCATGCACACCTGTCTAGCTGCCTGCCCTGTCCTCACACGCACTCCTCTACGCTCCTTGCCCTTTTCAGAGGAGGACGATCTGGGCGGGTTGGCTCCCATGAACCGTCACCTCACGCGGCTCGTGCTCACGCCAGGCAGCGCCACACCCGGCGCACGCGCCGGCGGCTCCCGCTCCCCCGCGCCCCACGACAGCACGGGCAGGCGGCGGTCCCCCTGGCGGCTGGTGGCAGAGTCCCCAGCAGCCTCCCAGCAGGGAGGCAGCAACAGCCAGACACCGCTGAGCCAGCAGCGGCGGTCCCCGCTGGCGCTGGCGTCGCCGGGTGCGCCGGCCTCGCCCCTGGCTGGCGGCCCTGCCTGCCGCTGGCTGCAGCTGCAGCAGCAGCTGCTGCAGCGCTGCCAGGGAGAGGCAGGCGGCATCCGTGTGACAACTGCCAAGAAGCGGGCACCCGCAGGGTTTCCGGCACCCGCAGCGCCGCCCCCGCCGCCGCCCG
>JTEE01000013.1:601583-622081 GCA_002896455.3 Chlorella sp. ArM0029B | reverse complement strand
GTATGTGGGCGACTATGTGAAGATCAATGTGGGGGATGAGAACCCCAAGGGGTGGAGCCTGGCACAGGTTGAGGAGCTCTACCAGACGCCAGACGTGAGCCGGCTGGGGGAGGGAGGCAGCCTGATGGCAGGGGAAGCGGGTGGGGGCTGGGCTGCCAGGGTTGACTGCAGTGCATGGGTGGGCCAGGCAGGCGGGGTGCAGGGTGTGGCACGGCTTAGGGACGTGGTGCAGGTTACACGGCAGCATAAGATTCCCGAGTGTTTGGGAAGGGGCAGGGATACAGTGGCCGGGTGAGGGCGCACACACGTGTTTGCCCGTGCTTTGCTGTGCTGTGCCGTGGTGCGCTGTGCCTGTGTGCTGTGGCCTCAAGCCTGCGCGCACCGCCTTGTGCTGCACCCCTCCCAAGCCATGTGCTCACCCTCCCAAGCCCTGCCCTGCCATGTGCTCGCCCGCCCGCAGTCCCAGCGCATGATGCGGCTGCACTGGCTGTATGCCTCGCACGACAAGGACACAGCGCTCATCTACGCAAGGAAGGGCAAGCGGAAGACCGCCAAGCAGAAGGCGGCGGAGGAGGAGGGGGAGGAGGGGGCGGTGGAGGAGCAGCCGTGGATGGCGGGAGGCAATACATACCACAAGGGTGAGTGAGCCATGGCCGCCTTTCAAGGTCTTCTCGATTTTTATTCAAAAACAGGTGACAGGACTGGAACCTTGCCTCCCTGCTATGGAGCATCGGATGCACCCAGCCGGACACGTTCTAGGATGCAAGTTGTCCCGACCTATAAGAAACCCCACACCCTGGTAGGGAATGCTGACCCAAACCATGACATGTCTTGGAGGTGCGCTCTGCTGCTGCCGGCCATTAGCATGCGTTGGGCCGCCATTGGCTGCGTCCAAGCAAGGGTTGAGCACTGCGCCTGCTCGTACGCAGTTTATATCTGAGACCTGCCCACCACTCCGGCAAGCTCTCGCTCGCATGCCTGCCCGCCCACTGTCCCGCCTTTTGCGTCTTATTGTACGCAGTGCAGCAGCGAGATGTGCCACAGAGGGTGCAGAGGCACAACACGTGCGTCCCATGTCTCGACTGTGCCCCCCAAGCCCCCCCCACTGCTCCACACCTCAGGCACATGGTGCACAGGAGCCCTGTGTTGTGTGCTGAATCAGCCCCTGCCCCACACGTGCAGCTGTGGAGGGCTTTGACGAGCGTCAGGTCTTCCGTGCCCGCGACAACAACTCCTACCCCCACGAATACAACATTGGCAGTCTGGAGTGGTGAGCGAGCCGTCTGCAGGGCCGCCAGACCGCTGCCTGCTGCGGTTGAAAGAGGGCTGGAGGGTGTTGCGCGGCCTTAAGGGGGACACCATGGCGCCAAGGCTGGAGTGGCGAGGCATTGCCGCGATGCCGCACCATGCCTGCCCGGTGGGCTCTTCTGCATTGCCAGGTGGCCGCCGACTCAGGCCCTTAAAGTGCAGCCCTCCGATGCGCCGGCTGCCCGGCCTGCACACCGCCTGGTCTGCCTGCACCGCTTGCTGCCCACCCACCTCCCACCTTTTGCCCTCTCAAGCCGCCTTACCATCCCACGCTAGTTGCCCTCTTCTTCTCAGCATTGGCACGCCGCTTACCATGGCTCTGCTGCGCTTTCTTCCCGTGTGCAGCAAGCTGCGTGTGGTGCAGGTGCTGCCGGATGAGGAGCCGCCGGAGGACTGCGACTGCTGGTGGACCCTGGGTGAGTGAGGGAGGGAAGCACACAACAGCTGTGTAGCACCCTGGTTGGCAAAGACCACTCTGCAGGCAACAATGGGCGGGTAAAAGGTAAGCGGGCAGGCAGGTATGCGGGCAGGCAGGTAGGCGGGCAGGCAGGTAAGCAGGCAGGCACACAGCGAGCGGGCGTGGGGGTGGAAAGCACGACAGCTGTGTAGGTTGGCAAAGGCCACCCCAGCTCAAGCGGTCACCTCTGCTTGAGGACAGTGTGAGTGCCCTACCTAGGCCAACTTGGCCCACTTGGGTAGTTGCTGGACCCAGCTCCAGCGAGCACTCAACCATTTCCGGCTTGAGGACTGTGTCACGGGGTGGGGCTTGTGCTGCAAGTTTGATGGGTTGTGCCCTCATTCGACACCCACTTTTACGGCCCGCGCTATGCTTGCACTATGCGCGCACCGCACCGCACCGCCACGTCACACGGCACCCGCCCCTGCCCCTTCCCCCTTCCCCCATTTCCCCCCTCCCCCCAGAGTTTGACCGCCGCTTCCTGACGTTTGAGGTGCCGGCTGAGGTGGCGGCGGAGCAGCGGCGCAAGTTCCTGGCCTCGCGCCCCAAGGGCACGCCGGTGGTGAGCTGGCGGTGCCGACTGTGTGCAATCAGTACATTCTGTGTAGAGTCAGTCATTTGGAGGTGGTCCTGGGGTGTCGCGGGGTGTGCATGCTAGCCTGCAGCCCGGGGCTTGCGCTCGAGCACCGATGGTCCAAGGGCAGCACACGTACGTGGGTGCGTCTGGCGGGCAGCGTGCCACCGCATGACGCCATCCTCCGCCCTGCCCTTGACTGCCTCTGGCACAGCTCTCGAAAACTGGCTGCATGTGCCCCCTCGTCTGCTGCAGGTGCTGTGCGGCACAGGCCTGTTCACAGGTGCTAGCGGTCTGGGATCCCTCGCTACCCTGCTGCTCATAAACCAACATTGCTGTGCCCCCGGTATGTGCCCCCCTGTCTTCTGCAGGTGCTGCGTGGCATGGACCTGTATGTGGGTACCTGGCTGCCAGCACACCCGACTACTCGAGTGCTTGCAAACCGACATGTGGTGCCTTACCACCCCCTCCCTCTCTCTGCTGCAGGTGCTGCGTGGCATGGACGTGATACGTGGGTACCTGCCTGCCAGCACACCCGACTGCTTACAAACCGCATATGGTGCCTTACCAAGCATTACCTCTATGTGCTGCAGGTGCTGCGTGGCATGGACCTGTATGTGGGTGCTGGCGGGCTGGGCTACCTGGACTATGTGAGCCAGAAGGCGCCCCAGAACGACAAGGACGCGGCCAAGCCAGACCCCAACGGGTGCGCCGCGTTGTGCGGTGCCGTGCTGTGCCACGCGTGCCCATGCTGTGCTGCGCTGCGCTGTGCTGCGGCCCAGCAGGAACCCGCCCTGGCCGTGGGCTGGCAAGGATGGAACGGGGAGCTTGAAATTAGGGCGGGTCAGCGGGCGCTGTGAAGGCAGCGGTGACATGGCTCGACCGGCTCGACGCGCGCTGCGCCTGCTGTGTCTTCATTTCGCGCCATGCCATCCCGCCCTGTTTGGCTCTGTCTGTTGCCCCTTCTTGCAGCCTGCTGCCCCCAAGCTCTTCCACACCATGCCTTGTGTCATCCTCCCTGCTCTCCCCTACCACCAGCCTGCACACAAGCTTGCATCGATCTGCCAGTCACCCCAACCACGCTCAGCATGGTAGCCTCTGTCTCTGCACTCCTGCCCCCTGCAGCATCCAGACGCGCACCGACTGGGCGTGCGACTACGAGGCTGACATGGCGGCGACCTTCAAGGCCAACAACTCGCACTCACACGTGAGCCTGGGTCGCCAGGTGGCAATTACTGTAGTGATTGAGGGCTTGTAACCGAGTTTTCTTCTTTTCTTTTTGCACAGCGTTGCGGCGGCTAACATTTACGCTGCAGATGCCACACGTACTGTAATCACTCTATACGGCAGCAAACCTGTTGGGCAGCATGTGTTGGGCAGCGTTCTGCAGCGGCCCGCAAGCGGCACCCTGCTGCTGCATGCAGTGTGCCTGCAATGTGCCGCCCGTCAGCTGGCACTCGCAGGAGAGGGGTTGGGGCAAGTGCTGATGTCAACAGCTGGCGGCTGTGTCCACCTGGAGTATTCATCCCTCCCCGCCCACCACGCACGTGCCTGCGCTGGCAGCGCTCTGCGCAGCTAGTGCCCCCTCAGTTCGTGCACCCCTCTGCAGTGTTGCATCCCGCAGTGATGGGCACTGGCGCTGCCCAGCAGCAGCTGGCCTTTTACCGGTGTTTTACCAGCGCCAGCAGCAGCGGGTCTGGATGGGTGGCCGAGTCTAGTCAGCACCACCGCCTGCGCCCTTCTCAAACCAGTGCCTCACCCTTCGCTGTGCCCCGTTTCGACCCATTTCGCGACCTTGACCGCCCGCTTTTGTTTGTTGCACCCCGGCAGGTCTTCACTTCTGGCACGGATGAGTTGCTGGAGCTGTTCAAGGCATTTTTCGAGCTGTATGGGGAGCTCAAAATGGACGCCCCCGGGCAGCCTGTGCGGGTGGGTGGGCCTCGCACCCTTTAATGTTTCTGCTGCATGGCCCGGGCCAGGTCACACTGCCAATTGCTATGCTGCATGGAGGGAATGTTGCATTCAGCGAGGCAGCACGTGCGGGTGGGTGGGGCCCGCACTCTTTCATGTCCCTGCTGCATGGCCCGGGCCAGGTCACACTGCCAGTTGTTGTTGTGCTGCATGGCCGGGGTCGGGGCATCTTGCCAATCATTCCTGTGCTGCATGCTGCCAATTGCCGTGCTGCGTGAAGGTACTGGTGCCGTCAGCGGGCCAGCACGGTTTGGCTGGGTGGGTGCACCCCCTGAAATTTCCCTGCTGCCTGGTGGGGGTAAGCGGGCACACCTGCCAGCCATTCATTCTGGATGGGCAGGGGTTGATGCACCCTGCCGGGCAGCCTGTGCGGGTGGGTGGCTGGGTGGTGCGTGGCCCCTGTTGCTTGCTCAGGTTCACTGGGATAGGGCGTCTCCGCCTGCTCCCCACTCTGCTCGCCTGCTCCCGACCCTGTTGTTTCAGCGTCAGCAGAAAGCGTTCTGGTCTGCTGCCAACATGTGTGTGCGCACACACTGCCCCGCCTTGCCTCCCCCGCCCACTCCTGCCCACCATCCTACGCCATGGCCTTGTTGCAGGCCTGGGACGGGCACGCGCCCTACAAGCGCTGCGACGACGACAAGATGATTGCCTGGCCGCGCTGCGTGCAGAATGAAGTGCTGTGAGTGCGGGCAGGGTGTGTGTGGGGGGGAGGGAGGATGGGCAGGTGGAAGGGCAGGTGGGCGGCCAGGCTGGGGCAAGCGTGCAGCGGCAGGTAAGCAATTGGCATGCCTGCTTGGTCACCTGGAAACCAGGCAGTCAGGCAGGTCAGGCAGTGGAGTAGTTGCGTGCTTGTTTCATCTTGCCACCATGCGCTCCTCCACCCCGCTTTGCGTTTCCCTTTGGGGATTGGCAAGTACGGCATGCCCCCCCCCCCCCCGACAGCCCCGGCTCACATACCCACCCCGCCGCCCTCCCGCTGACGTGGCGTGTGCGCAGGGCCAGGATCAAGGAGGAGCTCAAGGTTGCCAAGGCGGCTGCCAAGGCTGCCGAGACGGCAGCCGCCAAGGCGCCCGGGAAGCCCGCAGCCAAGAAGCGGAAGTTGGGCGATGGCTCTGCTGCCGCCGCTGCTGCTGGTCTGCTGGTGGATGAAGAGGAGGAGGAGGAGGGGACTGAGGAGGGGGGCAGCTCGGAGCAGGAGTCTAGTGACGCTGAGGAGCACGAGGGCAGTGAGGCGGGGAGTGACGAGGAGGAGGACACGGAGGTGGAAGTGGTAGTGGAGGGCGAGGAGGAGGCAGGTGGGTCGGAGGCAAGGCAGCGAGCCCTACAACCCTAAACAACCCTAAGCCAAGCCCCTGACCCCCTCCTAAACCCTCTAAACCCTCTGAACCCTGAACTGGCAGCACTCTGCCCCCTGACCCTGCATTGCGCAGTGCCCAGCCCAGCCAGCCCCCCTGCACTCTCCTGCATCAGTCGCAGCGGTGCCCAGCGGTGATAGCACACCAAGCCTACCTGACCCTCTCTGCCCCGGCCCTGCGCCGCGCTGTGCCGTGCTGTGCTGCCCCGCAGGCCCCTCTGCAAAGGGCAAGCGCAAGGCGCCGTCGGGCAAGGGCAAGGCGGCTGCCGCCAAGGGCAAGGGCAAGGCGGCTGTTGAGGATGAGGCCGAGCCCAAGGCCCATGCCAAGGTCGTGATTACCGCAGAGGACTGCAAGCCCTTCCAGTGAGTTCCCCTGCCTGCCTGCCTGCCTGCCTGCCTGCCTGCCTGCCTGCCTGCCTGCCTGCCTGCCTGCCTGCCTGCCTGTAGTACTGCTTGTATCATAGCTTGTATAGCTTGTATTACAGCTTGTATAGCTTGTATTGTACTTTATTATAGCTTGCTAGGCTGAGCTTGCGAGGTTGGTTTGCTGGTGCACCTCCGGAGCTGTGGGCAGAAAGTGCGCCGCCTCGCTCTGCGCGCTGGGCCCGCCAGGCCTTCCGCCTTGGGCCGGCACCGCCGCATGCATCCACGGCACCTGCGTGCCTGCCGCAGCTAGCTTGTGCCTGCTCGCCTCCCCTGCGTGCACACCATCAGCTCAGCGTCATCAAGTCATCACACCGCCGCGCCCCCCCGCACCACCCCTGCAGCGGCAAGGTTGGGCGGTGCAGCGAGATCAAGCAGATGCGGCTGGGCGAGTGCGCGCCACGCGTGCAGGGCAAGGGCGTGGCGGGCGGCCTGCTGAAGAACTTCATCCAGACCCACGAGCGCTGGCTGGAGTTCAAGGTGGGTTGAGGCCGGCATGCAACATTTGAGCAACGTTAACTCCCAATGCAGACGAGAGAAAGGGAGGTGTTGCGTTGTACTAAAAGTGCTACTGCTAGGGGTCTGTATCGCAAGCTTCTTTGCGGATAGACAGTCTGTAAGCCCGAAAAAGCAAAGCTCTTGAAGTACTACCTGGCAGGTCTGGCTACAGGGTGTCACAGTGCGGCAGACTGATTGGCTGTGGGGCACACGTATTGTCAGCACTACCCTGTTCTGCTGCATGAATCGAATCACACGGTGTGTGGAGGTGGCAGAGGTGGCGCTGGCTGGGGTTGACACTGCAGCACATCTTACAGCCCCGGGAGTGTTTGTTGTAACCGCCAGTCAAGGGAGAGGGGGCTGCACGTTGTTGTGAGGGGAGAGGGAGTTGTTCGACCATGTGTGTGCTGCATCAGCCGCCTTTGGGTGCGCGCATCGCCTGCAGCCATACACGCGCGCCCGCCCACGCCGCTCCCATTCTGACCCCCTGTACTGCCCCCACAGGTGGTGATGGAGGCAGATGGCGGCGAGCAGCAGGAGGTGTGGCTGTCTCGCAAGCAGCTCAAGGGGCACGACAGCCTGCTGCGCGGCTTTGTGCGCCAGCTGCGCGAGTGAGTTGCATGTGTGGCGGGATGTGTTGTGTAGAGAGTTGTGTAGATAGTTGTGGCGGGGTTTAGAAGGCAAGGGGGATAGAGAGGCGGGCAGCGGGATGCGCAGGCTATCCACAGAGGAAGGGGCATCTGGAGGTCCCAGAGAGCCTGCTGTGCGGCTGTGTTAGCCAGCTGCGCGAGTGGGTTGAACGTCACACGGGGGGGTGTTGTGTAGAGACTGGGGGGTGCTGTTTGGAGTGGCCCTGAGGAGGGGGCAGCCAGATGGGGACTGGGGAGTGGAGATGCAGGCGGCCAGCACGGGGCCCCTGGCGATGTGCTTGCCCCAGGGTCCCTTGGCGGCAAGTGCACAGAAACTGAGGGTGGCCCCATGACCACTGCATGTGCACAGCAAGCTGAGAGCGGCCACTGCAGCACCAGCCGGCTGCCCCACTGGCCGCTTACGCTGCCACCTGAAACTAGACACAACCTTGTCACCTGTTCTTGCCTCTGCCTGACCCATAATCCCCTGTGTCTCGACCCGCCCCCTGCCCCCTGCAGGCGCCAGTGCATCCCCTTCCCGGGAGAGGTGGACTTCATTTGCGGGGGGCCGCCCTGCCAGGTGGGCACGTTCGTACAAGATGTCCGTACAACTGAATTACTGTACTAGGATGAAAGACTGTACTGCATTTGTTTCATTGACATTCCATAGTGCGGCTGCCACCGCGGTCTGTGGGCAGGGGCGGCTTGCTTGTTTTGGCTGTGCTGCGGATGGGCAGCTCTGGTCTGGACCGCCCCCTGCTCAGCCGCCAGGTTGCCCTGCCGTTACCAGTCTGCACCCTGCTGACCACCTCACCCTCCACCGCTTGGCTGCACGCCCTTGACTCTCTGACTCTCTTTCAACAAAACTAAACAAAAATGGTGTCGAGGAGAGACAGGCTGAGGGCTGAGGTCGCCACCTCTCCACCACCTCTCCCCCGCCTCCACACCCCTTCCACGCCCCCCTTTCTTCTGCCCAACATCCACAACCACACCCCATGCTCTCCTCTCCCCGTCTACCTCCCTTGCAGGGCATCAGCGGCAACAACCGGCATGCAATGACGGAGGACATCCTGTCAGACCCGCGGTGAGGAGGGCTGCCACGTGGCTATAGGCTGCACTGGCTGGCTGGCAGTTGGCGACCTCGGCCGGGCGACTTTTGCATGGCTGGCCAGGCGGGGTTGGTGGCGGCTTGCCTGCCCTGCTGCAGGGCTTTGGGCAGTGAGGGCTGCGCGGTTTGGGTGCACTATTGGGCTAGCAGCTGCCGCAGCCGCCCATGCTTCCTACCTACAGCAACCATGGCTGTCCTGCTCAGTATGCCGCACACTCTTGCCCTGCCTGGGGGCCTGCCCACCCTGGTCCCTGCCCGCTGTCCCCGCCGTTCCCCCCCTGTTTCCCCCTGCCTCCCCGCTGCACCCCTTGTCCTTGCTGTCCCCCCCTGCTCCACCCCTGCCTCCCCGCTGCCCTCCTAGTCCCCGCTGTCATACCCTGCTCCCCCGTGCCTCGCTGTCCCTGCTGTCCTACCCTGCGTCCCACCCTCTGTCCCTGCCCCTTGTGTCCCTGCCCCCCTGCCTCCCCGCTGTGCAGCAACCGCCAGCTGCAGGTGTTTGTGGCCTACACCGAGTGGTTCAAGCCAAAGTATGTGCTGATGGAGAACGTGCAGGTGCGATAGGAGTAGGGTTTTAGGGTTTTGGTTTTTTTTAACAACTAAACCCTAAACCCTACACCCTCAACACTATCTATCGATGGAGACAGGCCAGGGGAGCGTGAGCTCCGGGGAGCGTGAGCTTGGGGGATTCGAGGCTCATGCTGCTCTCGATTAAACCGAGTTGTGTTGTGCTGAAGGAGGGCGTGCTGGTGGGTGGAGGCTGCTGGTAGGCCCTGCACTGCATGGCGTTTTGACGCAGGCAAAATGTGCGCCGCATCTGCAAGCAAAGGGATGACGCATCTGCGGCACACTTTTGTGTTGCTGCGGCCTGCGGCGCTGTAAATTATTGTTTGAATGTTTGAATGAAGGGTGTGCTGCACCCTGCTCACCCTGATGTGCCTCTCTCTGCCCGTACTGCCCCACCCCCTCCCTACTGTACCGCAGGACATTCTGAAGCGCGAGGACGGCATGTACATTAAATATGCAATGGGCAGCATGCTAAACATGCGATACCAGGTGAGCCCGTGCTTGCGTGTAGTATTCCAATATATAAGAGCAGGTGCTGCTGTTTCTATCTGTCAAACTGAAAAAATAAAATGAACAACAACATTTTATGCTTTCGGAAGAAAAGTAGGAAAGCCTCCCCTGCTGACTGCTGCTAACCAAGCGGGGCCACGAAGCCTCACTGAAATTGCCTGCGGAGGCTGGCAGCATGCTGGGCCCAAGTCCCCTTTCTTACCTTGCTATGAACGGGAGCCAGCAGAGCCACATCATGTACATGCAATCTGCTGGTTCCTGTGGCTGCCTGCCCCCGGTACCCCTCTCCCACGCTGCTTCTCTCCCTCTCTCAACATGAGAACCTCCTTAAACCAACCCAACCAATTGATCACGTTTCATCAAAAGTTTTTCATATGCGATTGGTATCACAACTTGACAAATGTTTACCAATTGTGTTTTATTTACGTATACTTGCCCCGTTTTTACAGGTCCGGGTGGGCCTGGTGGCGGCCGGCAACTTTGGCGTGCCCCAGGGGCGCTGGCGCTGCTTCATGTGGGCCGCCGCACCCGGCCAGCAGCTGCCCGCCATCCCCAAGCCCACGCACAACTGCGTCAAGTTCAACGTAAGTGCTGAGCTGGCATTCCCATGCTGAGCTGGCATGCTGAGCTGGTGACATGGCATGTTGACCTGGCATCGTTGTGCTGAGCGGGCATGCCGAGCTGGCGTGCTGAGCTGGCACGCCAAGCTGGCGCACTGGGATGCCGCGCCGGGTGCAGGCCGTGTATGAGCTGGCATGCACAAGCGCTTGCGCACACACACCTCTGCTCCTGCTTCTGCTGCTGCGGCCGCGGCGGCTGCTTTGGGCTGTGCTCAAGTGCTCGATGTATTTTGCGCCCCCTTGGTCCCAGACAAATACTTCAACCCCTCGCCCCCCTCCCGCCTGCTTACCTGCCTGCCTGCCTCCACTGTGACCAGTATGCAATCCCTCACCCAACGCCCGCCTGCCCGCCTGCCTGCCCGCCTGCCTGCCTGCCTGCCTGCAGTGTGCGGTGGCCGCCACTGCCAAGCGCCTCACTTCGGGCTTCTGCAACGCTCAGGAGGTTGCAGAGGGGCACATGCCGGTGAGTGTCTCCCAACTTGCGTTGCGGAGGGTCACATGCCGGGAAGTGACTCCCGACTCGCACTGCCTTGCCTACGCACACAATCTTGGGGCCACTGCACAAGGGCTGAGACAGCATTGGAGCAGTGGGACGGTGCTGCGTCCTGCCCCCCTCTGGCATTCAGTCGGTTGCGCATGCGGGTGCCTTTTTTTACCTGCCCCTTGCCCGCCTGCCCGCTTCCTCCCGCTCCCTCCTGTTCTACCACCCTGCCCTCCCCCAAGGGCCTCCCCCCTCCCTTGCGACCCTGCTGCATGTTTCCTTCACCCTTGCCACCGCCCCAGGTGCTGGTGGGCGACATCCTGTCCAACCTGGCCCCTTTTGGTACCCTCTCGTTGTTCTCCACATTTCCTTCTTCACCGTTGCCACCCCTTTGCCACCCCCTTGCCACCACCCCAGGTGTTGCTGGGCGACATCCTGTCCGACCTCCCCCCTTTGGGTACCCCCTCGTTGTTCTCGACGTTTCCTTCTTCACATGTGCTTCACCGCTGCCACCCCTTTGCCACCCCCTTGCCACCGCCCCAGGTGCTGCTGGGTGACACCCTCTCTGACCTCCCCCCTTTTGGTACCCTCTTGTTACTCATATCTCCTTCTTCACATTTCCCTCGCCCTTGCCACCGCCCCAGGTGCTGCTGGGCGACATCCTGTCCAACCTGCCCCCTTTTGGTACCCTCTCGTTGTTCTCCACATGTCCTTCACCCTTGCCACCGCCCCAGGTGCTGCTGGGCGACATCCTGTCTGACCTGCCCCCTGTTGGTACCCTCTCGACGTTCTCCACATTTCCTTCCACACATGTCCTTCACCCTTTCCACCACCCCAGGTGCTGCTGGGCGACATCCTGTCCAACCTGTCCACCTTTGATGCCCTCTCGTTGTTCTCCACATGTCCTTCCACACATGTCCTTCACCCTTGCCACCCCCTTGCCACCGCCCCAGGTGCTGCTGGGCGACATCTCTGCCCCCTTTTGGTACCCTCTCGTTGTTCTCCACACATGTCCTTCACCGTTGCCACCCCTTTGGCCGCCCCTTCGCACCGCCGCAGGTGCTGCTGGGCGACATCCTGTCCGACCTCCCCCCCGTGGACAACTTTGAGCTGCACGAGCGACAGCGCTACCTCTCACGCCCCCAGCGGGTCACACAGGTGCGCCCTGCCAGCTGTTTTGCTTGCTGTACGTTGGTTTGTGCGTTTCTGATGTAAGGCAAGGAAGGAAGGAATGGCAGCAGCTGCACAGCAGTTGCCCGGGAAGGCGCTTCCAGCCTCTCCCCCTCCTGATTGCCTCCACCCTCCCTCCCGCTACCCCCCCTCCCGCTCCCTGCCTGCAGGCCTGGCTGCGGCGCGACCCCCGCCCCTGGATGACCCCCCACGATGAGCGCATGGAGGCACACGACGACTTCATGCTGGATGACCATGTGAGGGCACGCTGTGCATGCTGTGCCATGCTGTGCTACGCTGTGCTGTGCATGCTGTGCCGTATTTTCATACGCTGTACTGTGCATGTTGTGCTAGGCTGTGCTCAGGCACGCAGGCGCACAACGAGTTCATGCTGGGGGTCAAATCTCGCAAGGCGTGCATGCTGTGCCGTGATATGCATGCTATGCTGCGCTGTGCTAATCGGTGCCACGCTGTGTTGTGTGACGTTGGGTGACACACTGGAGGAGCGTGTGAGCCGTGCATGCTGTGCTGCGCTGTGACATGCTGTGCCGCGCCATTTTGCGCTGTGATGGCGTATGCCGCGGGCACTATGCCCACTCGCCTCCCAGGGTCCTCCCGCTCTCCAACCCGCGTGCCGCCACTCCACACCATACAGCCACCCTTGAATCGCTTACACCCGCTTCCTGTTTTACATGCTGCCATCTCCGATGCAGAACGAGCTGGTGACTGAGATGCTGCGTGTGGCCCAGGACTTTGGGCTCAACATGGTGAGGCCACGTGTAAGGGAGGCTGTTTGTGCGGGAGCTGGTGCCGCCCAGGGCAGGTGCAATGCAGTGCATGCAGCAGCACCCGCATTGATGGCGGGTGCCAGCAGGATGCCACGTGGTCAGGGAGTTGTAGAAACAGAGCGGGCCTCTGGGCAGCATCATGTCGCTGTTGGTGCCGGCCTGCCATCCCTGCTGGCCTCGCAACACGTGGCAGTTCTCCCGTCGTCCGGCTGACACAGTGCAGCCAGCGAAAGTGCAGGACAAGGCGGGTGCCCCTCCGGACCGCAACTGTCCTGCCTCCCACCCTCCCTGATTCACTGCCTGCCCCCTGTTGCTTGTCGGCTCACTTCTGCCCGCCCCCGCAGCTGGCCCAAAAGGTGCTTCTGAACAGCAACCACCCGCTGCGGCCCCAAAAGGAGAAGGGCGGCCAGACCAAGAAGCGGTCGACAGACGACGAGGCCGCTGGTAAGGCAGGGCGGGCAGAGGGCTCGCAAGTGGTGGGAGCAGGTGCCGGCAGGCGGCAGCAAAGTAGGCGGATGGTATGTGCTTCTCAGTGTCTTCAAGAAAATAGTGGTGCGCAGCCAGCAATAATCAGCCGTCGACTTTTACAGGTGCCATGCAATTTGAATCCAAATCCAAAGCAACAAAGTCCCCGTGTTTATTTCACCTTTGTTTTCCCCGTGCGTGCAGGCCAGCATGCCTTTGAGACGCTGTCTGCCGCGCTGCGCAGCGCCTCCAATCCTAGGCTGCAGATGGCGCTTTGGCTGCAGGCGGAGGCGAGCCGCGCGGGGTATGCACACATGCAGGCGCAGATGGTGGGTGGGGCGGGTGGAGGAGGGCTGGAGGGAGGGCGGGGGAATGGGCTGAATGGAGGCAGGGGGGTCGGACAGCGGGCACAGAGACGTTTGGCGGAGAGCAGAGGTCCAGGGACAGGGACTAGCGTTGCACATTCCGCATGCGTGTCCTGCCCCCTGCCACCCCTGTCACTTTGCATAATGTTGCTCCCCACGGCTGTGCCCATCACACTTTCCCTCCCCGCCTCTGATGTACCTGCGGCACACCAAGCAGCTGGGGCAGTACTTGAAGGCTGTACCTTCATGTCTGCTGCCATGCCTCACCTGCGCCAATCCATGTGATGGCATCTATCCACTGCAGTATGCCAAGCGGCTGAGGCAGTGCTTGCATGTCTGTTTCCAAGCCTCACTTGCGCCGCTGTGATGGCCCCTTTACCACTACAGTACATCAAGCTGCTAGGGCGGTACATGGAAGAGCACCGGGCTGCCTGTTTCCATGCCTCACCTGCCTGCTGTGCTCCCTCCTCCTGTGGTACTGTTGCAGTACCAGAAGCGGCTGAAGCATTACTTGGAAGAGCATCTTCATTTTATTTCTGTGCCTCACCTGCGCCGCCATCTTGCTCCCTCCTCCCGTGGTACTGCTGCAGTACGGAAAGCGGCTGAAGCAGTACTTGGAAGAGCACCTTCGTATTTGTTTCTGTGCCTCACCTGCGCCGCCGTCTTGCTCCCTCCTCCCGTGGTTCTGATGCAGTAACTGCAGGAGTACCCTCATGTTTGTTTCTGTGCCTCACCTGCGCATCTTCCCCCCGTGGTTTGCTGCAGTACGAGAAGCGGCTGAAGCAGTACCTGGAGGAGTACCGGCAGCGGCGGGACAGCCCCGACCACGTGCTCACCGACCACCGCCCCTTCCCCTGCAACGCGGGTGAGCTCGCCACAGCCTTTGGTTGTTTGCTAATAGTTTCACATAGTACCAACAACCTGAGTCTTCCTCACAGCAGCAAATTGATGCAAGAAACTCTGATGGCGGCTGGCCCGCCTTCCTTTCTGGATTCCTTCTTGGGCCATCCTGTCCTTGCGGGCACACACCTGCGCCGGGCACACACATGCCACAACCGACCACGCCTTTTCACCCCCAACGTGCACCACGATTGCAAGTCTGCCAGTAGGGGACTCTGCTACCCCTGACCCCAGGCCCACATTCCCCCTCTCCCCCCCCCCTCCAAACTCACTGCGGTCGACATATCTATGCGTCCCCTGGCACCCTCAACTTGTACTGCACGCACCCGCCGTCCCTTCTTTCCTCCCCACGTACCTTGCTGTCCCACCCATAACTCGTACCCAGCACTGAACTCGCACCGTACCCACCGCCCTTCCCCTCCCACCTGACCTCGCCTATCCCCAGACGACCACTTCCGCCTGGCCACGGTGCCTACGCGCAAGGCGGGGGACGACGACCGCAACTTCCGGCACCTTGAGGGCATCGCGCCCAACAAAGACGGTGGGTGGTCTGCTTTGGCTGGTCATTTTTTTATCATATGTTTGTAGGCATGTGTGTAGATATGTTTATATGGGCCCTAGTATGGCAGAGGGGCAGAGGGCGAGCTGGGGTGGTGGTAGGGCGGCGCACAATGTGGGGGTGGGAGAATGGTGGCACTGGTTTGCGTTCAGGGGCGCAGCCCCTGAACTGAGATCGCGAGCAGCGCCTTGGGCTGAGATCGCGGGCAGCATTTGGGGACGTGCTGAGATTGCGGGCTGCATTTTGGGATGTACAGCGAGCGTATCTGCGGCCCCCGCGCCACGGCTCGACGCTTCGCCTCACCCCTCCTCTCCCTTCCCCCGCCGCCCCGTCCCATCCATCCCATGCAGGCACCTGCTGCTACGGCCACAGCCACGCGCCGCGCAAGAAGGGCGTGTCTGTGTGCACCGGCGGCGGCGTGCACGATGCGGTTGTGCGCACCAAGAAGGGGACGCATGCAGAGTACCGGGTGGACCAGCACAACAAGGAGGGATGGCGGGGCGGCGCGCTGCAGGGTGAGCTGCTGCTGGGGCCACTGGGGCTGTATTGCCTGGTGGTTTGGTACAGGAGGGTGATGAGCTGCGGCTTGGTTGGGGCAAATCGGCATCTCGTCTGGTCTAGGCGTTAGATATGTGCACATCCCCTGAAAGAGGAACTCTAATTCTGGACAAACCAGTTCCCAGGAGGCAAAGTGGCTAGTTGTTTGGTGCAGGCGGGTGGCCTGCTGCCGCTTGCTGTCTGCCCTGCCGCCAAAACCCACGGACCTGGGTTGCTTGACAACGACCTGCCTCTGCTCACTGCCCCCCTTTCTGAAGGCCGCCCAGCCAACACCAGGCTCACACCCGCCGCCCGGCTTCCTGCCCCGCCTGTTTGCATCCATATAACCTGCTAGCTCGCCTCATCCCCCTGCATGCCTGCGCTTTGATCAATCCGCTGCCGCTTGCAGGCTGCCAGGCCTACACTGTGCTCATGCCCACCCCGGCCTCCCATGCTTTGCCGGACCTGCGTCACATTCACCTGCACACCGTTTTATCGTGCCACCACCGCCTTTTGCAGGCTGCCAGGCCTACACTGTGTTCATGCCCACCGGCGGCCCGCTGGTGCCCCAGTGGTGCGTCACCTTCAAGAACGGCAAGAGCGACGGGCGGGGAGGCTGCTTTGGGCGGGTGGCGGAGCACGAGATCATCGCCACGGTGGGTGCTGTGCTGTGCCTGCTGTGTCGTGCATGCTGTGCTGTGCTGTGCCTGCTGTGCTGCATTCTGCCATGCTGTGCGCGGCGTAGCACGATATCATCGCCCAAGGATGACGTGCTGTTGTCTGCTGTGCCTGCTGTGCTTTGCTGTATTCTGCCACGCTGGGTTGTGCTTGGATGAGTGCGAGGCCAAGAGGAGAACTGTGTGCCGGAGACAGGGCATGCGAATGGGGGCCCTGCCTCCTCGCATGCCTGAGCGCCGCTCGTGCCTGCCCGCCCTGCCCTGCCCCAGCCCTGCCTGCCTGCCTGTTTGCCTGCCTGCCTGCCTGTTCCCCATGCCCCGTGGCCCAACCTGGGCATGACGACCAAACTCCCCTGCTGCATGAAGCACCTTCTTCGTCCCCTGCCCGGCGCCAGCCAGGCCCGAAGTCGGCCACCTGCCTACCCATCCTTTTTTATTTCTTCTATGTAGAGAGTTTCTGACCATGTGTTTGCCGGACTGCCCCGCTCCCTGCGTGCAGGTGGTGGGCCGGGCGGAGCCTCACAACTTGAAGGTGGGGCACCCCAACCAGGAGCGGACGCTGACGATCCGGGAGGACGCGCGTGCACAGGTAGGGGCTCCACGCTAGCAACAATGAGGATGGGTTGGGGCGCCCTTGGCATCATCCATTCGTTCATTCATTTAAAGCGCCGTAGCAACACAAGGGTGTGCCGCAGATGCGTCATCCCAGCATTTTGGAATAGCAAAACCCAGGGTTTTCTATTCTAAAAAAAGAGAGGCACAGAGAGGGTGAATTAACGGGGAACAAATGGTGTGTGCGGGCGCTACCACGGCTAGCTTTGCAGGCTGTGGTGGTTGATATATAGTGCCCCTGGCATCCCGATGTGTTTTTGCACAGCCAGGAGGAGATGAACGCCGTGCTCGCTGTTATGCAGATCTTGCTGGTTGGCCCTAGGCACTGGGCTAGCATGTGTGGTGGTGCACCCTGCACCCTGCATGGGTTCCCGGCCAAACCACAGCATGCCGCTGAGCAAGTTGGAACACCTCACACACTTCCGTACACTGCTGACCTTCATCGTGCGCTCCCATATAACGCTGTCTCCTGCCCTGCAGGGGTTCCCCGACTACCACGTGCTGCTGGCCAAGCCAAGCAAGAACAAGCGGGACAACAGCCTGGTGCAGCGGTACCAGGTGGGGACCGCACTCCCACTTGCCTGCCTGCCCTGTCCCTCCTGCCTGCCTGCCCGCCTGCCCGCCTGCCTGGTGTCCCGCCTCCTGCCCGCGTGCCTGCCCGCCCGCCTGCCTGCCCCGCCCGCCCGCCTGCCTGCCTTCCGTGTCCCCCGCGTGCCCCGGGCTGTGCCCTTGCACGTCCTGGCCTGTTTGAAGGTCAGCTGCGCCTTGTGTGAGCCTCCCGGCTAGAGACGGCATCCTGCCTGCAGTCGCTGACGCACAGCAGGCTGCTTTCGTGGCCCGCGTGCCGCCCCCACGTGGCCTCTGGGGCTCTAATGCGGGACATCCTGCTGCTCGCTGTGGGTGGAAGAGGTCGTGTCGTGGTAGGAGGGCGTGGATATCGTGGCGCAGCTTGCGGCGTAAGCCGGAGTGAAACGGTATCTAGTGCAGATCTTGGTGGTAGTAGCAAATGGAAGACGCCATCGCATGACCCACGTGGCCAGACACCTTCTTTCTTTTGCCCTCCAATCCTGTGTGTGCAGCAAATGGGCAATGCTGTGTGCCCGCAGGTGGCCTCCGCGCTAGGGCGCTGCCTGGCGCTGGCGGCGCTGCACCAGAGCCCGCCGGGGGAGATGCTGCTCAGCGTGCCCGACACAGAATACGATGCGGTGGGTGCGGCCTGCCTGCCTTGTGCACTGCAACAGCGAGCAAATGCCCTGTTTGCCGATGTTGCCAATGTGCACCCTTTCACTATGTTAACACTTCGAGGGCCGGCACATGCATGCACTGCATTGGGCCCGCTATCATGCAGCCCATAGCCTGCCCCACCCTTGCACGCCTCTGCAGTACTGCCCATTGTACCTCACCGCTTGCCCGCGCTGGCCTGCAGGCTTATTTGGAGCTAACCACCCAGGGCTACTTCCCCTGTCCCCATTGTACCTCACCTGCTGTCCCCATTGTACCTCACCTGCTGTCCCCATTGTACCTCACCTGCTGTCCCCATTGTACCTCACCTGCTGNCTGTCCCCATTGTACCTCACCTGCTGTCCCTCCAATCTGTGCCTCACCTGCTGTCCCCATTGTACCTCACCTGCTGTCCCTCCAATCTGTGCCTCGCCTGCTTCCCTCCTCCCCCCACCTGCCTGCCTCTCGTGCCGCGCAGCTTGTGGAGGAGTGGGGCGAGCAGTACGCCGCAGAGTTGGTGCGGGCGGAGGCCGAGGGGCGCAAGTGCGACTTTGACCGCGACTTTTACGCCTTTGACTACAACATGGACCGACTGGAACTTCTGGACAACATTGTGAAGTTCTTGGACAGCAGCGACAGCAGCAGCGGGCAGGTGTGTGAGGTGGGGGGGGTGGAGGTGCATTTGCTGGCGTGTGTTGACGGCATGGAAGGTGGGGCAGAGCGCAGAGCGCAGCGGGCAGGCGTGTGGGGGTGGAGGTACATTTGCTGGCGGCGTTTTCTGGAACAAGACAAGACGGCAGGGAGGGTGGGGCAGAGGCGTGCGGGGGCGGAGAGGGTGAGGGACTGCGTATGTCACATGCAAGCAGGCGGCTGGGGTGCAGGGAAATCATGGGGATGCCTGCTGGAACGAAGCCCAGCACCAGCCAAGCACATGACAGCTCAATCCACCTCTTGTCTGCCCTCTTTCCCTCTTCTGCAGCCCAGCGGCAGCGACAAGGCTGCGCAGGTGAGCGAGGAGGAAGAGGAGGAGGAAGAGGAGCGGGAGGCGCCACGGCAGCGGGCAAAGCAGCGGCCCAAGAAGCAGCCGCAGCAGCGGCGCCCCTGCGCTGGTAAGAAGGCAGCGCAGGCGGCAGCAGCTGTGGAGGAGGAGGTGGAGGAAGAGGAGGAAAGCGAGGAGCCCCAGCAGCAGCAGCAGCAGCAGCAGCAGGGCGGTGACACAGGCTCTGGCAGCGAGGTGGAAGACGGCGAGGGGCAGGAGGCTGCGGAGGAGGAGGCGTCTGGCGGCGCAGCAGCAGACGCAGCAGGCGCAGCAGCAGACGCAGCAGGCGCAGCAGCAGCAGCAGCCGTGGATGAGGATGAGGGTGAGGAGTCAGAGGAGGGGGATTGGTCGGATGCACGGGAGGAGGTGAGGGACGATAAGGAGGAGGCAGCGGAGGAGGAGGCAGCGGAGGAGGAGGAGGGCAGCGGGGATGGCGAGGAGCTGGAGGGGTCGGAGACGGAGGCAGATGAGGCAGACCTTGCGGCAGCACCCACCTCGGTGCTGGCGGCGGCGCGGCGGGAAAAGAAGGTGGCGCGCATGAGCCTGGACTGAGCTCCTGCCCTGCTGCGTAGCTGCCTGCCCGTGTTGTTACACGCTTTGTATAGAAAGAGGCACGCAACGTGGCCTGTGTAAATGCTTGGCAGCCTGCCCTTACGTTGGGTGAGCGCTGACCGCCCCAAGGGCGGGACACGCAGAGATAACTCTAGAAGGGTGCCCTTGCAGCAGCCTCGCCATTGTCTAAGTCGGGGACGTTACAGTGCGCATTCATTAGTGGTGTGCACAGGGCGCGGAGTAGCGTGTAATCTGCCGGACTTGGCCCGTGCTGCCGGCCTGCTGCGGTCCAGACTTGCGTGCGCCCAAGGCTGTCGACTTGGCCAATTCCGCCTCCCTTGGTCGCTTTGTCGCCTGCCAGATCCACAAGGCTAGGCACTCGCAGCGGCAGGAGAGCCTGGTCTGCGCGGTGGCCGTCTCCTCTGCCACTGTTTGCTCGCCGCCTGAGTCCTCCAACCGGCAGCTAGCAGCGACTAGGCAAATTCCAGGGCAGCTAGCAGCGATGCAGGCCGCGGCCGAAGCGGCGCCGGCAAAGGAAGCCACGCCCGGTTCCGCCAAGAAAAGCAGCAGCAAGACCGTGACGGACACGGTAATAGGTGGGTGGTACCAACCCGCGTAGCGGCGGGAGGCGTGCCGCTTGTGCACACTGCCGCCGCCGGCGCCCTGCGCCCGTCCCATGCTGACCGCCCACCTTGCGCCCCCCGCCTTCTCCCCCGCTGCAGGCGAGCATGAGCACACCATCGTGGGGTACAGCCTGGTGAAGGGCATTGGCGACGGCGAGCCGATTGCCAGGTGAGGGCGGCCGCTGCTGCTTGTACCCCGCACACTGCCAACGCGCTCCAGCTTCTACTTGCCTGCCAAGTGCCCTCTTCCAGACCCACCTCACCGTGCGCACTTTTCCCCCTCTGCAGCGAACGCTTCGTTGTGGGCGGGCACGAGTGGGTGCTGCTGTTTTACCCCGACGGCAAGCGCAGCTCGTCAGAAATGCACAACATCCAGCCGGCGCAGGTGCCGCCACACAACGCACATCTGCAGCAGCAGCAGGCAGCGGCCGCAGCAGGCGGCGGCGGCGGCGCAGCTGGCGCAGGCATGATGCCACCGCCCCCCGGTGGCGGC
>JTEE01000013.1:589624-601483 GCA_002896455.3 Chlorella sp. ArM0029B | reverse complement strand
GCACCCGGGCAGCCGCCGGCTCCCATGCGCGCGCCGCAGGGCGCGCCTGGTGCCGCCATGCCCCCACCCCAGGCTGGAGCGCTCATGGTGAACCCTGCAGCGGCGCAGCAGCTGGCGGCAGCCAACCAGCAGGCAGCAGCCGCGGCAGCAGCAGGAAACAACGACTACTGCGCGCTGTTTGTGGCCCTCATAGGTGCGTGAGCAGCGGTTTTGGGAGCCGTGCAAGTGACCCTCCTCTGTTGCCACCATTTGGGTGCTGCCATCAAAAAGCCCTTACACGCTGATTGTTGAGCTGCCGCTGCCTTTGCGGCGTTGCAAGCCAACAAGCCCTCCGTTTGCCCTGCTGCAGGCGAGACTGACAACCCGCAGGGCGTGGTCAACACCAGCGAGGGGCGGGTGGTGCGTGCATTCCACCGCTTTACCCTGGTTGACCAATCAGGTATGCACAGGCGGGGTGGGCTGGGGTGGGATGGCTGCAGCAGGGGAGGGCAGGGGAAAGGGTTTCAACGTGCTCCAGGCCCCCAAGCAGAGGAAGGCGGGCAGACACTTTTTGGGGTCCGGATGCTCTGCTCTGCTTTGCTGTCCACCCCTGCCTGCCTGCCCTCGTCGTGACACCTAGCATTCACTACCCTGTCGGAACGCCTCAAGTTATAAGACGCCGCCCTCCCCTCTGCCCACCCGCAGGCCGTGGCCAGGACATCACCAAGGGGCGGCGGCGGGACCAGGGCGCCGTCAAGATCAGCTGCGCACGCCAGGACCCCAACGCCCGCAACTGCCACGGCTACCGCAAGTTTGTGAAGAAGTCGCTGTTGGAGGACCCACAGGTGTGAGGGTGGCCTGGTGGTGGGGCCACTTGAATCGGGGAATGTTGTGGGGTTGGGAGGCGAGAAGAGGGGATGCTGGGCGCTTGTGGTCCGGGTGTGGGGCGGGGAATGTTGTGCTGCAGTGTGGCTGGTCACGTCATGTGCTGGCTGGTCACCAATACTTCGTCATCGATAAGTTCTTGCCTCAAACACCACACATCCATCCTTGGGCAGGCGCCTCACAATTTCTCCTCCCCCTCCCTTGCTTGCCCGTCCTGCTGCAGCGCGGCCTGCTGGTGAACGACACCATTGTGATCCGCTACCAAATCGAGCTGGTTGTGAGCAGCGGCGGCGCCCTGTCTCGGTCCACCTCGAAGCCTCCGGTGCCGCAGATCCATGTGCCGCCTCCCAACCTGGGGCTGGACCTGGCCAGCCTGCTGCAGAGCGGGGTGGGGGCGGACGTCAACTTTGAGGTGGAGGGGGAGGAGATGGCGGCGCACAAGATCATTCTGCAGGTAGGGGGGGGGGGCAGCAGCAGCAGCAGCAGCGCAGGGTGGTGGAGGTGGGCGTAGTTGGGGCAGGGGCGGGGACGTCGACTTGAGGGTGCAGCGGGGGCAGGGGCAGTGCGCAGTGGCAGTGCACAGCGGTGCACTGCATGGTTGGGTGCTATCTTCGGAGATGACAGGGGTGTGGCGGCGGCTTGAAAAGCGGTGTGGAATCGGTCGACGCGTTCGGCAGCAGGTCCAGGAGCATGGGAAGAACTGCGTTTTCTGGCCTGCCTCCCTGCTCCCGACTCTGCCTCTTACCCTGCCGTCCGCCTCCTGCTGCCCCGTTCGGTTGTGCCCGTCCCCTGCAGGCCCGCTCCCCCGTGTTCCGCGCGCTGCTGACGGGCCCCATGCGGGAGGGGCATGAGAGCAACATCGACATCCAGGATGTGAGGGCCCCCGTGTTCAAGGCGCTCATGTACTTTGCCTACACAGACTCGCTGCCGGACGACCTGCAGGTGGGGAGGAGGACGAGGAGCAGGGCCCGGCAGTTGCGGACGGCCCTGGGCTGCGTTTGTAGAAGCTTGTTGGGCTGTTTGTAGAACCTTGACCCACCGCTGCCGCTGGGCATACGCATGGCGTCTCCCGGGATGGAGGCCGAAGCAGGGGGCAGGGCAGTTGCTGGTGGCAGCTGGGGCGGCCATAGTCATGTCTGGGGTTGCGGCTTTCCTGCGGCATCGGTGGGTGCACATCAGCCTGTGCTCGGTGACCCAAGCTTTTGAGGTGACAGACGTGCACCAACATGCTCGCCGCGCCTCTCACCGCTTCTGCTTTTCCCCCTGCTTCCACCCCCGCCCCCTGCAGGGACCCAAGCTTGAGGTGACGATGGCTCAGCACCTGCTGGCGGCCGCCGACCGCTTCCAGCTCATCCGCCTGCGCTGCATCTGCGAGCAGCGGCTGTGCGAGACGGTGGAGGTGAGGGGCGCTATGGTGGAGGGCCTGTGTGCTGCTGGTTGGCTGGTGGTGGTGGGAGTGCGCTGCCTCTGCGAGCATTCGCTGCTTGGGGCAGCAGAGGCGGAAGGGGCATGGGCAGGACGTGGAGTTGGTGCGTGGGGCCGGGTGATGATGCAGGGCAGGGTGTTTCATTCAGGTGCGGATTTGGGGGATCCAAGCTTGCGAGACGGTGCGCTGCTTGGGCCGCCTTCACCCCTGGCGCCCACCCTGCTGACACGCACCCTTCCTCCTCGCTCTCCCCCAACTCCACCGAGCATGCAGATCGAGAGGCACTGTTGCCACCACATACCCCCCGAATCCGCCTGCTCCCTGCTCACACACACACCTTTCTACCCGCCCACCCCTCCCCCAAACCCCACCGTGTTGCGTCCAGATTGAGACTGTTGCCACCACGCTGGCGCTGGCTGAGCAGAACAATGCTCGGGAGCTAAAGCGGGTGTGCCTGGAGTTTGTGAGCAAGCAGCTGCAGGCGGTGATGGCCAGCGAGGGGTACCAGTACATGGTGCAGACATGCCCGCAGCTGCAGGCGGAGCTGCTGCAGGTGATTGGGGGATGGGCCGGGCATGGAGGGGGAGGGGTTGGGCTGAGCGTGGGGTGCACTGGCGGCCAGTGCAGTGCGTGTTGCAGACCTGCCGGCAGGCGGAGCTGCTGCAGGTGACTGCCAGGGCCGGGGGTTGCGGAGGGGGAGGGGGACATTTGAGCGAGGGGTGGGTGCCGTTTTGCACAGGGTGCAGAGCTGCCGGCAGCACCAGGCAGAGCTGGTGCAGGGAGGGATGCGGTGGTTGTTTCGTGAGGGGGATTGTAACTGTATGCAAGGCGGCACAGCGAGGCAACAGCATTGCATGGTGCTGTTTTCATTCGTGAATGAAGACGATGCACCGTTTCAAAAACGCCAGCTGTTGACACTAACAACCTTGTGCCGCACGTGCCGTGCAGGTCATTGCCACCGCGCCGCCGCAGCGCAGCCGGCAGGTGCACATTGTCCCCCACCACCAGGGGCAGGTGGGCCAGGCGCGCGCCGCCGACGAGAGCTCAACCGATGGCCAGCTGCGGCGTGTGCGCCAGCGGCGCGAGTGAGCGTGGCATTCGGCGCACCAGCCCGCCCCTTGTGCCCAAGCAAGCGTGATCCATTGGCTGGGTGTGGGTGCGCAGCGGCGCCGCCATTCATGCGGGCCGCCTGCGTGCCCAGCCCCGGCCCCTGCATGCTTTCCGTAATGTATGCTCTTTTCGTGGGACACGCTGCCACAACCACAGCGCCCACACCTCTCTTCACCTTCACTGTCCGCACGACCCTTGCCCACTGGGGCGTGGCCCACCGTGCGCTCTTTCCCCAGCCTCGGCTGTCCCGTTCGCCTCTTTGGGCTGCTGAGTTGCGCTCCGCTGCCCCATTGGCACCCCTGCCTTGCTCCTCGCCCTTCCCCCCCTCCCCTGCTGCTTCCCTTGCCAGTTTTAACCCCCCAAATGTGATCCCAATACCTTGCCTACCCTTTCGTTCTGTGGCCTCGCTGCGGCACAGACCCTTCCCCCCTTCCTGCTAGCCTGTTCTGCTTCTCTGCTGCCTGCCCTGCACCCAATCGGTCGCGGCGGCTCGCTCTCTGTATCACAATGGCGGCAGCTGTTTGACGAAAGCAGACACGTAACGACACACGCAGTCAGTGGCAAATGCAATCTGCACAATTGCAACACACTGTGCAGCAGGTCCTGTGCACGAGCCTCCTGGCAAGGGTGGGTGGAGTTGACACTGTTGCGACACCCTCTGTGTTGTCTCTGTCTAAGGCCCCTCACTTGGCCCGCCCCCGCGCCGCTGCCTGCTGCTCCGCCTCCTGCATCAGCTGCTGAGCCCTCTCCGGGTCTGGCTGAGCCAACAAGCGCTGCCGCTGCCGCTGCTCCTGCATCGCGTCCACCCGTCGCTGCTCGCCGATGGCAGCCGCGCGCTCCTGCAGAGGAGGTGGGGGAGCCAGGGAGGCAGGGTCATGGGTGGTGCGCAGACGCAGGGGGCAAGCATACACTCATCGTGATACCACGACGCATCTGCGGCACCCTTTTGTGACGGGTGGATGCTGGCTAGATGAGGCACAGACGTGTTGAGCAGTGGCCCGGAGGAGGCTGTCCTGGCGGGGCAAGCTGTCCAAACAGTCCCTGTACCAAAGATCCAGGATGCACAGCTCGACTATGGACGCCTTTGCTCGCCCTCACAGGCACAGCATCCCTGTGTGTGAAAACAGGGATCCAGGGGCTAGGTTTCCATCCGCTCCACACACCCACGAGGATCCCAACCCAACGCACCATCCTCTTGCTCTCAATCCGTATGTGCTGCCTGCCCTATCAATCGATGACCACATCTGCTGCATCTGCACCCTACTTATCCCCACTTGCTGAGGAAGGAAAGAAAGAGGGCTCACCCGCCGCATGCTCTCAAACATGGGGTCTAGTGGGCTGGGCTTGGGCCGGGCGAAAATGAGGCGGCTGGCCCACAGCATCAACGCTCCTCCGGCCACAATCACCACCTGGCCCCAGCGCCTGCGGTTGATTGGAATGGGTGGGTGAGCGGGTATGGGCGGTTGGCTTCGGTTGTTGAGCACAGCATGACGCGCAGCGCAAAGCACAGCACCAGCAGAGCCTTGCCCTGTGACCAGCCCGCTCACCCGCCCCTGACCGCTCAGCTTCCGCCTCACTGCTTCTCACCCGGGCGCTTTCCCCTCACCTTCCAGCCTGCCCAGCCGCCTGCTTAGCTTTATCTGCAGTGTGCGCTCCCGCATTCCTTGTTCGCAGGTGTCCCCGGCACCTGTTGTGCTGCGGTCCATGTCCCCGGCACCTGTTGTGCTGCGGTCCATGTAAAACCCCAACACCACAAGTCGAGTGCTCACCGCTTCTGCAGCCCCCGGTCCACAATTAGCTTTGCCCCCGCCGCCAGCGCCAGCGCAATTGGGATGCACTTGAGGGCGCCCATCATCCCCAGTTCGTGCCGCCCGTGCACGTACATCGCGATCGAGATCTCTACAAAGGAAGTGAAGGGAAGAAAGAGAGGAGACACAGGGTGGGTGGGTGAGGAAGGGCACGCATGGAGCAAGGGGGCGGGCGAGGGGCCTTGTTTGTCAGGCAGCAGGCGGCCCATTCGCTCAGCCAGGCTCTGCCTGGACCCTGGTATGCCACCTAGTTGTTTGTGAGATGCTTATCTGGCCTCACCCGACCAAGGGAAGCACATGATGACCAGCTTGAGGAATCCCGCCATCACAAACACGGCACCCGCGGTGGGAAGCCCCATTGGAAGCGAAACGGCCCGCCACGGTGATCCGCCGCTGCCTCCATTGCCGCCGCCGCTGCTGCCGCTGCTGCTGCTGGCCGCTTCTCCGGGCGAGGGGGTGGCGGGTGCTGGCTCCGGATCGGAAGGCGGCTCGGCGGCGGCGCCACCGCTGCTGGCGGCAACGGCAGGCTGCAGCGGGGCGCAGGGGAGGCAAGCATGCGGCTTTCAGGCAGGGTTGGGCCTGCCCTTTTAACGGTGTGACGCTGAGTCTGCACTTTGTTATGAATTCAGCAGCATAACCGCGCAGCCGTGCGCACCTGGAGTCGCCGCTGCTGTCGATGCCACAGGTGGGCGGGCGCCGAGGCGGCGGCTAGGCGGCGGCACGCCGCTGCTGTGCGTGCCAGTCGCGGCGCACCGCTCCCCACTACGGTCGTCGGTCTGCTACATGCTGCCTGCATGCCGGAAAATGTCGCGTGCGCTCCGCCGGTGCAAAACCAGTGCCGAAAGTCGGGCGGTTCTTCAAATGCAGATGATGCCACGCCTGACGAGCCGTTCGATCGAATCTCAGCACAGTGCTGCACCGATGCTCACTGCACCGATGCTCACAAATTCTCGGCGCCATGGCTGAGCTGTCGGCATGCACTTGCGGGAGCACGTGCCCCGCCTCTCGGAGCGCCTCGTTGGCAGGCCCTGACCCTCCAGCTGATGTAAGTGCAACGTCCAGCTTCGACAGCTTCGCATCTCCCATGTCCTCGCCGCAGTAGCTCTAGCTCCTGTCGCGGTCTTTGCACTGTCTGCCTGACCGTGAGCAATTGCGTGAACAGCCGTGCGTCGAGCGCCTTGCTCTTAATCTCGAGCGCTGCTCTAACTCTGTGCGGTGCCCGCCCGCGGCGCCCGGCAGGTGCGTAGCAACGCCTTCTGGATGCACGTCTCCTGCTGTGCTTGTATTTTTTGTGCCATCGTGCCCCGCCTTGGCACATGAGCCTGCCAAGAGAAGACTTAACTGGTTTAAAGTCATACCAGAATCCTTGCCTGTCCCCGTTCCTCCCGGACCTCTTCTCAGTTGGTTGTGCCTGCCCCGCTGCCTTTCCTTTCCTGCGCTTGCCTCCGCTGAAGTCATTACTCACCAAGAGAGCACAGAGGCCTGCGCCCATGCTTCACTGCACACAACCACGCTCTTCTCCCCGTCGGCTGCCGCGCCTGCCAGCCCGCCCAGCTGAGCTGTCCCCACCTGTCTCTTGCCCCGCTTGCAGAAGAAGATGGCTGCCCCAATGCTTGCACTACCGGGGCCCACATACTGCTTCAGATATGACGGGGACTTTAGAGTGGCGGGGCAGCCAGTCGTTGTGCACCAGGAGGGAGGGCAGGTGCGATTGCTTAGCCGGGGTTCTGCTCTGCTGTTTTTGCCTGCCCACGCCACTGTCTTATCTGTCAGTGGGTTGCGCCTGTCAGCACAAACCCTGTGGTGCTCAATGAATGTATGACATGTAAGGACATGTATGACATTATAACGCCATTATAACGACTGAAACATCGAGTGCCCAGGCCCCCACGTCACATAACACGCTCTGCATGTCTACATGGTCGTGCAAACGTGCCCCCCTTTCCCCCTCCCTTTACACTCGCTTCTGGCATGCACCTCGCCTTGCAGGGCCGAGGCACTGCCTGGGCTGTGTGGGACGCTGCAGCCGTGACCGCCCGCTACTTGGAAGCCGCAGCCCCCGCCATCCTTGGAAGCTTTGGCAGCTCCGGCGCACCACCGCAATCAGTGCTAGAGCTAGGCAGCGGCACTGGGCTGGCCGGGCTGTCAGCAGCGGCAGCATTACAGCTGCCCACAGTGCTCACTGATCTTCCAGACGTGCTTCCGGCGCTGCGGCGCAACATAGCAGCCAACCCAGGGCTGGCGGGGCTGGTCACGGCAGCGCCGTTGGACTGGCTTGAACCGTGGGCCTCGCCAGTGCTTGGCGGCAGCAGCGCTGGTGGCACGAGCGGTGTGAGCAGCAGCAGCAGCAACATTGGCAGCAGCAGCAGCAGCGGCGGCAGGGCTGGAGGCAGGCTTGTGTTGGCTGCAGATTGTGCCTGGCTGGAGGCACTTGTGGAGCCGTTTGTGAGGGCCCTGGAGGCAGCAGGCAGCCGCTCGGGGGACAGGTGCCTGCTCGCCTACCAGAGCCGCAGCAGCCGAGTGGACACCCTGCTGTTTGCACAGCTGGCGGCAGATTTTGAGGTGGCGCCCGCTCAGCAGCTGCCAGGGGAACCACCCAGGGGGCCAATCGACCTCTATTGGTTGACCCCCCGCAGCGCCGGCAGCCGGCGAGCGTGAGCGCATGTGGCTTGCCTGGCGTGCTGCGCTGTGGCTGGGCATGCACCCATGTGGTGTGCGGGCTGCCATCGTTGCCTGTTGTTCCAGTCGGCCTCCCACTTTCTACGTGTACTCTCGCCATGTTGCTGCCTTGCAAGAATCTTGTTCTGATCTCTCCTCTTTTGGAGCTTCTGCCACACGGCACCACATCTGCTTGTCACCCACTCGATTGATGCTAGAATGATGCTTGTCACCCACTCGATTGATGCTAGAATTTAATGAAACGATCTGCACCGCAACCTAGATCGTATCGTGCACATGTGACATGAGACACACACGGTGCGTGGCGCTACGTGTTGAGTGATGGGAACAGGGAGCATGAAAGGCAAGGGAAGCTTGGTGCCAGCAAGTTGACACGGGCAGGGGCGAGCAAACAGCTTATTGGCAAAGTGTGGCTTTCTTGGAGCTAGGAGCGGGCATGTTAGAGCAAACAGCTAATCGGCAAAGTGTGGCTCCAGGTCTCCTGGAGCTGGGAGCGGGCATGGAAGAGCAATCCGATTGGCAAAGTGTGGGCAAGGTTTCTGTGAGCTGGGAACTGGGCTGAGTTGGCACATTGTGTTCCAGGCCAGGCGCACCTCGTGTGCTGTGCGTCGCTAGTGCAGAGGGCTGGGGCAAGGCTTTGCCCTTCCTACTGGATCCAGCCTGCTGCCCGTGCATGGGGCTGTAACATGGGGGTGGAGTTGGTGCAGCTTCCCCCTGGCTTCCCGCCCCCTTGTAGAGTGCATCAGGCCGGCAGCTGCTCAGGGCTGCGCCACGGCGCCGGGCGCGGCACGGCGCCTGGGCGAGCGCACTGCGCTGGCCTCAACCGCCACCCCCTCCATCTCCATCTGGGCTCCCTCTGCCGGCTGGAACGCCCCGATGCCACCTCCGCTGCCGCTCCCCGAAGACGAGGTGCGCCCGGCAGCGGACAGAGGCACCAGTGGCACGACAGTGTCCACGCCGCGCGCCCCGAAGCCCTCGGTTTGCGGGCCAGAGGCGCCGCCTTTGGACGCAAAGTAGGCGCTCAAGTTGCCGGCGCTACGGCTGCTGGCGCCGCCGCCGCTGGCCGTACCGGCGGCGGCCGTGCGGCGGCGCTCGTGCCAGGCGGTGCCTGCCCTGGCCCAGCCGTCCTCCCAGGCGTCCTGCAGTGCGTGCCCGGGCGTGCCGAGGGAGCAGGCGTAGGCGGAAGCTACCAGGATGCTGCCGCCCAGCAGGTTGCCCAGCGTGGAGGGGATGAGGTTGCGTCCAATGAACTGGGCTGCAGTGGGGTAGGACGGTAGTAGGAAGGGATAGGGGATGGGCAAGGCAGTGAGACAGATGATGAGGGAGGGAAGAGGGGGGCTCGGCCGCTGGCGTGTGACATGGGGGCTCGAGCCTCTCCTGCGTGACGTGGAAGGCCGAGCGCATGGCAGGCATGCAGCTGCCTCTGGGGGGGTGCAAGGCGGATGCACGCTGTGTGTGCAGCCCAGAACTAGTTGGGCATCCCCACGGAGGGAGCGACTCGATAAGGGGCTATGAGCAGGGTATTGCGAGATGCCGGCCCAGCTGGCAGAGCATGCGCCAGGCTGGCAGCGGGGACGTCAGTTTTGCAGGCGCATGCGTTCGACAAAGGAGCCAGCCTGCATGTGCAGAGGCCTGCCTACCTGCGGTGATGGGCGCTCCAAGGGACATTGCCATCGGCACCAGGAACCTGCGGGGACAATAATGGTGCACCAGGGCAGAGTGGACGGTTGTTGTGTGCATTTCGGTGGGCTGGCCAGCGCGGGGGATGTTGAAGGGCACATGGGGAGAGCAGGTTACGAGCCCGGGAGCAAGGGGAGGCATCTGTGGCACACTGGTGTGTGGCTGCAGCGCTGTAAAACGAACGACTGGCGGAAGGAAGGAGCAAGGGAGGCATGGGGAGGCGCACGCCAGCTGTCAGCGCAAGCCCAGCAGCACTGCTTGACACTATTGGTGCAGCGCAAGTGTGTTCTGAAGTTGTCATGCTGCCGCCGAGTCATTTTGACAGCCCAAAGCAGCTCTGCCTCAGGCACCACCCCCGGCCCTCACATGTTGGCGATGCAGTGCTCCAGGCCTGCGCGGGAAGGGCAAGGAAGGGCAGCAGAGTGTAAGACGGGCCAGCGCATGCACAGAGAAGAAGGTAGCTGGGCCAAGCGGACTGCCGAGTGTCATTCGCACGGGAGGCAGGGGCCGCGGCAAAACTGTTGTTGTTTTTGCTTTGCATCATTGCTGCAAACTCCATTCCGCTACACTCGCCCCCCACCCTGTCCCACGACACAGTTGCTAGCTCCGAGCTAGCAACTGTTTCGAGTCCTTGTGGACTTGAAAAGTAATTGACTGATAGATTTATTGACAACAACAGGCGGTGATTCAAGCTTAGGCGTGCTCACCCATGGACACAAAAGCGGCGTCGGGCAGCCACACTCCGATGGCCTTGCCCGCAAAATCGCGAGCCATGTTGCCCTGCCACACCGCCAGGCAGACCAGCCAGTTGCCCAGCACGCCTGCGGGGTGGGGGAGGAGGGGAGGGGAGTGCAGGGAGTGGTGCAGGGTGAGGGATGCGGCGGCAGGCAGAGGTGCAGTGCGGGGAAGGAGAGGCAGGGAGAGGGCGGGAGGCGAGGACTTGTAATCGACACAACGGGTGATTGGAACAGGGGTGGGGGCAGACTACGGCAGCTTTAGCCTAAGGCAGCCAAAGGGGTGGGGGCAGCCTAAGGCAGTACAAGCTAGCCAGCCAGGCGCTGTGCAGAGAGGGCTTGACCGAGGGAGGTGAGCGGGCACCCCCAGTTCACCCCCATGCCCCTCCCTTCAGACTCGCACCGCCCCAGCACAGAGCACCTCTCAGCACGACGGCCTCCCTCCCCGCTGGCACAGCACACCTCGCAGCAGCACGCTTCCAACCCTGCTGAGCACAGCGCACCTCTCAGCATGACAAGACCCGTCCCACTGGCACAGCACACCTCCAGCACGCAGCGCCCCACTGGCACAGCGCACCCCACATCATGACAGCGTTCCACCCCACTGGCACAGCTCGCAGCAAAACTCTGTGCACCCCGCCCGGCTGGCACAGCACATCTACCATAACACGCCCCCTGCGCCGCCCAGCACAGCGCACCTCTCAGCAGGACGGCTCCTCGCCCTGCGGGCACAGCACACCCCGCAGCATGACAGCGACACACCCCACTGGCACAGCGCACCTCTCAGCAAGACGGCTCCCTGCCCCACTGGCACAGCTCGCAGCAAAAATCTTTGCACCCCTCCGGCTGGCACAGCACACCTACCATAAAAATCTCTCCACGCGCCGCCCAGCACAGCGCACCTCTCAGCAGGACGGCTCCCCATGCGTACGACACCTTCTTGTGGGCCAGTTCAATAACAAAGTCGGCCCGGTGGCCGTAAAACACGTCCCCGCCCTTCATCAGCCCCACCAGCAGCAGGGCGCCCACCTGCGGGGCATGAGGGCGCCAGAGGCGGGGGATGTGGGCGGGGATGTGGGCAGGTTGGGGGTGGTGGGTGAGGCAAGCGGGGCGAAGATGGGAAGGGGCGGGAGGGGGGGGAGCGGAGCAGCAGGTGGGCCGATGTGGTGGGTGAGCCAAGGGAGGTGGAGATGATGCCTCCAAAAGAGGGAGGGGCAAGGAGCAGCAGGTGTGGCGGGGCGAGTTTGAGGGCCACCAATTGGGATGGACCACTAAATGTTCGGCCCAGCCCCCACCCACCAGGTTGAGAGATAGGATAGCCTGGCGATCAGCACATTGGTGCCCTGCCCGCACTCAAGTGCCTTTCCCCCAAGCCACCCAACAGCTGCTCTGCCCTGCCAGGTTCAGTCCTCCCGTGCCTTCACTTTCTACCCAGCCTTCCACTATCCTCCCTGCCCCCTTCTTTCCTTCCGCACCCCCTCTCCCTGTGTGCCCTGCCTGCCCCACCCACCAGGTTGAGAAGTAGGACAAACCCAGCCACCCACCAGCTGCCCTGCCC
>JTEE01000013.1:558763-575657 GCA_002896455.3 Chlorella sp. ArM0029B | reverse complement strand
GGGGGCGGGTGGGAAGGAGCGGTGGAGAGCTGGGCGGGAGCGGGTGTTGTGGGGGTGGCGTCCATTTACTTGGTTGTTCGGATTTCCTTCCAACCACCCCTGCTGCCTGCCTCCACCACCCCCGTGTGTGCACGGGACCCTACCACCCCTGCTGCCTGCCACCCTACTCGCTGCCTTCCCATGCATCCCCCTCCCCCTGTGAAACCCACCGCAGTCCATCATTGAGGCCCTCGACTCCCTCATTCCCCACATCCTCCCACCCACCCCCTGCTAGACTTGTTTCTATTCTTGGACTTCCTTTCAACCACCCCTGCTGCCTGCCTCCACCACCCCTGTGTGTGCAGTCCATCGATAAAGCCGTTGACTTGCTCAACCCCTACATCCTCCCACCCTTCCCCCTTCCAAATTCGTCCCTTTTTTTGGCTTTTCGTGTCAACCACCCCTGCTGCCTGCCTGCCTCCGCCCCCCGTGTGTGCAGTCCATCATTGAGGCCGTTGACTCGCTCAACCCCTACATGCATGCCCGCGGCGTCGCCTTCATGGTCGACAACTGCTCCTACACCGCACGCCTGGGGTCCCGCAAGTGGGCGCCCCGGTGAGTGCACGGGGCATCAACGAGTGTTTGCTGGAAGGGTGTGGGGTGGGCTGTGCACTGAACTGACAACTGCTCCTGCACTGCCCGTCTTAATCATGCAAGTGGGCGCCCCGGTGAGTGCACAGGGCATCACAGGGTGTTTGCTGTGGAAGGTTGGGGCAGGCTGTGTAGTGGTCGGGGAACCGCTCGTACACTGCCCGCCTGGGGTCCCGCACGTGGGCATCTTGTGAGTGCATGGGACAGTTATGGGCGCTTGTTGTGAGGGAATAGGGCTTTTTAAGTGACCGAGCTAGCTCTTCTCCGACACTGCCCGCCTTGGATCCCACAAACGTCCTGGGCCAGCAAGCTTCCCGACCAAACCCCTTGTTCATCCTTCCACTGAACAGCATCTTTATGCTGCCTCCTTCTCTGGCCACCTCAACTAACATGAAGCAGCAAGCCTTCCGGTCAACCCATCACTGTTCGACCTTCTTACACTGACTGGCACCCTCCCAATGTGCGACTGTGTGCAGGTTTGACTATGTGCTGGACCAGCAAGCATCCTAGTCGAATCATCACGTAACACTGTCTTGACCTTCTTCCTCTGCCTGCCTGCCTGCCTGCCTGCCTGTTTGCCTCCTCAATCCGCAGGCTTGACTGTGTGCTGCACCAGCTGACGTTACACTGACTGGCACCTTCCCAATGTGTGACTGTGCAGGTTTGACTATGTGCTGGACCAGCAGGCGTACGTGGCCGTGGATGCCGGCAAGCAGGCGGACCCCGAGACCATCCAGGCCTTCAAGTCCCACCCCGTGCACGGGGTGAGTGCGCTTGCTTGCTGTGTTTGCACAGGTTGTACAAGGTTGTTGCCTTGGGTCCTCACGGCGGGGCACCGCTGACGCACGTGGTGGCAGGAAACCACTGGCGTGCACGGGGTAAGTGCCCTGGGGGCGGGGCACATAACATGTGGCTTTGAATGCAAGCAGGTTCATGTACCCAGGGGACGAGGCCTGCCTAAACCTCCACATTGCCCCTGCTGGTACCGTGTCCCACTGTAGCAACATACGCTCACACGCACACACGCACACATGCTCCTTGTGTCACATCAGCCAGGCCTCCTCCATTCCCTTGCGTTCCTCCCCATTGTGTTTTTCCCGCGACACCCACACACACCGACATTCAGCTCGTCACTGACATGCTGCTCCCTTCCCTCCCCCGGGCAGGCACTGGCCTCCTGCTCGGCCATGCGCCCCTCTGTGGACATCTCTGTTGGAGGCGACAACGACAAGACCGGCGTGGGTGCTGGCGCTGCCCGCACTGAGTTCCGCTCTGTGGCCGCCACCACGGCGGCATGATGACCTGGCACAGTTGGTCGCCAGCTGGCGTGATGAGCTGGCGTGACGTGGCGTGACGTTGGGCGGCCCTCAGCCCCCCTCCCTTGCCTTTCCTCCTTGGTCCTCCTCTCCTCTGGGGGGCTGCCCCGGCGGACGCCGGCGGTGCGGTGCCAAATTGGGCGTCGCAGCCGGCGCCGCACGCATGGGCGCGCGGGGCGGCCCGGGCCTTTGCTACCCTCTCTGCTGTCCCGTGCTTCATATGGTTGGCACTGTCGGTAGAGGTCGATGCTGCTGCTGCTACTTCATTTAAAACTCCGAAAAGCAACGAAGGAGAGTCCTCACAGGCAGCGCACAGGGAGGCGCAGGGATGGTACAGAGGCAGGCAGGGAGGCTGGAGCTTTGTTGGCGACACAGAGGTGCGCCAGCCGGCTTGGGAGATCTATCATGCACAGACAGCAGAGGGATGTGGAAGGCAGGAGAGGTTGGTTGGTGGCTCGTACCGCCTCAATTGTTGTGGTGCACTGGCTGGGAACTGGGGTGGGGTTGCGAAAAGCTAGGCAGGCAGACAGACAGGAGGCACAGGAAATACGCAGACATAACAGCCTAGGTGTATCGTACAGGAATGCGCTTGGCAGAATGCGTACATCAGCAGCAGCAGCCATGAACCGTTCTCAAGAGCTTTTATTTAGGAAGCTCCAGCGGTGCCCGCTCCTGCCGCCTGGGCGCGCTGCTTCTGTTGTGCTCGGCATTCGACGCGGTGCGCGCTCCAGTGCACTTTTTGGCACTCGTTGCTGCATGGGTATAATGCAAGGAGGGGTGGCAAGACGCGGCCAACCTTTCGCCTCTCTGAGAGTCTGCTCCTACTCTTCTTGCTGTTCAATGCAGGTTCCTTGGCCAGTGCGCCAGTGCACCAACGCAGGCAGTGCATTCCCTTGTCCATCAGACCAGGCATAAAGCTGGGCGCACCTGCAGTAAGCAGCCTGCCAGCAGCCGGAGCACCTTCGGACGTGCAGGGTGGGCGCGCCGCAGCCGGAGCACTCCACTTTAAAGTTTGGGTTCTCCTTCAAGCGATGTTCATCGTCGACGGCCGCATCTGCCACCTGGCGGTACAACTCGTCGGGGGCAGCTTCCGGCCAGCAGTCCCCTTGCCGTGCCAGCTGCTCCAGCCAGGGCTGCAGGCCCTGTGCCTGTCTCAGTGGTTCTGCCAGGTTGCACATCCAAGAGGATGGGAGCAGTTCCCTGCAGCGGCGGAAGGCCTGCACGCCTTCCTGCAACCACTGCAGCACGGTGCTGGGCCTCTGCTGCGGCGGGCAGCCGTCTCCCACACACGAGATGCTGAGGGTCACCAGCTGCAGGCCGGTCATCGCAGTCAAAAAGTCGCTGCCGATGCGTTGTGCGCCTGCGAATGCAGCGTGCCAGGCCGCCCAACCGACGGAGAAGCTGGCAGTGATGTTGCAGGCATTGGCGGCACTGGCCAGCACAAGAGCGCTTGATGCGGCTGGCAGGTCGCAGGCTGCAAGCTGAGGCAGCAAACGTGATGTGTTCCTGCAAGTGAAGGGGAGGGCACTGCTGTAGTAATTGTGAATAACTCACCAACTAACTGTAGTGCTTGTGCTGGGCAATGCAGGGCAGGAGGTCAGGTGCAGGGCCGCCAAAGTGGCAAGGTAGGGCAAGTGGGACATGAGCAGGCACAGCCTCGCAATGCCACCTGCTGAGTCTGCAAGTCGGCACTATTCACGTGCATCGCGAAATAAAGATCTGGAGCTGACCTGAAGATGTAGGAGGCATGGGTGTGCGACATGCCGTCGGGGCGGTAAGAGGAGGGCAGCGGGCACTGCGTGCTCGGCCACTCGTGCCAGCAGCTGTTCAAATGTGAGCAGGGGGCTTGGCAGATCTTGCTGCACCTCTGCCATCTCCCGCTCCACCTCCAGCCGCACAGCAGGCTGCTGCAGGCGGAGGAGCAGGTCGGCCAGAAAGGGGACCTGACCCGCAACAGGGGGCGGCGGCAGCCCGGCAACCGCGGTCAGCAAAGAGGCAAGGTCTGGGGTGCTGTGGGAAGCCATCAAGGCCTGGGAGGTGCTGGGAAGCAGGTCTCGGAAGTGTCGGTACACATCGTTGTACGCACGCAGCGGAGCGCCCACGCAGAGGAGGTCGGCGCGGATGGCTTTGGCTGCCGCCAGGCACGTGCGCCGCCACCGCTCCGTCGGCGAGGCCGCGTCGGCCGCCGCCCCCAGTGCCTCCACCTCCGCTTTGACCTCGTCTCGCAGCTCGCATGACTCCACGAAGCCGGCCACCTCGGGAGTGCGGCGCTCTGCCGGAATGGCCGCGCTGAAAGCAAGGCGCTCGCGGAGGAAGCCGGGGGTGATGCGGCCCGCCATGCTGCTAGCTGGCTCAGCTAACGATATCTTGGAGGTGAGGTCTGCTAGAACCGGGTTCGGGCAGCTCGATGGCCTCTTGACCTGACAAGGGATCTGTGCTCCGCCCGTCAAGTCGGGCGGCGGCCGGGCACAGCAGGCAGTGGGCGTGCATATCTTTTCAGCAGCAGTTTGCATCCCATTTTGCATCCTATTTTCCACCCCGGTTGGAAATGCCGAGACATTACAGAGTGTCTGGTTGCTCGCCGGCTCCGGCTGCAGTCAGCAGAAAGCGGTACAGACGGACCGTTTGCGGCGGCTGGACATCCGTAGCTGAACAGAGGCAATCCTTTGCGTGCAGTTGCCATGTATGGCAAACACCTTAGACCAGCATGTGGAAGTGCCTGAAGAAGGCCGTGTGATTGAAGGCCCGGGTTAACCATACCCTCCTGCTAAGCCCCCAGGACTGGGTATGGCCTGCGTACCTTGTGTACCGCTGCCGCCCCATGCCTCGGTTACAGCGTCGCGCTTGTCCGGCCTCCTGCGCCCTTTTTCGATCATCTGATCACAGGGAAGGTATAAAGCGAGCACATAAGAGCACAGCGAGCGACAAGGGGCTGGGCGCGCCCACCTGGGGTGGCGCACCGCGCCTGCGCGAGCCTCGGGCAAGGCGCGATGGATAGCTCAGTATCGGGAGAGCGGCGTCAAAGGTATGCACATGCCTTCGCTGTCGCGGCGGAGTCGCGCCACCTAGGGCCTGTCGCCGCCCCGCGCCACGCGCTGAGTTGCCGCCTCTGTCGCCGGCGCTGCAGGCTGCGGGCCTCATTCTGGACCCAGGCAGGGGCCTTGGCGCGCAAGCAGGCGTCCCTCCAGGTCAGGCCTTGACGATTTGGCGGGCCCAGCTGGAGTGTGTTGTGTGCCTGGGACCACCCAACAAGCATGCACCGGCCCCCCTGCCCCCGCTCGCGCCCTCTGCAGAAACGGCGCTGGCTGGCCAATGCCGGCCTCCTGGCGGCGCCCTTCATCATCTGCATGCTGCTGTGGGTGCTGCAAGAGGTGATCAATCAACAGTTGGACTCTCGCGCCTTCCGCTGCGGCTGCCAGTGCACCTCCTGCTGCGACTGGGTGCAAGTGCCGCCCCCCGGCAACGCCAGCAGCGGCCCGGGTGATGCCAGCTTTGGTGGAAACGGAAGCAGCTCGGTGGCCTACCAGTGCTATGAAGCCACTGAAGAGAAGCCATGCTCTCCCTATGCAAAGTGCCAGGTGTGCAAGAGGGGGGAGGGCAGCCAGGAGGCAGGGCCGTTCGACCACATGCATGTGCACGGGCTGTGCAGCCCTTGAGCTTGAGCTGGGGCTCTCACCCTCCCTCCCCATTTCCCCCCTCCACCAGAAACTTCGCCCCGCCACCCCACCGCGTGTACCCCCCTGTGTGGTCCCCTCCTCCCCCTCCTCAGGCCTACAACGACACCGAGTGTGGCATCCTGTACTCTACTGCCGACCAAGTTGGCTTCTGCTCAGTGGCAGAGCCCCCGTTGTGGCCAGCGCTGCTAGACGTGCCGCAGGCGCGCAGGGCTGACAAGGTGGAGGGACAGCCATGATTGGGTTGGTGAGGGGCAGGGAGGTCATGGGTTGCTGAAGGAGAGGAGAGAGGCCATGGGTTGGTGAGGGGGAGGGACAGCCATGATTGGGTTGGTGAGGGGCAGGGAGGTCATGGGTTGCTGAAGGAGAGGAGAGCCGGCATCTGGGCGGGAGGAAGGCTATGGATTTGTGAGGGGGAGGGTGGCCATGGGTTGCTGAGGGGCAGAGGAGTCATGGGTGGGTTGCTGAGGGGGAAAGAAGCTGGTACCTGGGCGCGACGGAACAGGCGGGCCAGCTGGCCTGCTCTTGCTATAGCCTGCAGTGGCAATAGTCAGTGGACGCATGCAACCCAAATGGGGAGGATGATCTGGTGGCACACAGGGTGGCAGCGCCGCTGCTTGCCTGCACGGCGGGCACCTGCGGGCGGCGGGGCGGGCACAGCGTACGTTAAGACATTTGACACGTAATGCTTTCGATCCAGCCTTCGTATCGCTCCTTCAACATGTTAACCAATCCCCCCTAGCTGTCTGCAGGAGCAGTACCGTGCCCCCAAGGCCCCGGATTTCATGCCCGCTGGGCTTCCCGCCCCCGCCGGCCTGCCGCCCAGCGCAGCACCCATGCTGTACACGGGGCAGGACGCGGAAGCTGCCCGGCAGCTGATGGAAGCCATGTTTGGGCGGGCAGTGTCGCTCTCGGATGCGGTGCGTGTGTGCACGGGTGGGGCTCTAAGGGATGGGGGCACTGCATGGGTGGGGCACTAATGGGTGTGCGGACAAGTGGCGCACCCCGCTGGGGTTGCCTGCATGCAGCCCAGGATGGTGTTGAAGCAGAATTGTGCGGGCACGGCACACCGTGCAGCGCGTGTGAAGTGCGGGGGAGCACGTTCCGCCCTCACTCTCACTCGCCTGCAATAAAGCACAGCTGCGCTGCATGCCGGCTCCCCTCTCGTGACATGATGACAGACCCATGACACGCCGCTGCTTGCGAGCACTCCTGTCATTGCTGAGCAGGCAGCTGCCGTACCAGCGCCTCAACCACAGCCTGCCCTCTCTTGAAAACCTGCAGGTCATGGCAGCCTACCTGGCCTCCGGAGAGGGCGCCCTAACCAGCACAGAGGGGCAGAGCATTGCCACGGAAGCAGAGTTTGTGCAGGCCACTGGGGCCCTGGCCCGCGGGCTGGCCCAGTTTGACCTGACTGTGGGTGAGGCCGCCGAAAGCTTTTTTTTGCATTTTTGCATTTTTGCATTTTTGCATTTTTGCATTTTTGCATTTTGCAATTTTGCTTTCTTGCATTTCGCGGGTGGTGGCACAGGGGCGGGTTGTCAGGGTGGCATTTAAATATGGTGTGGAGGTGTACTTGTGTGGGAGTTGGCTGGCTGGCTTGGGTGCGCTGGTGCGGTGTCGCCATGTCGGCGTGGAAGCTTGGCATGATCACTGACGAAGAGGTCTGACCCACTCCTCGGATCTCCCATGCTGCCACCCGCCGCCGCCACCCCTCGCTCAATGCCATGCCCCCCACCCCCCGCCCGTGTCTGCCCGCCTTCCCCCCCTCCCGCAGGCACCTCTGCCGCCACCTCCATGTCGCTCCTTCTGGAACCCGCTTTTGTGGCGCAGGGCTCGGGAGACCGCGGGGAGACGCCTGCCCGCCCGCCCCTCTACTTTGCGCTGCCCAACTGTTCGGCGCTGAGCGAGGATGACGTGGCCACTCTGGCACAGATTGGGGAGGTGAGGGCGGGAAGGGGGGCAGCACGGCATGGACTAGTGGTAGCTCGCTTTCTGTGGGGAGGGATTGGAGAAAAGTGTCAGAAGGCAGGAAGACGGGGAAGAGGGTGCAGGGAGCCTCCTGTTTGACGCAACTGAGCTCCGCCAGCCCCACTGCCCGCTTTCCTCCTTCCCTGGTGCCCCCACTGGGGCCTGCCTCCTTAACGCTCCCCCCCGACTGCGCGCTTGCCTCACTCCCTGGTTTCCCACTGCCCGCCTGCCTCCTCCTCCCCTGGTGCCCCTTCAACTTCAGGCCATCACCAACCTGACTGGATTCCCGGTGGAGTGTGCCAGCCTGCCCCCCGTGTACCAAGCAGAAGTCAGCTGGCTGAACGACCAGGTAAGAGGGTGGGGAGGCGAAGAGGCACTGCTGGAAGTGCAAGGGGCATGCTGGTCGCCAGCCTGTCTGCTGTGCACCAGGCAGAAGCCAGCTGGCTGAACGGCCAGGTAAGAGGGTGGGAGGGGAAGAGGCACTACTGGAAGGGCAAGGGGCACCGGTGCAGCCAGCTTGGCGGAAGCCAGCTGGCTGAACGACCATGTTGGGGGAGGGGATAGGAATGAGGTGGTGTGTGGGGCAGAGAAGAGGCAGGGGAAGAGGCAGGGGCGTAAGTCCGACGTGCATTTGGGCAGCCAGCCTGGGCGCTGTGTGCCCGGCAGAGGCCAGCTGGCTGACTGGCCATGTACTGGGGGTGGAGAGGGTTCAAGATGGAGAGGAGCAGAAGAGGTTTCGGAAGTGGTGGAATGGCTGGGCAACAAACAGGGCTTCTTTTGCGCCTTGCCATGCTGAGGCTGCTGCGCCTCTCCTGCTGGTGCACGCACACACACATGATACCCCACACCGTCCTTCCTCCCACCCACCTGCCTGCCTGCCCATCTATCCACCCGCCCACCTTCCCACCCGCCCGGACGCCTGCCCACCGACCCTGCCTCCCCCCTCATGCCCGCAGGTCTACTGCGGCTGGGGCGCCAGCGGCTGCGTGTTCCGCTCAGGGTCCAAAGTGGAGCTGCCTGCCGATGCGCCCCAGGCAGCCCCGGGAGGCAACGGCAGCATCCAGTGAGGGGGCTTCTAAGGGTGCACGTGGGACGGCTATTTGCGTCTGCGCGACTTTTTGTTCCGGCTGCTCCCCCCGCTGAAGCTCTTGCCGCATGGCTTCTCCTCCCCATATATAAAAGCACGGCCTCCGCAGCTGCCCTGTTTCCCGCTCAATTCGACATGCAGGCACAACAGGCTGCCCCTCTTCATCTGCATCCCCCCATTCATCCCCTCCACCCCGCCCTTCCTCCCTCCTTGATTGCCGCAGGGAGTATGTGTCGGCACTGTACGACTGGCACAACACCAGCGCCTCGGCGCTGCGTGTGTCTGTGTGGGTAAACAACACAAATGTTGGGGGCGGGGGGGGCGCCACGGCACAGGGCCCTCCCGACGTGCAGCGCTGGAGCCAGTCGGTCAACCTGGCAGGTAGGGGAGCAGCTGCAATGCAAGCAAGGGGCTTGCTTCCGTCAATGGCACTGCCTGCTGCGCGGGCTGTCGGCGCCGGCTGGCCCCATGTGCCTATGCCTCACATGGCCTCCCCCGTGCCTGCCCTGGTTGGACCCTGTTGCCTTTGGCCTGTGCGGCCTGCCTGGAGTGGCAGCAGCAGCAGCAGCAGCAGCAGCAGGGAATGCAGGGGATGCAGCGGTTCAGGAGGCTTCAGCAGGCCCCTGCCTGTGTGCCTAGCATCTGCTGCAATGATTGCCCGGCTCACCTAAACGCCCCTTTTCCGATGTCTGTTGCCCCGCCCCTGCAGCCAACGCCTTTTTGAAGCGCCAGCTGGGCCCTGCCAGCTCAGCACGGCTGGTGGGTGTGAAGGACATGCCCAAGGGCTCCAGCCGCCTCTCCCTCGACTTCTCATCCCTGCTGGGACCCCTCTTCAGCATGTGGCTGCTCCAGGTGCGGCATCACTCCGAGTATTACGAGTAGAATTTATGTATGATTTGTGTTGCGGGTGCTGTGGGTGTGAGTGTGACGTTCCCCTGCTAGGGACCCTCTTCAGCATGTGGCTGCTCCAGGTGCAGCGTCACCCGGGTGTCAATCACGTGTAGACTCTTTGTTGTTTTTTTGTATGCTGTGGGTGCGAGTGTGTGGTCTTCACCTGCTGGAGGGGCGGCTGTTCAGCATGTGGCGGCTCCAGGTCCGAATGTTGCAGTGTAGGAGGCAGGCGTGCGGAAGATGGGCAGGCACACACCCTTGAAGTGACGGCAGTGTGTGGGGGCAGGCACACGAGGCAAGATGGTTTCCCTTCTCTGGGCAGGCATGGCTGGGTAGCTGCTGTGCCTGCAGGCCGTTCCCAGCATGCCCCGCCTCCCCTGCCCTCCCGCCCTGCCCCTTACCAGAGGCAGCGCCATGTAGTTGGATCCCTCCCTCTCCTCTCATATACTTGATTTCATCTCTCTGTCCTCTCATGTAGCTGAACCCATCTCTGCTGAGCCCCTCTCTCTGTCCTCTCATTTTATAGCTGAGCCCCTCTGTGCTCTTGTAATGCCCCCCTCCCCCCTGTGCAGCTCATGCTGCCCGTGGGTGTGCACACCCTGGTGAGCGAGAAGGAGCACCACCTGAGGCTGATGATGAAGATGCAGGTGGGTGGGCGGTGATACAGTAGGCCCTGATGGACAGGGACAGAAGAGGTGTGGGTGAAGGGCTTGTGGGGTGGGGTGGGTGCGTGGCGCTGTTTTCCCTATGGCGGCGTAATGTGAGGGATTGAGAACCACCTGAGGCTGATGATGAAGATATGGGCGGGCGGGTGTGTTGCAGTCACCCCGCATAGCAGGCCCTAATGGACCGCGACAGAAGAGGTGTGGGTGACGGGCTGGTTGGGTGGGGTGTTGAGGCGGACGGGGAAGCGATTGCCTTTTCCAAGTCCACCTGCGCCTTGTGTTGGCGAGGCAGAGGGCGTGGGCTAGGTTGGGCGCCGGGGTAAGATGCAGAGCTGTGTTTGACTGCAAGAGATGTACCGACCGAGCAGTTTGTGATTCTCCCGCTCTCCATGACCAAGCGGAAGCTTCCTCTTCCTCCACCCACTCCCTTCTAGGGCCTGAGCGAACCAGCAGTGTACTTCTTACCTGTCCCTTGCTGCACCCAAAGAACCACCTGCATACCAAAGCTTGTTACTCTCCTCTCATGCTCTCTGCCACAGGGCCTGAGCAATTTGTAGTGTACCTCCTGCCTGTTTTCGATGAAGCAATACTGCTGCCTGCAAGCTGTCATGTCTCTCTGCTCTCGATCCCTCCCCCGCAGGGCCTGAGCGACCCTGTGGTGTACTTCGTGATGTACCTCTGGAGCCTGGCCCTGCACTGTGCCTTTGTGGCAGTCTTCTGCCTCTTTGGAGGACTCATCGGCCTCAAAATATTCACGCTCAACTCGTACTCTGTACAGGTGGGCGGCAAAGAGTGTGGGCAAAGAGCTCAAAAGCGAATTGCGGTGGGGGGCATGGGTGGGTGGAGGGTGTTGGCAGCGTACGGCGCGGCGCCTCTCTCCGCCTCCTGTCAGCCTGCATCCCTCTCGAATGTAAACCCCTCCCTGCCTCCCCCTCTCCCCTTCATCCCCTGACTCGACTCCCCCCAGGCCGCATTCTACCTCCTGTGGGGCCTCTGCCTCTCCTCCTGGACCTTCTACCTGTCGGCACTGTGGGACGAGGCACGCCCCGCCATGCTGCTGGCAGTGGTGTGGGTCATCATCTCAGGGTAAGGCTTTCAAGTTAGGGCTGAGGGCACGCTTGATGCCAGGAAGGGGTGAAGGAGCAGGCACAGGGTGGAACGAGGCACGCCCCACCTTGCTGCCGGTTGGTGTCTGGGTTCTCGTTTCAGGGAGGGTGGGGGTGGGGTGGGGTGGTTGATTAGGTTTGCAATTGTGGGGGGCGTCGTGAGCGGCGTGACGTGTCCACAGCATTTCCGTGCATTGTACCGCACCTGCCCGCTTCTTTCATGCATTTTACTCCTCCATTGCTTCTCCTCTGCCTGCCCGCTTTTGACACATCCCTCCCTTCCCTCCCCCTCTCCTACCCCGCCCCACCTTCCGTGCAGCTTCATGGCCAACCTGGTACTGGTGCAGTACATTGAGCAGGGCCCTCGCACGCTGGCCAACCTCATGCAGCTGGTGCCCTCTTTCAACCTGTGAGTGCGGTACCTTCTGTTGTACTGCTTCTTGCATCATGTGAGGGCCATCATTTGCACAGCAGGGCAGTGCCTGAACTCGTGTCGCTGGTTCTCGTTTCATGCGTGCGCCGCCCGGTTCGTGCCCTGTGCTAGAGGATATGAAAAAGCACTGCCAGACGTGGGTCTTGCGAGGCGTGCAAGCGCCTGAGCGAGTACCTTGGCTAAGTGTGTGTGTGCATGGGACCACCAACAACTGGCATGTTTGTCGACGCGCTCTGTGCCCCCTCCTCTTCTCGTGAGTGCAGGTACCGTGGCCTGTACGAGCTTTCACAGGTGAGCTGCCCTGCCTCCTGCCTCCCGCTTGCCGCGTGTTGCTCTGGTCTCAAACAAGCAAAGTGTACCAAGGGCCCTGCGCATGTGTCACAGGATGTCTATTGCAGCAGTGTGTATGGGACAGCCTGCCCTGCTGGTGGTGCACCCCAAACATGCAGCACGCCTGTCAGGTGAATTGCAACGGCAACAACAAGGCGGCCCTGCAACCAATTTCACATGCACCGCCTGCCTTGCGCCGGTGCACTGCACCTTTAGCCTCCCTAAACCGTGCAGTACGCCTTCCTGGTGGACCGTACCAACGGCTCTGCCCCGTCATGTCATGTGTACCGCCTGCCTTACAGCCTGCGCACCTCACTTGTACTGCCCCTGTGCCCTGCAGTACGCTTTCCTGGCGGACCGTACCGGCGGCTCTGGCCTGACCTGGGGCAAGATGGCCGACCCTGGGAACGGCATGATTTCGGTGCTGCTCATCTGTGCCATTGAGGCAATCATACTCATGGGAAGTGGCTACTATTTGGAGCAGGTGAGAGGGCGGGAGGGTGGGTGGGAGAGCGAGGGGAAAGGTTGTAGTTTCCTTTTGATTGCCTTTGAGCTGGGAGAGGTAGTGATGTGGCTTTATTAGCGTTGCTTGTGGTTTCGTTTGTTATTCGATTTGTTTTTCGTGCGGGCGGCTGACAGGAGAGCTGTGTGTTCAGAAGCGTGCTTCTGGTGTGAGTGCTTCTGTTTTGAGATCGTAGAGGAGGAGCCTGCGGCAGAGTTGAGGCTCGTTATCAAGGTAAGAGCCTTTTGCTTGCGGGCGGTTGTGGGTGTGGAGGTCGTTCTATGACCGAGCAGTAGAAGGGGCACAGCCATCTGTAGCCCATGCCGGATGCCTTGCTCTTAAGTACTGCCTGCCCTGCTGCCTTACGCGCCCCTCCTGCATGGCAGCTGCCGGGCGCCTTCCTCAATCTCACGCCCTCGGCTTGACACCTTCTTAACCCTCTCCTCATGTCCCCCTGCAGGTGCGCGGTGCGGGCACCTCCTCATATATTTCCACCACCCCCCCCCCTAGAAGCCACAGGAATCTCTAAGAAGATATAATCTTGGCAATTTGGTTAAGAACTGGCATCGTATCCCTCCTGCCACGCTGCAGGTGCACGGCGCGGGCACAGGCGTGCGCCGCCACTGGCTCTTCCCCTTTCGCTTCAAGCACAGCGACGCTCAGAAGGCGCCACGGCGACGCTGGCTGCGCTGGCGCCGGGGAGGCGGGTCCAGCAGCGGCAACGGTGGCAGCGGCAACCGCACCGGAGCCAGCAGGCAGGTGGCATCACAGGCAGGTGGCGGCCAAGCTGCGGCAGATCCTGCTGTCATGCCGGCGCAGGCGCTGCAGCTGGGAGAGCGGGGACTTCCTGGCAGCGCGCCTCCGGTGGGTGCCAGCTCAGCGGGTGATGAGGTGGCGGCGCCAGGTGGCGTGGCCGCAGACGACAGCTGGATGGCCGACTACTACGGTTCCCACGGTTCCTCTGCGTCCGCCCTCCGCTCACCTCAGCTGCCTCCCAGAGAAGCCGCTTTCCTCACAGCTGGCAGCGGTACAACTGAGGCAGTACCAGTACCAGTACCGCTGCCCCGCAAGGTGACGTCTGTGAGGCTGGCGGTAGCGCCGGACCCCGTGCCAGGTGGCGGCGGCAGCAGCACGGCGAGCGTGAGGAGCGGAGGCAGGGAGGAGGAGGAGGAGGGGGCTGACGTGGCGGCGGAGCGAGTGCGCGCCGATGCTCTGTTCCAGCAGTGGTGAGCGGGCGGGGGTGCAATGTTTGGTTGCATATGTTATTCCATCTAGGGACACAAAGGGCGGGATTGTACTGCTCTCGTTGTGGTGAGCAGGGGTGTGCCACGGAGTGAGGCAACGATTCCGCGTAAAGCCGGGGCACCGGACCTTGCCTGCCCAGGTGTCATCTCCCGGCCTGCTAGCCCCCTCGGCCCACCCTGCCTCTCCCTCTCGGTGATCTGGCGCTCAATTCGTAGATTTAATTTGAAGTCAAACTCAAACTCACAACAATAACAACAACAATGTCCTCTGGCTGACAGCGCCCGCGCCTTCCCCTGCCGGCGTGAGTCCGGTCGCAGGCAGAGCACCCCCGGGCAGGCGCCGCCGGCCGCCATCATGCTGCACTCACTGCGCAAGGTGTTCCCCGCACGCGACGGCAACGCAGAGAAGGTGGGGCGGGCAGGCACCCGGCTGGCTGGCTGGCTGGGAGGGTGGTTGGCGGACTGATCGGGGAGCATCTGGCAACAGTGTGTGCTGCATGGCGCCGCTCGCTCGCGCATGTTCCGTTACTGCGCTTGCCCTCCACCCCTGTGCTCCCTGCATGCCCCCAATTCCCGCACTGTCCTCGAAAACCGCTGCGCCCAGCTCCTGCAGCCTGCATGCCCCTCCCTTGCCCTCGTTGCACCGGCCTGCCCCCCCCGTCCTCTTCCCCTGCCTAAAGGAGCCTCCTTTTGGCAACAGGAAACTACAATAATGTAATCCCTACCCAGTAATTCCTTGATCCTCCCCCACCGCCCTTTCACCCCGCCTCCCCACGCCAGGTGGCGGTGTCTGATCTCTCCCTGGCCATCCCACGCTGCGAGTGCTTTGGTCTGCTGGGCCCCAACGGGGCGGGCAAAACCACCACCATCCGCATGATGGAGGGGTTCATGGAGGCAACCAGCGGGCAGGTGACCTGAAGATGTGGGCGCGCATGCTGTGCCTGGGAGTGGTGAGGGCCGCTGGCCACGTCAGCATATCATAAAAGACAGAGCTGGTAGTATGGACAAAATGTGTGATCGCTCACAGGAAGATGGGTCACAAACTTGCTGGAAGTTGGAAAAGGGTGCCCTCCCTCCTCAGGGGTCTGCCCCGCACCAAGCAAACAGGTGCGGAGGCAGAAAGTGTAGCTCAACCCTGTCCTGCTGCCCACCCCCTTCCGCTTCCTGCCCCCACCCGCTGTGCTTCACAGGCTATCATCGAGGGCCACAGCATTGGGCAAGACATGGACTCCATCTATTCCCTCATGGGCGCCTGCCCTCAGCACGACCTGCTGTGGGATGCCCTGACAGGTCAGCATCACCAGGCCTGTGTGGTGCCACTAACCGGTGCATGCATGGTTGAGGGGGTCCGGATGCTTGCCCGCCTGCCCAACCCCTCATGGGAGCCATGCCTCAGCGCGCTGCCGTGAGGTCAGCATGAGCATCCCCAAGTCTTTGCAGTGGCTATGCATCAGCATCCCAAACTTTCTCTGCTGTGGCTGGCTGGTTCCTATGGTTGAAAGGGTGTGGATGCCCGCCCGCCTGCCCGCCTCCTCCCCCTGTGCCTGACCCTGTGCTCTGCCAGCCGCCCCCGCCTGCCTGCCCGCCGCCCTCTCCAACCACCGCCCCCTCCATCTGTGCCCGCCCATCTCCCAGGCCGGGAGCACCTGCTGTTCTACGCCCGCATCAAGAACCTGGCGGGCAAGCGGCTGCGCCGGGCGGTGGATGATGCGCTGCGCAGGTGAGGGAGGCGTGCTGCTTGCTCTGCCTGCAATCAATCAACCAATTACATTTCGAGTCCAGGGGGAGCCAGCAAGGTCTCATGGGACAGGGTGGGGGGTGAGTGTACGGGATTGCAGTTTGTAGGAAAGAAAAGGAAATGCAGCGCTGTAGTGCGCCGGATCAGGTGGGCATTGCTGCTGCCAGGCCTTTTGGTTAGTTAGTTAACACATTTGATGTCCATAGGAGCCAGGAGCGGTCTCACGAGACGGGAGGTTTGTTGGGGTGTCGGGGCAAGCAGGAGGTTTGTTGTAGCACCATGCCGGCCAGGCGCCCAGCTAGTCTAGTCTAGTCTAGTCGTTACAGCTTTTCACATCCCCTGAAAGGGGATTCAACTTCAGGACGAACCAAATCCTGAGAGCTTGACGAGGCATGCACCACAAGGCACCCAGCTGCTTCCATTTATACGCAGGAGCCACACAATCGACGCTTATGTGTAACAACCTCCCCTCACCTGCGTCACCTGCCTCTCCCCCCTTCTCTTGTGCAGCGTCAACCTGTTTAGCGTGGGAGATGACTTGGTGGGCGGGTACAGGTACGCACTGAAACAGAAGAAGAAGGAAATTACAGCCGAGGGCGAGGTGTGGAGGGAACTCGACAGGAAATCAAGCCAAAGGCACCAGTCACGAAACACCTATACCACTCGGGAGGCGCGGCTGCTTGGGCTTTGCTGAAGCCTGCCGTGGGCTGCATTTCCGCCCCCGGTGCTGCCTCTGCCTGCCTCCCTGCCTCCCTGCACTTCTGCTCACCCGTTCTACTTAACTCCTCTCAGTCACCTCTGAGCTCTGCCTTCTGCTGCTGCCTGGGCCCCTCGCCTGGCACCCGCGGCATGAAGCGCCGCCCTGAGCGCTGCCACCCTCCCCGCACCGGCCACCCTTTCGTCTGTCAAATCTATTCCATTGGTCTTGCTCTTGTTTGCTCCGACGGCTTCCTTTTTCAGTGTCCTTGCTCTGAGCGCGGCCATGTACCCCGCCTGTCCTTGCCCAATCTCAGTCATCTCGGTTTAACTAGCTCTCTTTGCCACTGCCCCCGTCCCCTTGCCCTGCCCGTGCAGTGGCGGCATGAAGCGCCGCCTGGGCACAGCCACCCTCCCGGCCCACCCTTACATTTTTCTGGTCCAGTCGCTCACGTTTTCCCGTTTTGTGCCACGGCCTGCCCCTTTCCCTGGCCGTGCAGCGGCGGCATGAAGCGCCGTCTGAGCGTGGCCATCTCACTGGTGGGGGATCCGCTGGTGGTGTACCTGGACGAACCCTCCACAGGTGTGTGGGTATGTGTGTGTGTGCGTGT
>JTEE01000013.1:541421-556759 GCA_002896455.3 Chlorella sp. ArM0029B | reverse complement strand
GGGGGACTGTGGGCTGTGGGGTGGGGCGGGCGGCTGAGGCGGGCTTACGGGGCGGGATGACGCATTGGGTGGCGACGGCGGCAGTTTTGCCGGGGTAGCTGAGGAAGTGCAGCTCAGCTGGCGGCCAGCGTGTGGGGCGCTCCTTCTGCTTGCCAGGCGGAAGGCCGCCCTGCGGAGGGCAGGCAAGTGACATGCGGGGAGGGGGCAGGGGGTAAAGGGGGCTACCAGCCACCCTGGCAGCTGCCAGCTGCCTGCCAGCTGCGCCTGGGGCGGCCAGCACCCAGGTCGGCTGCAGCCAGCGTGGTGGCCTGCCTAGGCCTCCCTCGCACCCCCCTGTTTTGGGCTGGGGCTGAGAGCCTTGCCTGGCCGGCTGTAAAAGCGCACAGGGGCGTGCAGGGGCATGTGGCAGGGTTTTGCATGCCACGGGCACCCACACCGTATTGCCCTGCTGGACAGCCCTCCCATGCATCCCTCGCCCTGCCTGGCGCAGGCAGAGCAGCCGGTGAACGGCACGTGAAGCATTGCATGCCCCCTCGCCCTGCCCCCACCGCCATGCAGGGGGGAGTTGACGCTGATCGACTGGGGAGTCAGCAACGCCACTCTGGTGAGCTTGGGATTCCCTCATTGCTTCGTATGGCTGTAGAGGCCAGTGTCCGTTCTGATGGGAGCTAGCGACCCAGGTGTCCACTTATTAGCTGAACGTTCCAGTACGGGCGGTGCCGGCAGTGCAGGCGCCAACCCACAGGCACCCTGCCTCCCCTGCCTCATTCAGGAGGAGGTGTTCATTCGGATCACGCGGGATGCCGGCGTGCGGATGAGTGCCTTCAACTGAGGAGACCGCACTGTGCGGGGGGCGAGGGCGTGCGCGGCTGCGGCACGCGTGGCGGGCGGCGTGCGCGGCGGGCATGAAGGCCACGCCGTTTGGCGTTCTGGCACTTTCAAAACCACTATTTGCTTTCTGGTGCGTGAGCACACATATTACTGTAACGCGCGAGCCTCCGTAAGTTGAGCAACAAGGCAGTCCTCCAGAAGCAACCCACTACTGGCCACTCACGGCCGGCCGCCGGACGAAGGCGAAGCCATTTCAGCTGTGTCAGAGCGGGCACACATACGGGAAGCTCGGGCGGCCCGCGTGAACCAGGCGTGAGCGGCGTCATGGGCGTGGCGGCAGCCCCTCCTCAAGCCTACAGACAGCACGGCAAAACGGCAAGCCAATGCAAGCAGGCTGGCACGGGCTCGGCCGCTGGGCCGCGCAGGTGAGCAGCTGCAGGCGGGCACTCCTTGCGCGGGGGTGGCCGTGGGCGCCGCCGCTGGGCAGGACCGCCCTTGCACTCAACCCGCCCTTCCCTTCCACTATGCGCCGGCGGCAAATGCCCTGGTTTACTGCTGTGCAATCCAACACCATTGCTCACCGCCGCAGCAGGCCTGCTCCTCGTGCTTGCAGCGCCCACGCCTCCGCCGCTCCAACCAGTGCGGCAGTGAACATGGGCTGCCAGGCCATCGTGCTCGTGCTGACAGCTGTGCTGGCGGTCAGGACTGCGTGCCTAGATGGCTATGAAGGTGGGACCACTGCCTGCGGGCAGCAGGTGGAGTCGCAGAGTGCAGCTCCCCGCATGTGACCGCTCACCACAGATGCCAGCTGGCACCCGGGGACGCACAAGTGCAAACCGCCCCGTTCTATTGGCAGCCGGAGGCAGCACCACGGCGGCACATCCACAAATGCTGCCCTTCTTTGGCACCGCTTGCCCTCGCTTCCCTTGGGGAGCATGCCCAGTATGTTGCGAGCGAGGCGAGGCATTTGCTTACTGCCCCCGGCTCCTTTCCCACCCCCGCAGGCCTGGCTTTCACCGGCAGCAGCCACGCAACCCTCGCACAGGCGCTGGCGCTACTGGCGGCCTGCCGCCCGCGCCTTTTTGCCCGCCATCGCGAGGCGCTGGCAGCTGGCGGGCTGCTCTGTCTGTGCGGGGCCCAGGCCACCCGAAACCTTGGTGAGGCAAATGGCACATACGTCACGACTTCCTCACAAGCACTGCCGCCAGCACACACATCACGGCTCCCTCACAAGCACTGTCGCCAGCACACACAAACCTGCCCATGCATTGGCTTCCGCTGCCGGGGCCCAGGCACCGCCTTGGGCTGGGGCAGCCGCATCTTTGGCTGTGATTGCACACATTGGATGTTACGTTGGCTGTGCTGGCTTGCTTACCTGTGCCCCCGTGTGCCTCCGTGCCCCTCCTCCCCCACCTGCAGCCCTCTATGGCACGTCACACCTGCCCAATTTCCACGGCGGCAGCGCGCTGTGCCTGCTGGGCCTGACGGTGCTTGCCAGCTCAGCAGCCTGGCTGCCCTTTCTCTTCCCCCGCGGTCGACGCTGGAAAGTGCGGTGGACGGCGCTTGTGCTACCAGCAATGGCGGCAGTCCCCTTGGTAACCCAGCGGAGCATGTGCGGCCTCCAGGTGGTGGACGCTGACGTGGCGCTGGTGCTTTCCGCCGCCTACAAAGCCCTGAACTTCTTGCAGTGAGTAGCTAGCTGCTGCCAGCTCAGCTGCAGTTCAGCTGCTGCCAGTTCAGCTGCCAGTTCAGCTGCTTCCAGATCAGCTGCCAGAGTAGCTAGCTGCTGCCACATCAGCTGCAGTTAGATGGCTGCTGCTATGTCAGCTTCCACTTCAGCTGCCGGTTCAGCTGCCAGAGTAGCTAGCTGCTGCCAGTTCAGCTGCCAGAGTAGCTAGCTGCTGCTGCTGGGCCAAGCTCGTCTGCTTCAGTGCAGTGTGTGCAAAGCCTCCTACAGCCAGCCTCTTGTGTGGCATGTGGGTGGAGGGGGAAGGGGTGCACGCCGCACATGCCGGCAGGGAGGGCAGGCACCCTGCGTGCCGAACAGGCAATGCCCGATGTTCAGCATACACACTTTTAACACTTGCCTGTTGCTGTTGGCCCAGCCGTCGCCTATTTTCTGACTCTGGGCCCCGCTCTCCCATCCCCTGGCCACCCCTGCAGCCTGCCCACCGCGTGGGCCACTCGCCTGCTGACATGGTGCTCCGGCAGCGCTCTGCATCAGTGCATGTCACTGGATGCCTGGGCGCAGCTCATGCTGGGCGTGCTGCTCCCGCTGACCCTGCTGCGGTCCCTGGAGAAAGGTGCCGCGTGCGCTCTACAAACGCAGCTGCAGCAGCAAGAGTGCCCGCAGCAGCTGCAGCAGCAGCACACACACAGGCAGCGGCGGCACCTGGCGACGGCGCCACCGGCGGCAGCGGCAGCAGGCGGCAGCGGGGGCCAGGGGCAGGAGGATTGGGAAGCGGCGGCGGCAGAAGAGTACCGCGACCGCCGGCAGCGGCAGAATGTGGGAGAGCAGGGCGAGGCGCCAGAACGGGGGCCTGCAACAGCTGCCTGTTGTGATGATGATGTGGCAGCAGGCGCCCCCTGGCCCGCCCACTGGCTGCTTGACCTTTATCTCGCCAGCTCGTTGGCGTGGTGTGCCGCCAATGCCCTGCCCCTGTGGCTGTGAATGTGCCCGCTTCCTCTTGATTCATTCACTCATTCATTGTACAACGCCGTAGCGCACAAAAGTGTGCCGCAGATGCGTCGTCGCAAATGCGTTGTTCCTCTGGTTTCCATTGTGCGAATCATTCTTCCATGCAGCGCACCCCTTCACCGCTGCCGCTGTGTTTTCACTCCGTGACTGCTGTGCCTTTTTAATACAACTGCCCTCCCCATCTAAGGGGACTGCAGTGCCTGTGTGAATACAACTGCCCTCCCCATCTAAGTTTGGTCAGCCGCTGGGTGGTTCCCCACACACCGCGCTTCATTTTGCCGCTCCATCTGCACTGCGGCCCACCTCATCCTTCATGGCAGCATACATTGGCCTGTACGACACCCCACTTACCTACACGGCATCTCAGCTCTTGACTGGATGCCACCCCTCCTCTGCTGCTGCCGGTACGTGCCGGCGGCGCGGCCGCCATCAGGGCAATATTTAGTGGGCCCAACCCCAATGCACACATCATTTGCTCATCCTCCTCCTTCTCTGCTTGTAAGAACGAGCCCGGCGCTGCTCAGGACACCTCCAAGGGCAATGGAGTACCCCTTTCTTGGCCACATCTGGGCCCGTCCACGTGGCGGGGCGGCGCCAGTAGGCCTTGACCCTCCTTTAGACCCCGCCGGGTTTGTCTCGTCGTCATTCGCTTAATACTATGGCTTGGAATTCCGATCTGAAGACGCTGCGCTGCGAGCTGGAGCAGACACCCAATGGCGCCGTGCTCTGGCTCACCCTGAACCGCCCGGCAGCCTTCAACGCGCTCAGCATGGAAATGCTGCACGGTGCGAGTTGTGAGGCCCAGCGACATACGCGCCCGACAGCTGTGGAGCGCAAACCCTGTCGGGCAGCTGCGGGGTGCCCCGCTCACGCCGGCGGCCGGTCCGAGGCCTGCGGCGGACCCTGCCATTTTCCCGACGTTCAGAGACCAAGCTTTGCCCCCCAACCCGCACCCTTGGAACCCCTACCCGCTGCCGGTGCAGAGCTGCACGCTGTGTTTGCTGCCCTGGAGCACCCACGTTCCATGCTGGAGCCGCTGCCTGCCGACCACCCGCGAGTGGTGGTACTGCGTGGCGCTGGGCGCGCCTTCTCAGGCGGAGTAGACATTAAGGCAAGCCGAGGGATTCAGCGTAGTTGGGGTTTGGTGGGCCGGGCAGATGGCATGCGCGTGTTGAATTGAAGCTGTCGAGCTATTTGGAGCACTGCTGTTGTTTCATCGGCGGCCTGACCCCCCGCCCGGACCTGCCCCTGCACATCCCTGCACGTCCTCGCCAATGGCTGCCTCACCCCTGCCCTTGTGCCTGCAGGCAGCGGACCAGGGCGTGGGCGGGGCTGCCTGGGACTACAAGGACATGCGCTCACAGCAGCTGCTAAGCCGCCTGATCGAGCGCATGCGTGCCGTGCCGCAGCCCATCATCGCTGCCGTGCAGGTGCTGTGCTGTGCTGTGCTGTGCTGTGCTGTGCTGTGCAGGGCTGTGCAGGGCTGTGCATGGCTGTGCAGGGCTGCGCAGGGCTGAACGGTTGTGTTGTTGGGACGAGTTTGGCGGGGGTTAGGGCAGGGACAGTCCAGGGCAGAGGTGCGATGCCTCGGCCCTTTCGTCGCTGCTGCGCTGGCAGGGCAACCCGCTGTGTAGGGTGGGGCAGTTTTTGGTGGGGTGAGGCATGGTTGGGCTGGGGGCAGGGCCACAACTTATCAGCGCTGCTGTGCAGGTGGGGCAATTGTTTGTGCAGGGTGGGCAGAGTTGGCTTGATAGTTATGCGCGTGTTCCAATGGTGTGGGAATGCGCCACGTATGCCCGCCCCTCCCCAGCTGCCTTCAACAACCGCTTGCCTTGAGCGCCTGGTCCACACACCGCTGTCCCCGCCTCACCGCACCCTGTCCCCCTTTCACGCCCTCTGGTACTCACGCTCCTCCCCTGCCCGCCCCTCCCTTTGGTGGCCTCTCCAGGGTGCCGCCGCAGGCGGCGGCTTTGCTCTCGCCATGGCCTCAGACGTCCGCCTGGCAGCACGCAACGCACGGTTCAGTGCGGCTTTTGTGCGCCTGGGGCTCACCGGTGGGTGGGGGGTGGGGGCAGGTTAGGGTAGGGTAGGGCGGGGCGGGGTGAGGTGAGGTGAGGTGGTCTCAACACCACCTCACCTGTTGTTGAATGCCAACATTCACACAAGCAGGTGGGGCTTTTGCGAGCGCTGATCAGCACGCATGGTGCCAGCAGCGCAGTAGATGGGGAGTGCAGGCGCAGGCACTCAGGGCTGTGTTGTGAGTGCATGAGTTGGCAGGCCCGCTGCCTGCTGAGACTGCCTGCATATTGTGGCTCCCAAACCCATCCCCCATTTGTTTCGCAGGCACCGACATGGGCACCTCTTTCTTCCTGTGGCGCCTGGCGGGGCTGGGCATTGCATCGGAGCTGCTGCTGACGGGGCGACAGGTGGCAGCTGACCGAGCGTACCAGGTGGGTGGCCTAAGCAATGTTGGAGAGGGTGTGAGCAACAGCGATCTGCCTCAGATGGCCACCTCTGCCTGTTGACATCAGTCTGCAGGACCCTGGCTTTCGGGCCGGGGCAGCTCGCTGTTGGTGCTCAGCAGCAGGGCTCATCAGTGCATCCCCCCCCGCCTGAAGTTCGACTTTGCAGCTGCTCAACAGATCGCCCGCAAGTACTGCACCCTTCCGAGGCTGCTTGGAACTGCACCCCATGGCACCTCCTTCGCTTCCTCTGCCTCTTCCTCCTGCCTGACCCTCTGCCTCCTTTCCCTGATCGGTTTCTGCTCGCCCACCATCTGATTTTGGTTGCAGCTGGGGCTGGTGAACGAATTGGTGGAGGAGCCAGCCGAGCTGGAAAGCGCGGCACGCAAGCTGGCCACAGACATGCTGGCCTGCTCCCGACTGGGCCTGCAGGCAAGTCAGCGCAGCGCAGCACAGCACGTGCCGGGCAGCCAGGTTTCGGGTGGGGTGCTGGTGGTCGGGACAAGACGTTGTGGAATTCAAAAACGGGAGTACCTGAAGTAGGCAGCCGTCAGCTTCTGCCTATCGTCTGCTGCTTTGTCGCTGCCCCCCGCCCGTTCTGCATGTTTTCCTTTGAAAGGGCCACGTGGGTGCCTGCCCCCTGTACACGCGTTTCCTCCCTGGCAAGCTGCCCTGCAGCTTACCCACCCCTGCACCTTACCACCCCCTGCACCTTACCACCCCTTGCACCCTACCACCCCCTGCACCTTACCAGCCCCTGCACCTTACCAGCCCCACTGGCTGGGCGTCTGGGTGTGGCTCCCACGTGGATGCTGCCCCTGGCCTGTATTGCAATCCCTGTTTAACATGCCATGCTGCCTGCCATTCTCTCCCGCAGCTCACCAAGGAGCAGCTGAACGCAGTGGCAGACGGCGGCAGCTTGCGGGCGGCGCTGGTAAGCACACGGGAGGGACAGTCTGGGGTAATTAGTTGGGTGCTGGCCCTGCCGCTGCTTCTCGATTGGCTGGCCCTGCACTTCCGCCTTGCGCTTCAGGGCAGTGCGCTTGTGCACTGTGAAAGACCGTCTGGTATGCCTGTGAAGCATACGAGTGTATGCCGTAGTGTCATGGGTGGTTGGCTGCCTCACAGCAGTTGCCCACTGGCATGAGCGGGCTCTGCCGCGAGCACACACCAGCCGCTCCACAACGTGCTTTAGCACTCTTGCCCCTGCTGCAGGTGGGGGAGAACTCGCACCAGATGCTGCTGGTGAACAACCCAGAGACAGCGGCGGCAGCACAGAAGTGGATGCGCTCACTGATTAACAAGAGCGGCGGAAGCAACAAGGGTGGAGGCGGTACGGCCGGCAGCGGCACGGGCAGCGCGGGCGGGGCGCCGCGCTCCAAGCTGTGATGTGGCCGGGGTTGGAGCCATTGGGTGCTGTGTATTGAATGTTGACATGTTGTATAGAGCCATGTTAGTGTTGGTGCCTTTGTACTGAGTTTGTCTCGGCGGGGTACAGCTGGCGGCGCGCAACAGCAGACTGTCCCCTGGCAGACAGCCAGCCTCCAGCTGATTGACACTGGTATTTAATAGTCTGTTACTGTCTCTGCTCACCGCGTGCATCGAGCGCAACTCTGGGTGGACTGAGCTCAACTGAGCTCGCCTCGCCTCACTTCATTCAACTAGGGTGTTCGCTGCAGCGCCTGCCGGCCGTCACTCTGGTGAGACCTCGGTGCTCAGATTGTTGCAACAGCGAGCGGGCGGCCTGTAGGCAGTGCCGTGAGTCCGCGAACACCTGTCCGCTATCGGCCTGGCTGTGCTCTGGAACGCAGCAGCGGCTGCAAGCTGCCGTTTTGCAGCACTTGGGCTCGCCGGGGCTCGCCGGGAGCCCGCCGCAGCTGCGGGTGAGCTGCCGTCTGAAACGTCCCGCCCGGTCCGTTGGCCGCTCGCCCGCTTGCCGTGCAGTGCACGCGATCATGCTGGTCCGCACAAGCTCTGGAAACACCAGCGTGGGTGAGTGCAGTGTGCAGTGAATTGGAACGCATGGGACCCCTTCCAACGCACCCAGCCAGCCAAACCGGCTCACTGCCACGCTCCCCCGCCGCCTCGGTGGCTGCTGCCCTCCCTGACCGTGCCATATGTGCACCTCTGCTCCTCCCTTGTCCGTGCTGCAGGCCACCTCAGCCACTCGCCCCACGGCTTCTCGGCGCTGCACCGCCCCGATGTCTCCTTCCACTGCGGCGGCCTGGTGTTCCCCGTGCACTCCATGCTGCTGTCGGGTGCGTGCCCGTGCTGCAGGCAGCACCCAACAAAGCCTGCTGTCGCGTGCCGCCTGTGCAGTTTTCTGGACTGCATGTCCGTCACCTGGGATCTCACCGCTGGCCAGGCGCTGCCGCGCCTTCCACCCCAGGCCCTCACCCTGCTCTCCCCCTCCCCACGCCCCTGCAGTCTCCTCCCGCTTCTTCACCGACTTTTTCAGCTTCATGAAGGGCCAGGCGCGCCCGGAGGTCATCTCTCTGGACGCAGTGAAGTGCGCCTCCCTATCCGGCATCTCCCTCTCCTACTACCTCGACTTCATCTACTCTGGGGCCCTGCCCGAGTGCGATGAGGTGAGCATAGGGGGGAGGGTGTTGTTGCTGTGGCGGCACAGTCAGCGATGGGCTGGTTTGTGGGTGCTGCCAACATCTTTCCACTGCGTCTTCCTCGACTGAGACACATAAATGGGCTGTTCTACGTGCTGGCGACACAGAGTGTTGGCGCAGTGGGTCCTGTGGGTGCTGCTCGCGCTGCTCTGGCGTTACATCCAGCTGGGTGCTGGTCTACCAATTTTCAACCCATTTTGTCACCCAGGTGGACGAGATGGTGGAGCTGCTGCGCCTGGCACACTTCTTCGGCCAAGCCCCGCTGCAGCGCATGCTGTGCCAAAGCCTTGCGGGCAAGCTGGCAGCGCTGGGCGAGGCAGAGCTGCTGGAGGTGCGTGGGGGAAGGGCGGGGTGTTGGCTGCCAGGGGCGCAAGCGGGGGAAGTCGAAGAGGCGCAGCCAGGCGGGCAGTTGAGGTGGCACCTACTCCCACCCTTACCTCACCCACCTGCCGCCAAACTTGTGTTGAAACTTGTGTTGCACACCTGGTGTATTCCCTGGCAGCCCTCCCAATGCCCGCCCTGCACTGCCCTGCCTCTCCCTCCTGCCCCTCCAACAGGTGTTCCGTGCCGCCTCCGACCTCAAGCTGCGCACTCTGGTCACCGACTGCCTGGTGCTGCTGCTGCCCCAGTTTGGGCACGGCTCCAACGACACCACGGGTGGGTGGGCGGCGGGGGGAAGCAGGCTTGCCTGGCGGAACATGTTGGGCAGCGCGCTACATCCAGCTTTCAATGCAAGTTGGACCGGTGCCATTTCACCGTGTTCTGGGCCGATACCTTGCAACGCTACGCTGTGTTGCGCGTGCAACCCAACTGCATCATGGGTGCACTTTTCAAATGACAGATTTTACTACATATTTATCAACAGCGTTTTAACTTTTTTTAATCGGGTTAATCTTGCCGGGCCTGTCGACAGGGGCGGTGAAGTTCAGTTAGGAATGTGCCCCCCTCCGCTCTCCCCTGCTGCAGTGGCTGCCGCCATCGACCTCATGGATGCCCAGCTGTCCAAGGCGGTGCTCACCCAGCTGGCTGTGCAGGGCACCTCTGCCCCGCTGCTGCCCCACGGCAGCCCCCCACTCTCCCGCTCCAGCTCTGATGGCGCCAGGTCAGCAGCCAGCGCCAGCGCCGGCGACGGCTCCCTGCCCTCCCCCACCGCCGCTGGCACCCCGCTGCAGCGCTCTGGCAGCGGTGACGGCAGTGGCTCCTTTGCTGCTTACGGCGTCACGGAGATGAAGGCCATGTTTGTGGCAGTGCTGGAGAGCAAGGGGTGGGGGCAGTAGGCAGCAGGCGGACAGCCTGCGCTACAGTCAGATGGGCAACAGCTGGCAACAAGCAGCCGTGATCGGAGGCAGGCCAACAACCAACAGAACGCAGTGTCGTGGCAGCCAACAATTGGCGCCCCACCTTGCCACTAGGCAGCCAGGCAGACCCAACCCGCACAACACAACCCACACACGATGCAGCCAGGCAGAGGCCAGCAGGGGATACTGGGCCGCGTGCCGCTGCCAACACGACAGACAGACAGCCAATGGCGCTGCAACAAGTGCGGCCGCCCGTGCACAAGACTCACACCGAGGGATGTCAAAATTACCGGCTTCCCTGCAATCCTTTGCCTTGCTATCAATCCGACACAGCGTTTTTCGAAATCAATCTTTGTATCAATACCCCCCAATCCTTCATGTATGCCTTGCCCAATACGTTCCCTCAACTTGCACGTGACTTTTCCGACAGCCCCCCCTCTCATCATTCTAGAAAATACAGCACACTCCCGACCCTCCCCCCCCCACCTGCCTTTGTACCTGTTTTTCATTCTCACCCAGCCACTGCCCATGCATGCATTCCATGACCAGCCCGTGGCAGAGCATACTGCTACCCCGCCTGCCGCACCCGAGGGCCCCTGTCATGTAATGCAGCAGCCTTGCAGCGCCAGGGACAGGCAGGGAAGGAGTGCAGATCCACTGGCGGAGCATCGCAGTTGGCGTGTCAGAGCCAGGAAATGGTACAAAAAGCGGATTGGCAATGAAATGAGCGGGGGTGACCGAGCAGAAGGATGAACATCAGGATTTCCGGGGCCGCCAGGCACAGGCAGACCTAAATTGGATGTGCCAAAGATAGATAGAGGCCAGGGCTGCAGCAAGCGAGGTGGCGCACGCCGCCTGCCAGCTCAGCTCAGCGCCGGCTTGCTGAGCGTGCCAGCTTGGCAGTTCTTCAGCTCCTTGCTGCTCGGCTGATTAGATGCCCAGCGCATCCAGCAGCTTCCAGTGGCTCCACAGCGGGGCCAGCGTATTGGCAGCAATCATGCCGCTGGCCGCAGCCGCCGGCACGCCGATGCCAGGCTGGCAGCTGTCGCCGCACCTGCATGGGGGGGATGCGCAGGGCGGAGGCGGCGCGGTGGGTGGGCTGGTTCGGGCAGACGGCGGGAAAGGTACTAAGCTGGCACGTATGGGCAGGCCTGCAGCTTGCTGGCAGCAGCAGCAAGGGCAGCAGTAGGGGCAGCGGTGGCAGCAATTGGTGCAGCGTTGGCACCAGAGGCAGGGCGTCAGCAGCAGCGGCGGTGGCAGCAGCAGTGGCAGGGTGTAACAGCAGCAGTGGCAGCATGAGCACCTGTACAGCCCCGGCAGCTGGGTGCCTGCCCCGGGGAAGGTGCTGTTTGAGGCAGAAATGGCGGGGCCTGCAGGGCAAATCAGGGGAGGCAGGAAGGGGGCAAGAAGCTGTCAGCTGGCACCAGGGAAGGAGCCTTGGAAGCAAGGCAGCACGGCTGGGCGCTCTCCCAAAGGTAGGGAGCCTGGGTCTCTTAAGACAGGCCGACACACGTGTCGAGTGCGCCAACCGCTTCCCACGCCCTGCCAACCAGCCACCCACCGTAGGTGCCTTTGTAGCGCCTTTGAAAATGCGCGTGGGTGAGGGCGCGCCCACAAAGCCCCACTTCCGCCCAGCCCGCCTGCCGCCTGCCAACCTGGCGCCCCGGCCGCCCACGCCCTGCCGACCAGCCGCGCACCATAGGTGCCCTTGTATCGCCTGTTGAAGTGTGCGTGGCTGAGGGGCGTGCCCACCAATATACACCACCAGACGTGCCTGCCCACGTCAACCTGACGCCCTGGCCCGCCCACCGCATGCCAGCCAGTTGCCTACCGTAGGTGCCCTTGTAGCGCCTGTTGAAGTGTGCGTGGGTGAGGGGCGTGCCCACCAGCTTCACTTCCGCCCGCGCCCGCACATCCGGGATCACCCGCTCCAGCGCAGCCCACAGGCACTGAGACCGCTCCTCCTGCGGGGAGCACAGCAGGCACAGCGCGGGGGCCACGTCAGCAGCGCCCGCGTCAGCAGCGGCAGCGGGTAGTAATAGAGTCGCAGGACTAGCTCACAGCAGCATGCCACAAACTCAGCAGCCGCCCCCACAATGCTGAACTGTGTTCTTGATGGCGGTGCACATGGAGCAGTGGAGGTGCGGCCTGCTTGTGAGTCCCAGTGCAGCAAGCCACAAGGGAAGCCCCAGCTGCAGCCGGCTCGCCCCCGACTCGCTGCCACGCAGCTGCCCTCCCCCCCGCCATCTCAGCAGCACAACAATTCCATCCTGGCACGCCCAAATCTGCTGCTTTTGTGGCTGCTACAGCTGCCAGGACTGCGGATGCAGATCTGAAGCCGTGGAGCCACATCTTGGGCGAAGCTCTGCTTTTCTGCCCTTACAGCTGTCGTACAGCTTGCACCCATTATGTCTAAACAAAAAACACCGGCGTCCCCTGTGAGCCCAAACATGCCGCTGTTGCGCTGCAGCTGCCAGGACTGCGACACACCGGCATTCATTCGTGTCACCGCTCCGCAGCAATACAAAAGTGTGCCGCAGGCGCGTGGTCCCAGCATATTGAAAAGAACACACAGTCTAAAGCGCCCCACCTTGAATGCCTCGTACTCTGGGCTGCCTCGCTTCATGCCCTCCCACAGCTCGTAAGGCTCGTTGCCAGCTGGAAAACGAGAGAAACGGACGCGGGGATGAGGAGGGAGGGATGGGGGAAGGTTGAGCAGACTACACAGGAGGTGCGCAGGCAGATGAGGGTCACCCTGCTCGTGCTTCCCTGGGCCAGCCACCCCGCCCACCTACCTCGGCCTGCCCACGCACTGGCTTGCTCACCCGCCAGCGCAACTCAGAAGCTTCGGATGAGCCCAAGCTCATGTGACCAGCATGCACAGCAGCCCACCTGTGTAGACATGCACCAGGTGCTTGCCGGGGGGCGCCAGCGAGGGGTCGAACACCGAGGGGATGGAGATGTTTATGACGTTCTGGGGGGCCTGCAGGGCAGGGAGGGGGCACCGACAGCCGTGCACACAGGGGTCGCAGCTGTGCAGCTGGATGCGCAGCATCCCTCCCAGGGATGCATGCAGAGTCCGCGCAGCCACGGAGCATCTGAAGCACGCATGGATGCAGCATGCTTTCCATGGCGGGGTGCAGGGGCGCGCCGTCAGGGAGGGCGTTGCCTCGTCTGCCCACCTGCCTGCCCACCTGCCTGCCTGCGTCCAAGCAGGTGCCGAGACAGCACCTCGGCAAGTATGCCAGCAGCAGCAAATACAGCAGTTGCACCGCCGCCCCCCCGGCCCCTCCCTGCCACACCTTCACGTTCTCGCGTTGGTTACTCACTTGAATGATGTGGCACTCGGGGTCAGGCGGCAGCACGCCCTGCCCGACTGCACGGCAACAGACCCACAACAGTATTCCCTCCCCCACACGGCCTCACCTCAATATCGTCCCACTGATTGCACACCAAGTGGTGGCAGTCCAGGTCTGCCGGCAGCCCGGTGGCGTCAATCCCCAGGTGCAGGTGCACAAAGCTGCCGGTGCGGGGGGTGGCCATGTTTTGCTGGCGCACCTCCGCCGGCAGCGCGCCTGCACACAGGGATGCGAGGTTGAGTGAGTATGTGCAGGTAGAAGCTAGCAACAGTTGAGAGGCAACGTCATAATTGGCCATGTGTTGCCAGCGGTGGTCCGCGCGCGCGCCTGCACACAGGGATGCAGCGAGAATGTTGGGTTGCGCAGCAGTGGCGGCAGGGGGGATGCATTCGCTCAGGGATGCTATCGCTCAGGGATGCAAACAGCGCAGCAGTAGCGACGAGGCGCTCCCAGGTCGGGGAGGCTGCTGCCCTGCTGGCTGCTTGGTTCGCAGCCTGCGCAGCCGGCAACTGTTGGTCAGGAATTAGCCGGGCAAATCTTGCTTTGTAGCCACAGCGACGGCACATGTGCAGAGCGCGCAGGCTGCCTGCCTGCCTGCCTGACGCGCTCTCCCTCCCTCTGCTCTGCTTGCACATGCACCCGGATGCTAGGCACCAACCACCAGCCGCAGCCCCCGCCCCTGGCCCAGGGCCCCACCCACCTTCAGGCAGCAGGCGCATGGTGTCCCATATCGATGCGTTGCTGACCACAGCACGCTTAGCACGGACCACTCGCCCCGACCCGTCCCCGGCCGCCTTGCCGCGCAGGCGCACCCCCGTCGCCCGCCCTCCCTCAACTACCACCTCCTCCACGTGTGTCCGCAGCAGCACCTGCCCGCCGTGCTTCTCAATGCCTGCGTGACGCAAGGGTGGGTCCGGCGGAGGGACGGGGAGGAAGGGGGAGGACGGGTAATGGATGCATGGAAAGTGAGAGTGCAGGCGCGACTGGGCGAGCCTCTGCCAACAACAACAAAACAGCCAAGCCACCCTGTTGAAGTTGGCCCAAGCACTTCGATGTTGCATTCTTCAACAGAACAGCGCCGTGCTCTGTGCAAAACCACAACCACAATCCAGCCCCGCCAGCTATTGCCCACTTCAATGTTGCATTCTCGACAATAGAACAGCGCCATGCTCTGTGCCAACCACAGCCACATCCACTCCTCACCCCCGCCGCCTCACCCCGCACGAGAGCGTTCACAATGGCGCCGCCTCCTCCCATGGGGTAGTCAATCGTGCTCTTCCCGCTGTGCCGCTCAAGGAACATGTACGCCATCTCTGCAGGGGCAGGTAGGACAGCGAGGGGAAGACTTGATCGGCTGGCTCAAGGTAAAGGAAGGGGAACGCCACAGAAACGCAAGCGTGCTGCTGGGCATGCTGTAACGTTTTCCAAACACGTGGGCCATGTGTGAATGAGGGACAGCCAGATGGAAGGGTATGGACGTGCCGAGGGCAAGCGAGCTCCTGCACATGCCTTCCCCTCACCCCCCTGGCGCCGCCCCGCCACCACCACCTGGCAATGCTCTCCACATGTCCCCCTAGACCCACCACCCCACCACCCCTTTAACTCTTTCCAAACACACGCCGACAGGCTGCCGCCACAGCCCACCTGCACAGATGGTGTCCTTAGCCGCCATGCCGGACAGCGCATGTTTTTTTTTAATCGCAGCGGCGCCCCAACCCTCCCCTTAGCCTCTTTTACACGGCCCATCAACACATCCCACCTGCACAGATGGTGCCTTTGGCCGTCATGACCCACAGCACACTGTATTCCAGGTCGCAACGGCACCCCAACCCTCCACTTAGTCTCTCCATAACATATGTAATATGCCCCCATCAACCCGCGCCCCTCACCTGCACAGATTGTGTCTTTAGCCGTCATGCCGGACAGCACAAAGCACTCCAGGTCCAGGAAGCTGCGCAGCCAGGGGTTGGTCACCGCCTGGTCAACAATGGCTGCAGTGGGGAAGAGGAGCAGCAGGGAGGAGGAGCAGCAGGGAGGGAGGCAGGTGGGGGGGGCGGGCATGCACAGCG
>JTEE01000013.1:477768-495198 GCA_002896455.3 Chlorella sp. ArM0029B | reverse complement strand
CCCTCCCGCGCTGCAGGCTCTCTTGCTGCCCACACACCCGCCCAGCCCTCCGCTGCAGCCTTCACCCACCAATGCCCAGCCGCCCAGCCCTCCCGCGCTTCAGGCTCTCTTGCTGCCCACAAACCCACACCTATGCCCAGCCCAGCCGCCCTGCCCACCCGCGCAGCCCACCCACCTGCCCAGGTCTCCGGGGTCGCTGGCCATTGGCTCCACATCCACATTCAGCAAATTGTGAGGGTCCTGCTTGCTGCCCCGCCCCCTGCCGCCCCCTGCGCCGCTCTTCTTGCCGGTGCTGGCGCGCTTGCTGATACAGGGGAAGGGCGAGGCAAGGGGCGGGGTGGGGCAGCGGGTAGGTGGTCTGATGGGGTGGAACAGCAAGGCAGGCAAAAAGCGCGCCAGCGCTGGGTCACCGCAAACCCTTGTTTCAACATCGGCTAAGCCCTCCAGACTTGCACCAAGGAAGGATGTGCAGAGCACCTCCCAGACCGGACCGAAGGGAGCACCCTTTCAGGATGCCTGCCAATTGGGGCGTCCCATCTGTCACGTACCCAACCTACCCAGGCGTGACTCACCCGCTATTCTCTCCTGTGGGCTCCTGACCCTCCTTGCTTCCTTCACCCCGGCGCGCCGCCGCCGCCAGCGGCACGCGCCGGCTGCGGGCGGCCGGCAGCAGGCCCTGCGAGGATCGAGGCAGCGGGTGAAACAAAAGTAAAGCAGGCAGCTGTGTGTTTGCGATGGTGCCTAATGGACTCCCCCAGCTGCGCTCTAACGTGCACCCGCCCGGTCCAAGGGTCGGGCCCGACCTGGAGTGTCCGTCGGGTTCTGGCTGCCAATGGCAGCCCCTGCGTGCATGTGACGCTCAGCATCGTGGGAGGGCTGCGATACAGAGGTAGGCAAAGGTGTGTGCTTCGTTCCCACGTCTCGCCTCTTTGCACCAGCTGCTTTCCTCCTTCCTGTTGTGTCAGCCTCCACCTACCTCCTCCGTAGCGGCTGCTTTACAGGGGCGCAGGCAGGGGCCTCGCCGAGGCAGGCAAGGGGCCTTCCTAGGTGACTCGGCAAGCAATCAATCAGCCAAAATGGGACCTCTCAACGGAGAAACAGGATGCCGAGGGTTGAGAGGCCGAGGGAATGGGGGAAGGAGCTGTGCGGTGTAAGGGTGGGTGTGCCGGAGAGTGCGGGGGGAAGGCAAGGGATCATCAAATCGCAGACGAAATTGCCGGCCGGGCGCCTGCCTTGAAAAGCAGGGCATCCCGGAGGGCCCGAGGTCCCTAAGGGTTGGGTAGGATGGGGGGGGTGAGACAAAGAAGTGTACATGGGCTGAGGGATGAGCCCCAGCCGGGGCGCCATCAGACGGGGGGCATAAAACTGTGTGAGCGGCTGGGGCGATGCGTGCACGTGGGTGGTAATGGAGGGCTGGAGGTGGCCTTCGAAGCAGGCCGGCAGCAGGGCAACTTGTGCTGTGCACAGGTGCGTGTGTGGGCCAAGGCGCTGAGGACAGGATGCTGTGCTTGGGGCCAGGAGGCAAGGGCAGGGAGGGCTGGGCTGCAGCAAGTAGGGCTTCCCAGGAACAGAGCAGGCTCGGTGCCTGGGACACCACATGGGTGGGGTTATCTGCTTTGCGCACAGACAGGCAGCCGCCAGCGCCACTTGGCGGCCGGTGGAGTGCACACGTTCTTTGGGTGGTGGTGCAACTTGAGTGTCGAGTGCCTAGGGGTTGGGCTTTGAAGGCTGGTCTCACCGCCGCTTGTCAAACTTTGTGTGTGCCTGGGGGGAGGGCTTTGGAGGCTGGTCTCACCGCCGCTTGTCAAACTTTGCGCACACCTCCTCCCCGCCAGCAAACGATTTGAAGTAGCGGTCGGAGCAGTAGCCGGGGATGCCGCCCTGAGTTGATTCAAGGAGGGGAGACAGTGGGTGACCAGGCGCGGAGTTAGAGTGAGAACAGCTGCGGGAGAATGCCTTAAAAACGGGTGAAAGGAGGCACAACCCCACGCTACCGAACAGGCGGGAACCGCAGTGCTGTTGTTGTGGGTGGGGTCAGGGATGGGCGCAGGGACGAGTAGCAGGGTAGGGCACAGGGTAGGAGTCAGGGATGGGCAGCGGGTAGCGGCGCAAGGGCAGGGTGAGAAGTCAAGGTGCAAAGGTGGTCTCCTTCCACACCTGAGCTGCCCACACGCCAACGTCAAAGGCACGAGACACAGGTGCGGCTCCACGCAGGTGCGCACATGCATACCACCCTGTGCCAGACACCAGCCACTGCTTGACCGGGTTCAACAGAATGTTCATCTGCATTTTAGGTAGAACATTTGTTGCAACACGCACGCGCGGCAACACAACCACCCACACACACCTGCTCCGCCGCGTCCCTCTGCCATCATGCTCCTGCGCCTTTAAAACAAAGATGCCCTGTGCCAGCTACTCATGTGCCAGCTACACACAACCCACACATATCAACCAAACACACCTGCGCCGCCGCCTCTCTCTCTGCCGCCTCGTCATCGTTGATCAAATCGTTCACATCGTTCACATCTGGCGAGAAGAGGATGCCGGTGGGGGTGATCTGCGACAGCTTGCGGGCCGATCCGCGGCCTGCAATGTGGGGGTGGGGCAGGCAGGCAGGCAGGCGGCTCAGAAGGAGCCAGCGAGGGCGGGCAAGCGGCTGTTGAAGCAAAACAGCCGGCGACGAGATTGATCAAAGCAGCTACACCGGGCGACAAGGCGCCTAACCGCCTCCTCCAACCCAGCAATGCTCTGATACCACGCCTGCGGCCAGCTGTGACATCCCATGCCAGCCCATGCCCAGCCCATGCCCACGCCCATGCCAGCCAGCCAGCGCCACTCCATCCATCCAAATCGCCACACCTGGCCCTTGCATATCACCCGCCTTCTGCGCAGAGCTGCGAGCCGCTGTGGGCTGTTCAGAGGCAAGCAAAGTTGTTCAGCCCGGGCCCGCCACCAACCCAATCGCAATGTTTGCCTACGTTTCGACATAAGCTGCCCTGGACTGTCGTTCACTCACCGTAGGCGCCATCTGCATCCAGCTGCGAGTTGATGAGCACAGACAGAATGACAGCTGTGCCCGCCAGCGCAACCCCCACGCCCTGCAGCGTCGTCCTGCAACACAATGAAGCCAGGAAGCGAGGGCGGTGACAGAGGGGTTTAAGGCATCGACGAGGGAGGGGGCAGAGGCGAGGCAGAGCGGTGAGAGCGCGGGAGAGGCGGGGTGGCAATGTAAGGGCTGCCGGCCGCCTTGCACAGCCAACCACCAACTGCAAGGAGGTGAGGCGTGCATGCAACAGCTGCGTTGCCTCCCACTCCCGCTTGCACACCCACACCCGCCATGAAATATAGTTGAACGTGGTCAGCTCTAGATCCACCATGGCCTCGAAAATGAAGTGAACCCTATGAGTTTCGCACCTCAGGCGGGCGAGCACGGGCTTGACTTCATACGTCCCCAGCAGCCGGTCGCGTGTCAGAACCTCGGGAGGCTTCACAAACACCTGACCGTCGTACCTGCAAAAAAAAAGGAAGGAGGAGTGAAAGGGAGAGGGAAGTTGGAAGGTGTTGTCCTGTTGACAGGTGTGCCATGAAATTGGTCAGCACCTTGGGCCTCTCCCCACAGCCCTGTCCTGCGGGGCAAAAAAAGCAAAGGGCTGGGCCAAAGTAGTTTTGAGGTGGGCAGGTTGGCAGTGGCACGCCACAGTGGTGCGAGCAGACCAGGGAGAGGCGCTCCAAAGGGTGCCAAATAAAACAAATGTGTTTCAGCCAAAGTGGAGGCACACCCAGTCACCCCCGGACAGAAGCAGCGAGCTGCCCAGCCACTCTGCAGGCAGCCTGCTCATGCCGCCCCGTGCTGCTTGTGGCCCCCGCTGGCAGGCACAGCAAGCCGACGTCAACACCTTTGTAGGCAGCACACACCACCCTACCGCCCCCACAAAACACCATTGTCCATCCACCCACTCACCACCCGGTCTCCTCTGCCTCCAGGCTGGCCCTCAGCAGTCGGTCCCCCCCACAACCCCAAGCCACAAGACATAGCACACAAGCGTCTTGTAGCACCCACTCACCACCCGGTCTCCTCTGCCTCCAGGCTGGCCGTCAGCAGGCAGTTCCCCACATACCCCCAAAGCCACCAAGACATAGGAAACATGCTGTGGATGCGCTTTCTTGCCAGCTCACTCTTCATACTCCAGGCTGGCCGTCAGCCGGTCCCCACACAACCCCACACTTCCAAAGCACAAAAGCCGTGGCACACGGGTTCCACACAGCACCCACTCACCACCCGGTCTCCTCAAACTCCAGGTGAACCTCAGCAGTCGGCCCCCACACAACTCCAAGCCACAGAACATAGAACACAGGCGTCTTATACCACCCAATCACCACACCCAGTTTCCTCTGCCTCCAGGCTGGCCGTCAGCAGGCAGTTCCCCACATACCCCCAAGCCATCAAGACATTGAACACAGGCGTGTAATAGCACCCACTCACCACCCGGTCTCCTCATACTCCAGGCTGGCCGTCAGCAGCCGGTCCCCCACATACTTCCACCCCAGGAAGATGCGCAGGGCGGCCACCGCCACGACGAGCAGGGAGCCGGTGGAGCCAGACAGGAAGAACTCCAGGGGCTGCAGGAGACAAAGAACAGACCGGCACGGAGGCATAGGTTAGGGTTGGATGGGTGTACCTTTGTGGTTGGATGCAGGGTTGCAGCGGTGCAGGGGCACAGGAAGAACTCCAGGGGCTGCAGGAGAGAGAGCAGGCAGCAGGAGCGGGTCGTGTTAGTCCTGCGCTGCGATGGCCCCACTCAAGCAGCCCGAATACGCCCCAAGCAGTCTCTCGCGGCCAACATCTTTGGCGCACAACCACACGCACACCCCAAAACCAGGCCAACCTGCATTCAACCATCCCCGCCCCTTGCTTGTGCGCACCTGGTCAGCCGGGTCGAATGTCCGGGCAACATGCCCCACCATGAGGAGCAGCGTGAGGATGCCCTCAACCCACCCCCCTGCTTGCCCACATCTCTGCCACCCAACCACGCGCACGGTGTGCGACCCACGCCATGCCCCTCCTGCGCACCTGGTCAGCCGGGTCGAATGTCTGGGCTGCGATGGGCCCGCCCAGCAGCAGGAAGACGCCCCCATACAGCAGGCCCAGGCGCTGCGCATACTGGGGCAGCTCCAAAGTGCCCTGCAGTTGTGCACGGGGCAAGGGGTGGCCGTCCGGGGTTGTGGTGGGTGCTTGTGGGCGGCTTGGGGCAGCTACTGCTCCTCACATCAGAGCGCATGGCAGGGAGCCCTCGGGGGCATCGGGTGCGCACAAAGACAGCGAGCGGGCGGCAGCCCCACAGGCACAAGAGAGCGGGCGGCAGCTTTACAAGGACACAGGCAAGTCCCTGCTCACCCAGGCCAGCAGCGCCGTGTCCTTGAGCTGTTGCAGCTCGTTGACGGGGCGCTGCTCACGGGGGACGGGCGCCTCCAGCCGGTTCAGCCCTGCGCCGCCCGCCTCCTTGCGTGCCGCCGCCGCCACCACCAGCTGCCCCACCCCACGCCGCTGCTGTCGCCGCACTGAAAGGTGTTGCGGCCAAAGAGCCAGACTGCTGCTGCTGCTGGAGGCGCTAGAGGCGCCGCTGCTGCTGCTGGCACCAGCGGGCCGCAGGTGCGCGGCGACCTGCCCCCAGCCCAGCTGCGACATCGTGATCATGTCTTTCTACGAGCGGCAGGACTGGCGGGTTGACGCCGAGGCGGCGCGCTGGGAAGGGCGCAGGTGCAGTGCCCACCCAAAGTCTCCTATAGGTGGCCTCGGCAGCCGGCCTTGGGTGCTGCTGCGGCTGGCTAAATGCAAGCTTGCGCAAAGTTTGCGGTCCGAGGCCGGGGGAAGCGCCCTCCCCAGGCAGGCCCGCGCGCAGCGCGGCGAGCATGTGAGCGGCGGCGCAGGCTCGGCGCGCAAGCCGCGGCTGTGGCATGCGCTCCTTGGCACAGTGACCCATGGGAGGTTGTGCAGAAACACGGCCATGGCTTTTCAATGCTGCTACAGTGTCTTCAAGGACAGTGGTTTGGCGAGTTGGTTCCAGCCCAGGCTAGGCAGCGTCGGCTGAAGCGTCCCCCTCTGCAGTTCCACCAGACGTTCGTAATCAACGCTCACAGTTGTTAGGATCTGGACATTGCGGGGCATGCCATGCGCAACTAGGAAAGGCAGGAAGGCCCCAAGCTTTGCAAAAGCTGTGGTTTCTCAACTGGCGGCACCTGGCGGCGAGGCAGCTTGGCGCCGGCGCCCCACCTACCAGCGCACAAGCCTTTGCCAGCCTGCAGCTGGCAAAGGGGGTGGCTTCACTGGCCAACACTCTCCTGGAATGTGTGCACTGTGATGAGGCTGTTAGCAGAGGCGCATGCCCAGACGGCTGTTTCTGCTGGCTCCTTCTTGACCTTCCCCTGTTACACGGGGGCCGCCGTACAGGCGGGACAAGTGCAGAGCAGATTTTACTGTGTGATGAAAAAGCCAGGGCACGTGAATTTTTCACTGGAGCCGGGGACTTCCATCCACTAAGCGCCACAATTACCCATGAGCTATCGGCAGCCGACGCAGGCTCAGCCGGTGAACATAGACATATTGGCCCGTAAGCGGAAAAATGGGGAGAGCAGGAAACCAGGGATGTGGGGATTGAGGCGGAGATACAGGGCCTGGCGGCAAAGCATGCACCAGGAATTTGAGCAGGAGGGGTGGGAATACAAGGCCTGGTGTGAGGTGGGACACCGCACCACGCAGTTGCAGTGGGCGAGGTGGGAGTAAGAGAGGAACGGTATACGGTTGGGGAGGGGAGGTCATGGATGTATTCTTATCTTTCTTATCTTTCTTTTTGTTGGATTTGTTGGATTTGTTGGTTTGTGAGCAGTGGTGGCTTGGGGGGAGGCAGGGATGAAATGCACAAATGGGCTGATGGGGGCATGACGGGCACGCTGGGCAGAGCATGCAAGCAAGGTACAGGTGGCACAACAGACACAAAGACAGGCGTGGCAAAGCAGATGGTGTAGATGGCAGTGGACAACCGCACATGTTGAACAGAGCTGCAAACGCTTTCGATGGGCAGTATGGGGCAGCTGCCAGGTGAGGCGTCAGCGGCACCATGCGCGGGGCTCACTGCTTGCTGTGCTGGGCGGGCGGCTGGTAGGGGGCAGCGTCCTCAGCCGCGCGAGTGCACCCATGCACAACATTGGGCTGGTTCAGGAAGCACTTCTCGCAATACTTCCAGCCCTCGGGGTGCACAAACACGTGGTGCTTCACCTCTGCCCCGGACACCATCACGGGCACTGTTGAGCACTGGTAGTCGATGATGTGCATGAACTTGGCTTCTGTGGTGATGCTCACCATTGCCTCAAACTGGATGAGGCCTACATCGGACGGCAGGTCCTGCGGAGGCGAGGAGACACAAGAAGAGGTGAGTACGGGAACATGGGGGTGTTCACTGAATGGGGTGTTGGGAGCAGGACGGGGATCGAGGGGAGTCAAGAGGCGGTGAAGGAAGGAGGGTTGAAAGCCGAAGCTGTCTTGAAGGCGCCAGCTGTCCGTGCAAAGCAAGCATGCAGTGCCCCGTTAAACACCCTACTAGGCAGTCCAAACCTGCATGTAACGGGGAGGTGGCGGGGAGGGGAGAAGGGGGAGGAGAGTGAGACGGGAAGAGCTCTGCTGGCTCCTTCTCACGTCTCGTCCGCTCCAGCGCGCTGTGCGTGGCGACGTGCTGACCAAGCACTTCCAGTTTAGCGCACGTGTTCCCGTCGCCCTTCTGCTCGCAGGGTTGCTTCCTGGTGCACCCTCTGATTGCGACTGGCAGTGCAGCGTTCGGAGTGGTGCAAATATGTCAGCGCCCGGCTCGCCCCGCCCGCGAGGGGCCTTTGGCCACGCAGGTCAACTGTTTACAAAGTCCACGCAGTCGATCTTCTACAACTGGTGGGTGATCACGTCGATGTTCAACTTTTCCGACAGTTGGCCGCCGAGACCTTGGCGGTCGGGCCAGCTTCCCTGGGTCGCAGTGCTCCGGCAGCGGGGGAGCAGCCAAGTGGATGAAGGCAAAAATTCGGCGGCGGCGGGTGTGGGCGGAAACTGGGCGGCGGCGGCGGCGGCGGGTGTGGGCGGACAGGCCGGCGCACACAACTTGAGTTCCTTTTGGTGCCCGTGCGGGGAAGGGTGTTGATTGGCGGGTGGCACTGCCCATCTCTTCTTGATGCACGCCCTCCTGTGTGATCTCCGCAGGAAGCAGCTGCCGGTGCAGCGCATGCTGGACTTTGACTACCTCTGCGGTGGGTAGTGCTTCCAGCCTGAGTGTTGCTTGTCCATCATGCTGGGATGACGCATCTGCGGCACACTTTTGTGTTGCTGCGGCGCTGTAAATAAAGAAAGAATGATACTTCCAGCCCCCATGTTTGCGCTTGCCGCCAGCGCAGCACGCCAGCCGTCAGCACCCAACATGGTCACCATTACCGCCGGCCGGCACAGGGCTGCAGCGCCCACACCTTTTTTTTTTTTTTTTTTTTTTGGACAGCGCTGCGGCGGCACATGGGTGTGCGCTGGTGCGTCGAGGAGAACCTCAGAGAGGCGGCAGATGCCGGGTTGCAAACTCCTCGTTATAGAAGCGCCCACACTCTTCACCTTTTTAAATGCCCTCCCTGCCCCCTGCCCTGCCCCACAAGCAGGCCGCACCACACCTTCGGTGGCAGTCATCGTGCAGCCCGGCAGCCAGGGCGGCTTCCAAAAAGTCTTCTTTGGGCGGGAGGAGGTGGCCATTCCACAGGTGGTTGCAGGGGTGGGACAGCTGGCGGGCGTTGTTTTTGGCCATCCACGCAGCAGGCCAGGCCAGGGCTGCTGCTGCACCGTCTGCTGCTGCCCCTCCCTGCCTTGTGCGCAAGCCAATGCAATTGTGTGTGCTCTTTTCACGGCCTTCGCCTCGTTCTGCTCACTCCACTCCCTGCCTACCCTGCTGCTGCTGCTGCCGCTGCCGCCCCCGCCTGCCTCGCACCTCCCCCGTGCTCATTCGCCCCACACCCTTGGTTGCGCCCCGCAGGTGGGCACGATTGAGGAGGCCTGTGAAGCCTTCCCCAAGGCAGACGTCTTCATCAACTTCAGCTCCTTCAGGTCTGTCCGTCATCAAAGTAATGGGATGGGAAGTGTAACAGCGTGGGTGCCAGGGGCTGCAGGGGAAGAAGGCAGGCAGCCAGGCAAGCACATGCCCATCATTGCATGTGCACAGGCTGGCTTAGGCAACCCTCCCTTCCACCCACCCACCCACCCTCACACACACACACCGAAATGTGGCCCCCGCATGAACTTACCAACCACAGCCCCCACATGTGTTCAAATGTGTTCAAATGTGTTCAACTATGACATTTGTGGAGACTGCATTCCGCAACCCTCCCCTTTCCCAACCTCCCCACCCTCCTGCGTCCCCCGTTGCCCCGCCCAGGTCTGCCTACGAGTCGTCCCTGGAGGCCCTGAAGCAGCCCACCATCCGCGTGTGCGCCATCATCGCCGAGGGGGTGCCGGAGCGGGACACCAAGCAGCTGATTGCGTATGCACGGGACAACAGCAAAATCATCATCGGGCCCGCCACCGTGGGGGGCGTGCAGGTGGGGCAGCGGCACGTGTTGCTTGCTGCTGCGGGGTGGGTGGTAGGTAGGGACGGAGGGAGAAGCAGGAGAGGTGTTATTGGGGCCCGCCACCGGGGGGGGCGTGCAGGTGGGGCAGCGGCATTTGTTCCCCTGGAGGGTGGGGCGGGTGGGTCGTGGGGACGGAAGGAGAAGCAGGAGAGGTGTTATTGGGACCTGCCACCATGGAGGGCGTGCAGGTGGCACTGCATCTGTTGCTTGTTGTTGTGTGGAGGGTGGCTGGGGAGGGAGGCAGCTGCACGACCTTCTTTGGGTCGGGCGCCGTGGGGTGTTGCAGGTTGAGGAGGGGGTGGGGAAGTGAGGGGCAGAGTGTGATGTGCATGCGGTGGGGGTTAGTACGGGTGGACGAGCATCAACAACGCTGGCATTGCGCCTGTTGCGGTGGGAGAGCGCCAAAACTCTATCGATGGGAAAGCGCAGGTGGATGGCGTGTTGTGTGTTTGGGAGAAAGGAGGTGGAGAGAGCACTAAGACAGCATCGTCGGCTCTGCTGGTGCTGGGTGCGAGCGCATGCACAATGCGTGTGCCTGCTCGTTACCAGTGTGCACGCACTATGATGCGGCAGTGGTGCTGAAAAGCAAACAAGCAAACTGTGGACTGAGGGGATATGTCCTGCTTTGTGCGCCGTGCTTCTGTCTCCTTGCTGCCGTCAATCAGCGATGGCTTTGGCCTGCCCCTGTGCTTGCCGCCACGCTGTCACCAGGCGGGCGCCTTCAAGATTGGTGATGCCGCGGGCACCCTGGACAACATTGTGGCCTGCAAGCTCTACCGCCCCGGATCTGTGGGCTTTGTCTCAAAGGTGGGTGTGGCATGATGAGGATGTGCATGGCGGTGTGTGGAGTGAAAGGGGAACAATGTGGCCTGCAAGCTCTGCCATATAATATATCCGTGGGCTTTGCCTGAACAGTAAAGAGCATGCTGGCGTGGAACCCACCCCCGCCTCGTTTCCCTTCTCTTCTCTTCCCCCCCACCAGAGCGGCGGCATGTCGAACGAGGTGCGGCTGCAGGCCACCCCTGCCAGTGACACGGTGTGCACGTCAGCGCAAGGGTGCCATTGGCGGGCGACACTCGCCCACAGAGAGCACATTCACGATTAGAGAAGCAGACGCGGACAAAGTGTTCCTGGTTTGCAACTGCCTCCCCCAGCCCTTCACACCGCCCAGTTTGTGCGCACCGCCCAGTTCATCCCCCACCTGCGTGCAGATGTACAACGTCATTGCACGCGCCGCAGACGGCATCTACGAGGGTAGGCCGGGCTGGGGCTGGGCAGAGTGCGCTGTGTGTGTGTGTGTGCGTTGCGCATGTGCAGAGCTGCAGATGCGGCAGTCCGCTGAAGAGTGGAGCATTGGGTGTGCCAAGTGCCGAGTGAAGAGGTTTGGGCGTGCTCTATGTGCTCCATATACTCTGGCTGCCGAACGCATGGCGGTGTTTTCACCTCGGCGCACCACCGCCCCAAGCGCCTCACTCCGCCCGCTGCCCTCCCATTGGCGCCGCAGGCATCGCCATTGGCGGCGACGCATTCCCTGGCTCCACCCTGTCGGACCACTGCCTGCGCTACCAACACATCCCGCAGGTGGGGGCCAGGGCGGGGACTTGTGTTCTCTAGCTGGGGGCGCACTTGCTGCCCCAGCATGCGCCAGAGCTGCACGCAGCATGGCCGCAATGCCGGATGCACCCGGCATGCCGCCCAGGCAGGGGATGCGCTGCCCGCAGCACCCAGCATGGGACTGCACCCGACATGGATTGTGTGTTACCAGCAGCACCCAGCGTGCCCACAAGAGGAGTTCCTGCTCACCCGGGCACCTGCCCTGCCTCCCTGGTCTGCCCCGCAGATCAAGATGATTGTGGTGCTGGGGGAGATCGGAGGTGAGGTGTCGTGAAGTGCCTGCTGGGCTCTGGCGTGCATGCCCGCCTGCATTTGTGCCTGCCCGCCTGCTGCTGCACCCGCCGCTGGCCTGTCCGCATGCCTGCATGCCTGTTCGTCTGCCTGCCGCCCTCCTGCCTCCGCCTGCTTTTGCACCCCCGGACTGCCCACCTGCCCGCCTGCTTCTGCACCCACCCAGCTGCCCTCCCTGCCAGCCGTGTGCCTCACCCCCACCCTGTCTGTTCCCACCCTCAACCGCTGCCTGCCTGACTGACTGACAAACTGACTGTTCCTTTCTCGTACTGTGTCGGACTGTTTCCGACTGTTCTTGTTTCTCACCGCCCTCCCCCCCCACCCCACCCCCTTCAGGCCAGGACGAGTACAGCCTGGTGGACGCCCTCAAGTCTGGGCGCATCACCAAGCCCGTGGTGGCGTGGGTCAGGTGGGCCCGGGCGGGGGGGGGCTGGGTCATGTTTGCAGGGGTCGGGTTCAACACTGGCCGAGGCATGGGTCAGGTGGGCCCGTGTGGTGGTTTGCTCGTGTTTGCAGGGGTCGGGTTCACCACTGGCCGAGGCGTGGGCCAGGTGGGCCTGGATGGGGGGGCAAGGACGGGTTGTATGGGTCGGGTTTGGATGGGCCGGGTTGAATAAGTCGGGTTGTGGGTCAGGTATTAACGGGCCAGGTTGTACTCCTGCCATGGCGTATGGGTCAGGTGGCCGGGGGTGGCGGGGACTGGGTCAGTCCTCAGGTTCTCCTTTTGCCGTGCCATGCCATGGGTTGGGATGCGTCGTCTTTGGTGGGCTGGGTATGTGTGGGGTTGACCAGGGGAGAGTGGAGGAGTTGGCACGCCCGCCTTCACTCGGCCCCTACTGCCTCCCCAACAAATACCCAGAAGCACGTGAGCTCACCTCTTCCCCGACTGCCTCCCTACACCCCTCCCGCACGCCCCCGCCTCTCACCCGCAGCGGCACGTGCGCCAAGCTGTTCAAGAGCGAGGTGCAGTTTGGGCACGCAGGGGCCAAGAGCGGCGATGACAACGAGTCGGCGCAGGTCAGAGGGGCAGGGCATTGGTTCACAGGGTCGCATGAGTGAACCTCCAGGAGCGTGAATGCAACGCTGGTTCAATAGCGTTAACTATGGCTGAAATTTGCCGTGATATTGGCGGGTGGGGCAGCTTGGGAGGGCGTGAGAGAGCAAGGTGGAGGAGCAGGGGTGGGGCGGGAAGCCGCCACCTGGGAGGGCTGTTGCCCAGCCCTTTGCTGAACCACCCCAGCCTGCCTGCGCGACCCGCACCTGCCCGTCCGTCCCAACCTGCCTCCCCCCTGCCCTCTTACCCTTTCTGCCGCATGCCCCGCCCTGGCCCGCCTCGCCTTCTCTGCCGCTTGACTCACCCCGTCCCTGCTTTGTTGTTCCCATCGTCCCGCCCCGCCCACCCACCCCGCAGGCCAAGAACTCTGCTCTGGAGGCAGCTGGTGCTGTTGTGCCCGGGAGCTTTGAAGAGCTGGAGGCAGCAATCCGGTGGGTGGGTTGGGTTGGGTGACGTCACCGTGACACTCACCGCGCCGTAACCACACTCACTTTCCACCCAAGACATCACCCCACTCTTCCCCCGCCCTGCCGGGGTGTGCAGCAAGATGTATGGCGAGCTGTGCCATCGGGGCATGCCTTGGCCGTGCCCTTTTGCACTCCCAATGAGTAGCAACAGGGTTTGCAATCCACATTTTATTTTATGTGCATCCTGCCTTCCACGCTGACCTTGCCCCACTCTGCCCCTGCCGTGCATGCCTTGCAGCCAGATGTATGGCGACCTGGTGCAGCAGGGCGTGATTGTGCCTGCCGCCGACTACGAGCCGCCGGTGGTGCCCCAGGACTTGGATGCAGCCAAGAAGGCCGGCAAGGTGGGCTGGGGGTGATGTGTTCAAGAAGCGGGGACATACTGGCATGTCTGTTGTGAGGCTGTTTGTGGCGGGACTGGGTTGGCAGAAGCTGCCCACAAGGCTGGTGATGGTGGTTTACTTTTGCGGGGTGAGGGAGGAATGCCGACCTGAGAGCAGGATTGCCGGCGGCCACCTCACCCCCCGACAACCGACTCCCCTCCCCCACCCACCTACACACACGCCCCACCTCACACCACATGCACACAACAACAAAAAAAGCCACCACCTTCCTCTGTCCCTGTCCCCTCCTCCAGGTGCGTGCGCCCACCCACATCATCTGCACCATTTCCGACGACCGAGGGGAGGAGCCGACGTATGGCGGGGTGAGCATGAGCGAGCTGATGGAGGCGGACGCAAACGTGGGGGACGCCATCAGGTGGGGCGGCGTGTCGCTGGCTTTTGGGACGTGCTTATGCCATTGCATGTGCGTGCGGTGGGGTGAGGGGAGGGAGGCTGACGTGGGGATGCCGTCAGGTGGGGCGCGTGGAAATTACACAGTATGCAATTGTGTGCTTGGACAGGCTGGGGAGGGGGAAGGCAGGTTGCGGAGGAGGGAGGGGCACGCTAAAGGTGGGGCTGCCAAGCTGTCGCAGCGCCGCAATGAGGCCGTGGCCCGCAGTGGGCTGGCGTGGGGCAGACGCCATCAGGTGGGGCGTGAAGAGAGGTGGCTGGCGAGGAGAAAGGTGGGGGTGAGAGAGCGGCATCATGTTGTGTTGTGTTTTCAGGGGAGGAAGCAGATAGCGGGTGGCTTGGGTGGGCAGGGATTCGCCGCATGTCTCAGCTTTCCCCCACCCCTGCCATGCCAGCCGCTGCCCGAACCCCACCTGCTCCCCGCCCCGCCCCTCTGGCCCTGCCCCCCCATGCTACGCAGCCTGCTGTGGTTCAAGCGCCGCCTGCCCCGCTACGCCACCAAGTTCATCGAGATGTGTGTGGTGCTGTGCGCAGACCACGGACCCTGCGTGTCGGGTGGGTGGCTGTGTGGGCAGGGTATGGTGGGCAGGGTGTGTGGTGGTACGGTGTGCGCAGACCACGGACCCTGCGCGTCGGGTGGGTATGTGGGTGTGGTGAGCAGGGTATGGTGGGTGAGTGGGTGATCAAGGGCAGAGCAGGGTGTGATGCTGTGCGCTGACCACGGATGCCGCGTGTCGGGTCGGATGGGTGTGGTGGGTGGGCACTGGACTTGGCTAGGGTGTGGTGCTGTTGAGGGGGTGCATGGCCTTGTGCCGTGCATGGCCAAGGCTGGCTGCCCTGCAGTGTGGGGGACATAGCTCTTGTGCCACGTCCTGCCGTGTTCAACCCCTGCCACCCAACCCTGCCCCTGTTGCAGGAGCGCACAACACCATCGTCACGTCACGCGCCGGCAAGGACCTCATCTCCTGCCTGGTCAGGTGGGTGAGGGCCTGCCAGACTCCTGTTGTGTTAGGCGGCCACGTTTTGATCTTTCAGTTTGGGATAAATAATTTTCAAAACAGTGAGGGGGGACTTATCGCAAACAGAAAGATCAAAACGTAGCCGCCCTACATGACACACCTCCGTACAAAGTGCACCTTGCCAAGCGCGCTGGTCACGTCCATATGCGCCTTTCGAGTATTTCAACCATTCAGCCCTTTTCTAGGGAACCCATTGCCAGCCGGGCGTGCACTTCTGACGCCAGCAGCATGACTGCAGACACTGCCCCTGCTCCCTTCCTGCGCACCCTCCAGCCTTCTGCAACCCACACTCTGCCCCCGTGCCCCCTGCCTGCCTGCCTGCAGCGGCCTGCTCACCATCGGCCCCCGCTTTGGTGGCGCCATCGACGACGCGGCCCGATACTTCAAGCAGGCCTGCGACGAGGTGCGCTAGGGGGTAGGGAGCAGGGGTGCAGCAGAGGGCGGTGGCTTGCGCGGGGTGGGGTGTTGAGGGCGGCGTGCCGGGGTTTCGAGTTGGAGGGTGGGTGGGGTGCATGGTGGTGGTGCAGGGGTGGGGTTGTGGGCGGGGGTGTGGACGCAGGGGCTGATTGGGAAGGTACACCAGGAGGGAGGGTAGGGCAGTACAAAGGTGGGGACACACGTGGCACGGCAGCCTGGCTCTGCCCCCTGCTGCCTGCCATGCTGTGCCCCAACCCCTCCATGGGACCCTTCCTTCACCAGATGTTTCATGAGCGCTGCTGCTGCAGCTGCTGCGCCGCTGTTGACCGCTTTTCGAAGGTCCCCCTCTGGAATCTCTGTGCCACTTTCTGTGCATGTGTGTTATCTGTTCCATGAGACCATTGCTGGCTCCACGTGGAATCGACATGTAATCGAATGATTAATTCATTTTCTGTCTGCAGGCCCAGGACCCCGACATTTTCATCTTCTCGGTCTTATTTTTTTTATCGAACGTGTGTTTATCCTGTCTCTCTCTCTAGATAATACACATATTTGTGTATCCTATTTTCTGTGCAGGCCCAGGACCCCGACGACTTTCTACACAGTACATTTCAATCTCATTTGTCAGTCGTGTCTACAGATATATACACATGTACTGATGTCTAATCCGACATGTATAATCCGCTCTGCAAGCCTATGACCCCAACGACTTTATCTTCTCGGGCTTGTGTTTCAGTCGAAATTGTGTTTATCCTGTCTATCGTGTCTGTATGCACATTCACTTATGTATGTTGTTGATGTGCAGGCCCAGGACCCCGACGACTTTCTACACAGTGTATTTCAGTCTCATTTTGTCAGTCGTGCTTACAGATATACATATAAAAATAGATATATACACGAAATAATTCTGCTCTTCTCTGCAGGCCCAGGACCCCGACGACTTTGTGGAGGCCATGAAGCGCAAGGGCATCCGGTGAGGGGCAGGGTGCACAGCTTGGGCCACGCTGCGGTGGCGGCAAAGGCGTTCAGGGAGCAGGGTGGTGGGGTGCATGCAGCATGGGCAGCACGTCCATGCAATGGTGGCAGCAACATGGCTGGCGCTGTGACATAGCCGTGGCGGTAGCCGTGGCCGTTAAATTCACTGACTGACTGACTGACTGGTAGTTGGCATCGCGCAGCTGCAGCTGCCAGTGGGCGTGAACAGCAGGACACCCGCCCCTGCGCCGCTGGGACGCCTGCCAGAAAGGTTGTGCTGTGCGGGCAAATATGCAGTCTGTTGAGCCTGCCAACCTTGCCCCGACACCTGCTGTCCTCCGCTCCATGCTGCGCTGCCCTGCTGACCTGGGCCCACCCCCTGCATGTGTGCCTGCAGTGTGCCGGGCATTGGTCACCGCATCAAGAGCAAGGACAACCGGGACAAGCGAGTGGAGCTGCTGCAGAGGTGTGTGTGTGTGTGTGTGTGTGCGTGTGCGTTGGGGAGTGGCTGGCGGCGTGGGTTCGTGATGGTGGTGGGTAGGGGAAAGCAGGTTGATTACGTGCATCATGTGTGGGATTCTGCTTGCAGCTTGGGGGTGGAGTTGCTGCAGCGGTGAGGCGGGCGGGCTGATTGGCCGATTGATTGGGGGCGGGGGGTGCAAGGTTGTGACTCTGCGTGATGATGGCGGGTAGTGAAAGCAGGTTGATTATGTGCATCATGGATGGGATTCTCCTTGCAGCTTGGCGGGTGGAGCTGCTGCAGCGGTGAGGCTGGCAGGCGGGCGGCCAGGCTGGGTTGTCTGTGTGTGTGTGTGTGTGTGTGGTGGAGGCGCAGGGTGGGCAGGGGCAGGGGCAGGGGCAGGTTGGTTGGTTGCGTGCATCCTGATGACTGCATGTCCGGCTTGCAGCACAGTTGCTTGAGGCTTGTGTGGACGGGGATTCTGAAAGCACGATGAGATCTCCGGGCAGAGGATTGCAGAGGATTGCAGACGAATGCCAAGGAGGAGGGGTGTGTGTTCTAGTTGAAGCTCGCCCATCCGCACCATCCCTCGGTCCCCCCTGCAAACCCTGGTCATGCCCGTGCACCTCACCTCCCAACCCATCCATCCGCCCCGCCCCGCCCCGCCCCCCAGGTATGCGCGCAAGCACTTCCCCTCCAC
>JTEE01000013.1:410080-431119 GCA_002896455.3 Chlorella sp. ArM0029B | reverse complement strand
CCCCGCCCGCCCGCCTGCCTGCTAGTTTAGTCTAGTCATCATCGGCTAGTTTAGTCTAGTCATTACAGCCGTCACAACCTTGTTGCCAGGCTGTCGCACACTGACTGGCTTATACCTCTCACCTTTTTGCCTCACACCTCTTGCCTTCATCTGCGCCCTGCCCCCAACAGAGGCTGCCAACATGGAGAGTTTGAAGAGCCAGCTGGGCAGCGTGAAGGAAGCTGTGACCAAGGAGCAGGAGTTGGTGGAGAAGCTGAGGAAGGAGGCGATGGCGGCCGCTGAGTCAGCGCAGCGCCAGGTAGGCACCACAGCAGGCACAGCAGCACAGCATGCCTATATGTATATAAGCCGGGCTGTGAGACAGGCCCACAACCGAGCGGGCGGGTTGGCAGGGGAAGCGAGGGAGGGGGCGGCGGTGCCGCCGGCGGCGGCGGCAGCAGTGAACCTAGGGGAGGTCCTGGCAAGTGCCTACGGCTGCGCATGGCAAGCAGCATAACTGGCAGTGCGTAGCACTCATACACGCTGGTGAGAGGGCAGGGGCACACTTGGAAACAGGGGCACGGGCGCGGATGCCTGTTGTGCGAGTTGGAAGGGGTTGGTTGGTGGAGAGGGTGAGGAAGGAGGCGATGGCGGCCGCCGAGTCGGCGCAGCGCAAGGTAGGCACCACAGCAGGCACAGCGGGCACAGCGGGCATTTCGTGCGCACGTGATGTGCAGCACTGCGAGCAGGGCAGTTTGGTGTGGGGAAGCTAAGCTGAGAGGCGACGGCGGCCGACGCTTGGTGCTTTGCAGCGTCAGGCTTGGAACACGGCAGGCACAGCGTGTGCAGGCAGCAGTGTGTGCAGTGTTGCAATGTGCATGCTTGTGTGGGCAGGACGCTGTTGCAGAAGCTGAATCAGGGAAGCTACAGCTGTGGGCCCCGCTGCGCCATGGAGGCGTAGCAGGCACAGCTTGCAGAGCACCGTGCTTGATGCGGATGGGAACGGTTAGCGGTGGCTGAGAGAAACGTCTGGCGGTGCACTGCCTGAGTTGATCTGGTCACTCTCCCTGTGTGAGGCCGTTGCTGGATCCCCATTGCTGGCTCCCTTGGACTTTGAATGTCACTGATCAATGCATTGATTGTGTGTGTGTATCTGTGTGTGTTGCTCCACCAATTGAGCTGGAGGGCGAAAAGTGTGTCTGCCGGTGCACTGCCCGAGCTCCCCTGCTCTGCTCATTTCCCAGCCTGGGCTGCTCTGTTCATGTCCCCGTGTGTTTGCCCTCCCCTCACAAATCGAGCTGGAGCCAGAAAAAAGTCTTGCAGCTCACTGTCTGAGTTGAAGTGTCCGTTCACCTGTGTGAGATCCTGGCTCCCCCTCGATTTGAAATGTGTTTGATTGTTTGCGTTTGGTTGTGTCTTCCCTCATCGCAGATTGAGCTGGAGCGCGAGGCCAAGGAGTCTGTGGGCAAGGAGAAGACCTTGGTGGAGCGCAGCCTGGAGGCGGAGAGCCGGCTGGCAGAGGCGATGAAGAAGGTGGGCAATGAATGAAGCAATCAATCAATTACATTTAGGGTCCACGGAGCCAGCAGGACTCATGGGACGGAGAAGGGAAAGCTTATCTATGTGGGCTTTGAAACAAAGAGAAAGAAACTCAGGAATGCGGGTGCATGCACGCTGGGAAAGCACTGAATGCAGAGGCGGCTGTTGGAGGCAGTGCTCCATGGTGGGGTGGCTGGAGAAGCAGAGTTGTCCTCATTTGTTCATTAAATTCCACACTCTGTGCACTTTGCTGGTGCAGGAGGCCGCAGCACTGTCGAGGCTGAGCGTGCCGCCAAGTTTTCAGCCTGCCTGCAGTGTCCTTTTCAACAACCTTTCTTCCCATTCACACATGTGTATATCATCCGCGCACCCTCTGCCTGTGCAGGAGGCCGCCGCCACTGCCGAGGCCCTGGAGGCTGAGCGTGCCGCCAAGTTTGCTGCGGATGCGGAGGCGCGGGAGCTGGAGCGCATGCTGGCAGAGGTGCGCTGACGTGGCAGGGGTGTGCTGAGGTGGCATGGCTACGAGGTGTCCGGGTGTGCTGAGCTGGCGGGATGGTTGGTGAAGAAAACAATGAGGCTAGGGGGTGGGAGGCTTGCATGTTGGTCTGCATGCTGGGCGAATTGCGTGCGCTATGAGCTGTCACACACTGCCCTCCTAATATGTGAGATCCCACTTGCCGTCTGTCCTGCCTCTCTACACCACTCCTATATCAGGTCAACAAGTCGTTGGAGACAGAGCGCCAGTTTGCCCAGAAGCTGGGCCAGCAGGCGGCCCTCTTATTGAACTCTTATTGAACCTCCTGTGTTCTGTCCGCCCCTCTCTGCCTCCCTGCATTCAGGTCAACAAGTCTTTGGAGACGGAGCGCCAGTTTGCCCAGAAGCTGGGCCAGCACGCTGCCCTCTTACCAAACCTCCTGTTCTGTCCGCCCCTCTCTGTCTCCCTGCTTTCAGGTCAACAAGTCTTTGGAGACGGAGCGCCAGTTTGCCCAGAAGCTGGGCCAGCAGGCGGCCGCCACCAAGCAGGAGCTGCGCATGGCAGAGAAGCAGGGGGCGGATCTGGGGGCGGCCAACGCGGCACTCAACGACGACCTCAAGGCAACGATTGAATCAGCGGGGCGGGAGGCTTGGGCAGTGTGGTGGTGTGGGGGGGGGGAAGTGCCCAGGATGCAGCAGGGATGCTAAGCTGGGGGTGCGCAATGCGGCACTCAACGACGACCTCAAGGTAACGCCGGGCAGGGAGGCGTGGGTGTGAGAAGGTGGGCAGTTTGTGTGGGTCAGCAGGGGATGCAGCAGGGGGCCGCCCCCCCCAGAGAGTCGGTTGGCCCACCTCACCGACAACCTCAAGGTCACACTTTGACGGGCGGGGCAGCGTGCGTGTGCGCGAGAACAGCAAGCGGGGGAGCTGTGGGCGGCCAACGCAGCGCGCGAGGACAACTGCAAGGTAACACCGGGCAGGGCGGTGTGGGTGTGAGAAGGTAGTTTGTGTGCTCACCCAGTTTTCTGCGGGGCTCACCGTTGCTGTTACTTGCACACTTTTCCCTTTGCAGGATGAGCAGGACCGCGTGTCTGAGCTGGAGGCGGCCGCCGCTGAGCTGGAGGCGCAGCTGACGTCTGCCAACGACCAGGCGGAGAAGCAGAAGTTTGCGTGAGTGTGTGTGTGGTTTGTGGTACTCTAGGAGACAGGCGGAGAAGCATAAGGATGCGTGAGTGCCATGCTTTCTGTTCACTGGCACAGATGTGTGTGGAATCTGTGTCTGACGGCTAGCTGGCTGGCCCACGGTGGGGGCTTGGGGGGACAGCCAGCGGCCACGCGGAGAAGCAGAGAGCGCTTGAGCAAGCGATGTGTACTGCATGGCTGGTTCTGGATGGGCGGGTGGGGTCATGTCGACGCCCACTACAGGGAGCAGCAAAAGCTGGTATGATGGAGCATCACACCTAGTCCTTCCCCGCCACTCCCCCTTTATGCACTGCGGCTACGAGCGGATGGGCAGGGGAGAGCATGACCCCTGCAGTCTCAACAACTTTGGTGCCCTGGCATCCCAGCCACAAGTCTGTCCACCCCACCGACATATCTTCCCCGCCTTTTCCCCTTCTGTGTGTTTCGCAGCTACGAGCGGATGGGCAAGGAGAGCATGACGTTGAAGGACGCTTTGAACCAGATGAAGACGCGGTCTGCCGAGATGGCGGTCAAGGCGCAGCTTGAGGCGGACGCTGCGGCGTTGCAGCGGCGGGAGGCGGACGATCTGTACCAGGACGTCAACGCGCAGCTGGCGGCAGAGCGGGAGCGCGCGTCTGCAGTGGAGGTGAGGGGGCGGCGACGTAGCTATGTGTAGAAGTTTGTGTTGTGTGTGTGCAGTAGGGAAAGGGGCAAGGGGGGCTTTTGAGGGCACAGCTGGCGGCGGAGCAGGAGCGCGTGTCTGCGGTGGAAGTGAGGGGGCCGAGCAATGTAGTACACCAGGACGTAGATGCGTGTGCATGTGGGGAGAGGGGCGAGCGGGAGAGGGGCTGAAATGCACAGCTGGCGGCGGAGTGGGAGCGCGCGTCAGGTGGTGAGGGTGCTACCCCTTCCTGACGTGCAGCGCCGCCTTGTGTTGCGCCCGCGCCTGAACACATGGCTCACACACACTCTTGCGCCGCCTGCTGGCCCCGCCTGCGCCCACCAATCAAGTGTGTGCAGAAGGAGCTGTCTTTACATGGCACACACACACACGCACACACATTCTTACAGACGCCTCGCCTGCTGCCCCCGCTGCGCCCTTCCACCCCTGTGCCCGCAGAAGGAGCTGGGTGACACGCAGGGCAAGCTGACGCGCAGCGCCCAGGAAGTGGAGCGCCTCAAGGGGGAGCTGCGCACAGCAAACGCAACGGGTGATAGGGCTTTGTATGAGCAGTTGTAGGGCATGCGCAGGAGGGAGAGAGTGCTGGCCAGGGGAGCTGGGGGCAGGGCGGCACCAGGTCAGGGGCCAGTGGGCGCCTTGAGGGCGAGTTGCGCACAGCCAGCCAACGCCACGGGTGAGGGGGCCATTTGCGAGCCATTTGAAGAACACAAGCAGGACGGTGCCCTGCTGCAGGGCAAGGGGGCATAGCGCACAGCATGCGGGGGCGGCTCAAAGGGCAGCTCATGCCACCGGATGGCCGAGTCGGTCCCACCGCCCCCTCCTCAACTCACGCCACTTGCGCCCACACTGTTCCTGCCTCCTTCCCTTGCCTGCAGTTGAGTCTCTCACGCCGGTTGTGCTCAGCTTAGGACAGCCACCCCACCAACCTCCCCACCCCTGGCTCCCCTCACACCCACTCCCCCTTGCCTGCCCCCTGCCCCCCGCCCGCAGTTGAGTCTCTCAAGACGGATGTGCGCAGCCTGGAGGTTGCCATCACGGAGAAGGAGGCGGCGCTGGCGGCGGAGCAGCAGGCGTCCACGGGTGGGTGCTTGCTTTTGTGTGCTGTACATCTTTTAATCCGCAACGAAACGTGCGACCAAGATACAGTGAAACAGTGCACAACATACACTTTTTTCATGCGCACAAAGTGCATGCCAGGGTGCTTCACTCCGCCTGGGGGCTGGGCGGGACGTGGAGGTGTAGAGTAGGGCAGCAGGCGTCCACGGGTGGGTGAAACAGTGCACTACATACACTCTTGCATGCGCACAGATTGTGCATGCCAGGGTGCTCTGTGTGGGGCCTGGGCGTGGCGTTTAGGTGCGGAGCGGGGCAGCAGCCATGGGTGGGTGCACTGCAGGGTGCACTGCGGGGGCCCCGGGCACGCCCTGTAACCAGTAGCTCCCCATGCACTTAAAACGCATTTGATTGATCGATTGGTCGTCTCCGGACCGCTGCCTCCTCCACCCCTCGCCACCCTGCAGCCGTGCGCGCCGAGAGTGTGGCCTGCGCAGCGCTCTCCTCTCCCTTATTGCACACACATGCATGCACCCCCCTCATCCTGCCGCTGCCCCACCCCACCCCTCTCCCCTCCCCCACCCCTCGTGTCCCCCTGCAGCCGCCCGCGCCGAGAGCGTTGCCCTGCGCAGCGAGCTGGCCTCTGTTCAGAGCGAGCTGTCCACCGTGGCAAACAAGCTGGACAAGGAGGCCTCAGAGAGTGAGTGGGAGTGGCTTGGTTCATGGGCCTGGTAGATGCACACATGGAATGGGCAGAGCGTGGCCACGCACCGGCCGCAAGAGAGCCTGGGAGCCGGTGGGGCAGCTGGGTGGCAGCCGCCCCTGGCATGCAGCATGACAGCCTGGCCAACAAGCTGGACAAGGAGGCTTCCGAGAGTGAGTGGGGGTGGGAGGAGATGGTTAGAAAAGGGATCCAATGTCTATGAATCGTCTCTGTGCTGCGAGAGGCATCCACACCTTGGAGGGAGGTGTGAGAGGGCATGTTGGCACCAGCTGTATCAATCAGTCGAGCCGCACATGTTTGTGCCTTTGCCTCTCGCCGTATGGCATCTCCAGAGCAGCACCAGGGCTCTGGCTGGCACACATGGTGCACAACCTTTCTAGGACGGTGTTTGAGGCACCGCGCACACCCCGCACACTCTCGCCTGCCTACCTGCCGGTGCCTGCTGCTGCTGCTGCCGCACTTTGCCGCACTTTGCCGCTGCATGTGCGCACCTGTCCGGGCGGTGCCCATATTTACCCAACGGCGGGGCAGGGCCGCTGTGGTGGGCACCCCTCCACCCACCTCAGCGGTTTGCCTCAGGCAGCCCCGCCAGAGAGACATCTCGAGCTCCTACGCCGCCCCGCCCCCCACCCATGGGCGGAATGGAACATTTGCTGAGGACAGACCCTCCCCTCTCAACTCGCCAAGGACAGCCGGTGTGGCCGGTGTGGAGGCACAGCAGGCGCAGCAGCCATGCTTATCGCTAGCGACCACACATCACCTTCCTTGCATTCTCGATCTTTCTAATTACAAGAAATCCTCATTCTAAGAGTGTTTATCATTCTAGAGATTCTACTTCTAAGATATTCTCTTCCTTTCTGTCACGCGTGCCTGCCCCCACAGAGGAGGAGCTGGCCAGTGCTGTGGATGCTTTGAAGCAGCAGTACAACGAGGTGGGAGACCGGCTGGAGGCGGAGCAGGGGGTGGTGATGCAGATCAGGTGAGCTGAGAGGGCGCAGGGGGGGGCACTTAAAACAGCATGGTTTGGATGAAGTTGCGGGAGAGGTAGGCGGCGATATTCGAATGCCATGGCTCCAGCCACAGGTCTTTCGATAAGTCGTTTAGGTTCTGCAGCTCAAGTTCAAAAGCTATGAAACAAATGAGCCGGGGGGCTGATTTGGTAATGAGACGCACCCTGGCAGCTGTGTGCACAACAAGTCGCACCGTCGTTTCTGAAGTATGCAGCCACCCGCTGTGCCCTCTGTGAAGCCGTGTGTCAGCATGGCAAGGCTTGAGCACCCCTTCCCTCTGTGCCCATCCCTCCCCGGCCCCCCTCACAGGCGCCCGGGAGTCCCAGGATCCCTTTGAATGACTACTGACCTTGAGACCAAGAACCGCGCACAGACATCAAACCCCAGTGTCAACTTGATCTCACTTATTGTTTTGTTTGGTGCCTCCTTCTCTTCTGGGCATGCTTACCAAGTACCCCAACTCACCTTTCCTCCTCACCCCACAGGCGCGACTCCCAGGACTTGAAGAAGCTGATGAGCGACCTGGAGACCAAGAACCGCACGCTGGCGGTCAACCTGCAGCAGAGCGAGTCGACGTACAAGCAGAAGCTGGCGGCAGTGGAGGTGCGCTGGGCCTGCTGTGCATGATTTGGAGGGGTGGGGAGGTGCGCTGGGCCTGCTGTGCATGATGTTGAGGGGTGGGAGGTGCGCTGGGCCTGCTGTGTGTGCGTGGGGTTGGACGAGGTTGGGGCCAGGCGCTGCACAGGTTGCTGCACAAGGGGGAGTTGGGAGGGTGGGAGGTCATGAATGGGCGGGCAGTGAAGTACCGTAAAGTCGACATGCATCGGGACACCCGTTGACTGCGCTTGACCAGCGTTTGTGGGAAAGCTGGTGAGACACAACGGCGTTGTTATCATGCTCCTGTGCTCACCTGGCCCCTTGCAAAAACGTACACCTCCCGCCCCCTCTACTCACCTTGCAGGTCGACCTGACTAGGGCACGGACACCCACCCGTGTCGCAGGCAGTCCTATGCCTTCGCATCCAAACCACCTCCTCCCCACATTGTTTCGCTTCCCCTATAACTCTCTCGCAGGTCGACCTGACCAAGGCGCGTGCGTCCACCGAGGCACTCTCTGATGCCCTAGTTGCCTTGAGTTCCAACCCATGCCCCCCCATGCTCCTCTGCTCTTGCAGGTCGACCTGACCAAGGCGCTGCCCCTCGCCAGCTAAGAGCAAGCATCCAAACCGCCTCCTCCCACAATGTCCGCCTCCCCTATAACTCTCGTGCAGAGTGATCTGACCAAGGGGCGTGCGTCCACCGAGGCTGAGCTCCATTCATGTTGTCCCCCCTTGCCCGTCTGTCCCTATTCTTCAAGTCGTTCTCTCATCCCTCACCCCTCGCTTGTCGACCTGACCAAGGCGCGGGCGCCCACCCGGCAAGAAGCAGGCAGTCCAATACCTTCGCATCCAAACCACCTCCTCCCACACTGTCCGCCTTCCCTAAAACTCTGTCGCAGGTCGACCTGACCAAGGCGCGGGCGTCCACCGAGGCGGAGCGGCGTGCGCGTGAGGACGCCGCCTCTGCGGTGGCCAAGCTGGAGGGGGCGGTGAACAGCGTGCGGCAGGACATGATCCAGGCGCAGGAGGCGTCCAACAAGGTGGGGCGCTGGGGGGGAGGAGGCACGCACCTCATCTTGCTCATCTTGTCTTGGTGCGGCAGGAATTGACCTCGGGGCATTCAAGACTGTGCTGTACCCTTGGTGTGGTGTGGTGGTAGTTGGCTCCTATATGCGGCAGGACATGATCCGGGCGCAGGAGGCGTCCAACAAGGTGGGGCGCTGGGGGGGAGGACGAGGAGAGGAGAGGGCGGGGTGTACCCAGTAGTGTACCCCTCTTGGGGCTTTACATGCGGCAGGACATGGTGCTGTATGCGCGGGAGGCGGCTAACAAGGTGGGGCGCTGGGGAGGAGGAGGAGGAGAGGGCGGGGTGCAGCCATGGGTTGCTTAGGACGAGGAGAGGGCGCGCTGCATCCCTGTCACGTGCGACGGATGGATTGCACCCCTGTTGTTGGTGCCTGCCAGTGCCTCCTGTGTGCGGCCGGAGCTAGACCATGTGCAGGCGGCCTCAAACGGGGGGGGGCGCTGAGGAGGATTTCCATGCACCCGTGTACTGCTGTTGCTGTGCGTCTCCTGGTTCGGTCTGGCATGAGATCCAGGCGAAGGCCGCCTCCTCCCTCACACTACAGGGCAGGCGCGGCATCGGGTGCGCCACCGCCCACCCCTCTGGCTTGTGGGCAGCCCACTCCCCCCCTCTCCCCTCCCATCCCTCTGTGTGCCGCATGCTGACTGCTGGAAACTCACACCCGTCCTCCCTTGCCCTCCCTCTCTATGCTGCGTGCCGCGTGCAGGCCGTCCAGGACCTCAGCATCGAGCGCTCCGCCCGCCTGACGGCTGAGCAGAACGTGATGAAGCTGCGGGGGGAGCTGGACTCCATTGCGCAGGTACATTTATATTTCTTTTCTTTCCAATACTGGTTACTATGGGCTAGTGAGTGAAACAAGGCTATATTTAGTACCACGTCATCTCGGGTCAGGGTGCATTGCTTCAAAACGGGGGGTGGGGCAGGGTGGATGTGATGCAAGTGTAGGGGGTCAGGCAGGGTGCAAGTGTGCATGTGGATGCGGCGAGCTCGCTTGAGGTGTGTTGAAGATACCTGAATCAGATGCAGTGTGGCGATGCGGCACGTGCAGCGCAGGCGCCTGCCGACGGCTCTGGATGCTCGTCCCGGACCCCGCAGCCCCTGCCAAATGCTGTGGATGGTCGTGCCGGGCCCCGCAACCCCTGTGCCCGACTGCCTGCCAGGCGCTGTGTGTGGCCCCCGCAGCCCCTCCTCCTGACTGCCTGCCGAGCGCTGCATGCCCCCTACCCGCTCGATTGTTGCAGGCTGAGGAGGCGGCTCGCCAGCAGGCGGCTGTGTCTCTCAAGGCGCTGTCCTCCGAGTACGAAGCCGCCAAGGTGGGTGCGGATATGCCAATCGACCGGTCTCAAAAGTCTGAGCTTTTTTAATCCTCGCTTGGCTCGGGGATGGAGGTGGGAGAGGGGCTTGCTGAGAGTGGGTGGGATTGGCACATAGTGGGGGGCAGCCTGGGGGGTGCTTGAGAAGATGCCCGATCAGGTGCCCTCCGAGTACGAAGCCGCCCAGGTGTGTGCTGAGTAAGGAGGGCGGTTTGCGGGTGTGTGCTGGTTACCGGCCAGGTGGGTGCTGGACGGCAGGTAAGGTGTGTGGCGGCTAGGCGCGTGTGTGTGTTGATGTGGGCGTGGCTGAGTTGGGTGCTGACCTTCAGGAAGATATAGGTGGTACCCAAGGGTGCAGGGCACGCTTAAACTCCGTGCTATGCGCCCCGCCTCGCCCTGCCACGGAAGAAGCTCAACCTCAAGATTTGCTCTGCGCCCGTGGACGACTGTCAATTCGCTGACGAAGTGCCCCCTTCCGCGTCTGCGTCTCCCCAAACCTGCAGGCGCGCCTGTCTGAGATCCAGGCAGCCAAGCCCCGCAAGGCTTCCCAGGGCTTCGCCGTGCCCAAGAAGGCCGCGCCCGCCGCCCCCAAGGCCAGCGCAGCCAACGGAGCCAGCGCGCCCGACAAGGCCCAGGCCCCAGCTGCCGCTGCCGCTGCTGAGCCGGCTGCCGCGCCTGCTGCTGCGCCCGCTGAGCCTGCTGAGCCCGAGGCTGAGGAGGGCGCGGAGGAGGAGGAGGCTGCTGCGCCGGCTGCCGCTGGTGCCGCTGGCGCCGCTGCTGCTGCTGCGCCTGGCGAGGCTCCCAAGAAGCGGGGGCGCAAGAAGAAGGTGGAGGCGGAGGCCGCCCCAGCCAAGTCACAGCAGTAGAGGATGTCATCATGCTGCGCTGAGGTGGATGCTGTGCGCCCCCTGGCGGGCAGTAGAGCTCGGTGACGCTGCCCTCTCGTGCCCAGCACACGTCCCAGCCAGTGGCTGGACGTGGTGAAGCTGTTGCTGGCACCACCAGCCTCTGGACATCCAACACTCGCTCATTCCTTTCAACCGTGGTGCTGTGCCTCGCCCTGTTCATGTTGCCTGGACTCTCCTCCTTTGGCAGTTTTCGAGTTTGAGGGCAGCGATTCTTAGTTTTCCCGCCCACACCATGCCTGCCCGTGTCCTCTACACTTTCGTTATGCATACGCTTGTTGTTATCCGCACACACCCCTGCGTTGTGCTGCTGCAGTGGTGGCTTGGGAGCAGTGCCGTTGCTTTCCGTAGCTCGTCGCCCCTCGACCACTCCCCGTGGCAGCCCGTGCTCTTTGGGAGCTTTGGATTCCCTTGTTTGGCACACCATTTTGTGCTCTACCTTCCTCGGTAATTATCGGACAGGCAAGTCAAGCAAGCTGCAGCAAGGGGCGGCTCGAGTGCAACGGCGGGGCAGGAAAGGGAGCACCCAACCGCTGCTGGCCGAAGTGAGTGCCCACACGTCTCCCTCAGAACAGGTGCCACCCTCCCTCTGTGTTCTCTTTGTCCCTGCCTCATTCGATGTGTGCGCTCGGTGCATTTCTCACGGCTTGTTACAGCCGATGGATAAAGGGCAGAGGGCAGCAGAGGAGAGCACGGGAGGGGAGCAGAGAAGAGCTGAGCTGAGCAAAAAGGACACAATGCGGAGGTGACTGCGTGTCACCTTCCTGACATCATCACACCATGCCGGCGGCGGTGACGGCCTCGGTCTTGGCGATGAAGGCAGAGGTGGCGGCAGGGTTTGCAGTGGCGATCGCGGTCAGGTTGGTGGCGCGGGGAGCGGGGGAGGGTGCGTCAGCTTGTGCCTTCTGGCAGCAGGTGGTAGCGGGGCCGGCTGCGGGATGGGTGGAGCAGGAGCAGGGAGGGACAGGGCTCAGGATGAGATTGACCGAATGACGTGCAGGGACGCAACATAGGCGTCGGCAGCGCTTTCCTCTGGCCCCTCTCCACCACAAGCAGTAGCAGGCTCACCGTGGGCGGGGGTCTGTGCGTGCAGGCCCAGCATGACCATGATGACCAGGCTGAAAATGGAGCACAGGAGGGTGCCTGCAAGGAGGGGCGGTGCGGGGGGTGAGGGCAATGGTGGGTGCTGGGGGTGAGGACGGTGGTGGGTGCTGGGGGTGAGGACGGTGGTGGGTGCTGGAGGTGAAGACGGTGGTGGGTGCTGGGGGTGAGACGTTGGTGGGTGCTGGAGGTGAGGACGGTGGTGGGTGCTGGGCAGGCAGTGCGCAGGGCACACTGGCCTGCGATGCAAAGGACTTGCAAGCACCTGCCGCTATGCCGCGCCAGCACCCAACAAAACCAAGTGCACAAAAGGCAAGCACCCAACAGCCAGCCAGCCACCCACCTGCCAGGCAGCAGTCTGTGCCGCGCACGGTCATCCAGGCGGAGGCGTGCAGGTTGGCGTCAGCAAACACGTAGTGCTGCATGAGTTGGGGTAGGATGTGTGAGGGCCGAAGTGAGCGCGTTGGCAGCTTTACCCACTTCCACCCTTCCCCACACACACCGAATTGGGTGCATATCCTTCCCACTAAATTCCCACCCTCCGACACACCCACCAGTGCCAGGTAGCGGTCCACCAGGGGGATGAGAAAGGAGGTGACGACGGTGAGGAGGGCCAGGGCTGCCAGGGCGGTGCGGGCGGCGCGCCTCCAGAAGAGCGCCGCAGTGGAGAGGACCAGGCAGGCGAGGGTGGCGAAGAGCACGGCCCACTGCCAGCCTGCAGAAGGGTGGAGGGGTAGGGGAGGGGCAGGGCGTGGGCGGGTTAGTGGGTGCTGGGTGCGCCTCCCAGCTATCCCAAGGGTGGGACCCCGCACACGGCCTGCTCGATGAGTGCACGCTATCACTGTATTCTAAGCACCGCGCACAGCCACTACCTCCAGCTGTTGCCATCAGGACAGCTGACAGCTGTCAGCGTTGTGCCCGCCAGCCCGCCTCCCCACAACACCGCCCCACTTGCCTTGCTGCAAGGCGCACGAATTGTGGCTCGGGATGCCGGCGATGTCGAAGTAGGTGAGGCGGTCGAGCAGCGGCAGGTCTGCAGGGGAGGTGTGAGGGCGGGAGCGGACGGTCAAACGCGCCCAGCGGACGGTCAAACGGCAGCTGCCTGTCACCCTAAGCAACGGCCCCCACCTCACGGCGCGCCCCCACCACTCACCATTGGACGCGCAGGCGGCTTGCAGGGTAGCACAGCCGGCGAGCCAAATCGCCCACCCGGCGAAGGCCAGCAGCACAACTACCGTGCCGGTGTGCTTGCAGGAGCAGGTGTTCATGGTGGCGGGTCTGTGTGAACCTGGGGTGTGTGCGGTGGGGAATGGGCGTGATAATTGAATGCAGATAGGCGAGATAGGCGAGAATAGGAGAGTTAGGCGCGAACTGGAGATGCCCAGCATGCCCAGCACGCATGCCCAATTGAACGATCAACCCAGTTGGTTGCTGTGAGCACACCCATCGCGGAATGTGCATGTCATGAGCACCGCCGCACACAGCGCCACACTGCTGCGTCGGGCGGCAGCTCAGGCGGCGCCTCGCTTGCTGCCCTGGGAGCAACAGTGCAGCCGGGGATGGTCCAGCTCATCCAGTGCCGCCGCGCCCTGGGTGCTGGTCCAAAAAGAGAGCGGCGCCAGCACGACGGCCACTGGCGGCGGCGACCGTGGCGGCGTGCACCTTGAGCGTCGCTACGACAGCGGCAGCATTGGGGGGAGTGCTGAGCAAGCAGCCGCGCCGCGCTTCTCACTCAGCCGGCTGCGCCAAGAGGGGCTGTCGCAGCTGCAAGCCACGTTTCTGCCCAGGTGGGGCGGGCGGGGTGGGCAGCGGCGCCGCTTGGGGCTCGCATCGCAGCGTACCATTCATGCATGTTTAGTTGATTTTGAGCAGCACTAGGTGTGTGCTGAGAAGCGGGTTTGCAAAATTTGTCAGCCCGTATTCTGAAGGTGGCCAGGCAGGCGGCACTCACACTGGTTGCTTTGGTTGTTCTTGCAGTTGGCGCCAGCAGCCCTACCAAGTAACCACGCCACCGCCCTCCCGTTTGCAGTGGCTACCCGCAGACTGTAGCACCCGGCTACCTGCGCAACACACTCTGGCAGGCGGCGCACCACTGTGCCGGCTCCGCCAATGGAGGTCAGCGCGGGCAGCATGTGGGGAGGGCACGGCGGCGGGCAGACGCCGGCATGACACCCTTCCTGGCTGGCGTTGGGTGCGCATGTTCATGCAGCGCCTGCCAGGCCACGTGGTTGGGTCGGTGTGTTTATTCACCTTGTTCCAGGCCACGTGGCCTCCCTGCTTCCCCACCTCCCCTGCACCCACCAAACCTTCACCTGCTGCCCTCCTGCCCCCCCCCCAGCCTGCAGTGTTAGGCCCCACCCTCCCTTCTGCCTCCCTACCCTCCCTCCTCCCCGCCTGCAGTTCTGGCCTCCACCTTCCTGCTCTACTCTGTGGGACTGGGGGCGGGGGCGGTGCCCACGGCGGGCGCGCTGAACTGGGTGCTGAAGGATGGGCTGGGCCAGCTGGGCACGCTGCTGTTTGGCAAGACGATTGCCCACCGCTTTGACGTCTCCTCCCGAGCATGGTACCTGCTGGCATCAGCCAAGCTCAACCTGGCCATGGGGTGGGTGGGTGGGCGGGAGGGGCGGGAGGGATCTAGTTTACGAGGTGAGCTTGGCGTATGAGAGACAGGGGCTGGCTGCCTGAGTTCAGCAGGGTCGGGCGGACCACAGCAGCAGGAAGCGGCCTGGTGGCAGGTCTGCGGTGGAGAGCGGTGGGGCAAGCAGGCGGGTCGCTGCCGCAGGTTTGAAGCTCGGCACGGTCCGCATGGTGCACTGGGCGGCTGAGCGCCTGAGCTGCCCTGGCCTGCCGCCCCTCTTGCAAAGCACACACACAATCGTGTTCTCACCTTTCATTATACTCCCACTTCCACGCCCGGGGTAGGTCCCATCCCTGTACTGCTGTCCCAAACGACACACACTTATCTGACGTGTCTATCTTCTCCCTGCAGCCTGGAAATCTGCACCTTTCTGCTGCCCCAGTTCTTCCTCCCCATTGGCGCTCTGGCCAACGCCATCAAGGGGCTGTCATGGATGGCTGGGGGCAGCACCAAGTCCGTCTTCAAGGTATGCTGAGAGCACGCGGCTCAGCACTATTTTGTGGGTATGGGAGACGGGGTGCCGGCGAAGCCAGGGCTTGGGATCAGGGCGGCTGAAGGTACCATTGAGGTGCTTTTCAGGGCAGGAAGGCAGGGCAGGGAGGCGGCGGCAGTTACGCTGGAGAGCTGGGGTTGCAGGGGCGTTCAGAGGCAGTTCAAGACTGTGCGGGGGTCTCGGGCTTGTCTGGGCGGCACTCGCTGGCACTTTGTCGGACCTTCAAAGGGGCGGGTGGCTGATCTGCGTCCGGGCAGGACAGACAGTGCGGGCAGCACCGAACCCTGCCACCGCCGGCGCCCACCTGTCATGACCCCCTGTCTGTGAAAGCCACCTGTCATGACCCCCTGTTTGTGAAAGCCTCACGCACGCATTTTTAACTACGTGGCATCATACCCTGCAGGTCTCGTTTGCTGCGGACAATAACTTTGGTGACATCAGCGCCAAGGCCACCAGCCAAACCATTTTCTCATCAGTGCTGGGCACGTCCGTAGGTGGGCGGAAGCGAAGGCAGGAGTGGTGTTCAGGGTGCGGCAGGGAGTCCTGGGCATATTCGAAGCGTTGGGAGAAGGAGAGGATGGTGGCGCAGCGGCAAGGGCGGTGGGCGTGCGGCCGGTCAGGGCGGCTTCTAATTCATGGGCACGAATGCAGGCAGGGTGGGCCAGTGTGGCTCGGCTCGGCAGTCAACGAGTAGGTCAGTGCGCCGCCTCGCTGCCACACCCCCTCACCTCCTCTTCCTGCCTGCACCCACTTGGCACATGTATCCTGCGCCCTGCAGGCGTGCTGCTGGCCTCTCAGATAGAGCAGAATGTGGGGCTGGCGCTGGCCTGCTACGCCACCCTGTCCGCTCTGCACATGTGGACGGGGTACCAAGCGGTGAGGCTGGGCTGTCGCATGCTCTGCGCCTCAACCTGTCACTGCTGCTGCTGCTGCTGCTGCTGCTGCTCGGTCCAGGCACACTTGTGTGTTGCATGGCAGCAGCCGGCTGTGCAGCCGACCTTCTGCGTGCTTGCCTGCCGTCCCAGGCTGCCTGCCTGCCAGCCACACCCCTGCGCACCGGGCTCACCCAGCCCACCATACATGCCTTGCCCTGCTGCCCGTCCCTACAGGTGCGCTGCGTTCCGCTGGCCACGCTCAACCCCTCCCGGCTGGAGCTGCTGGTGCAGACATACCTAGAGCAGCTGCAGCCCGGGCAGGGACAGCGGCAAGGGGACACCCAGCAGCAGCAGCAGCAGCAGCAGCAGCAGCAGCAGCAGCAGCAGCCGCCGGTGCTAGGGCAGACGCGGTGGACCCCCGGCCATGCAGCGGCAGCAGGGCCCTGGCCCCAGGAAGAGGGCCATGCGACGGGCAGCAGTGGGGCTGGGGAGCCAGCGCAGCCGCAGCAGCAGCAGCAGCAGCAGCAGCAGCAGGCGGCAGAAGCGGCGGCAGCGGAAACGGGGGCAGCGGCGGTGCAGCTTCCCACCCCTGCTGAGCTGGCGGGAGATGACCCTGTGTTCCACAAGCCCTGGGTGTGTGTGGGCACCCCGCTGCAGACGCTGGTGCAGCACCTGGGGGGGCAGCTGGGGGAGCTGCTGCAGCAGCAGGTAGGGCAGCAGGCAGGACAGCAGGCAGGGCAGCGGGCAGGGCAGGAGCAGCAGTCCAGCGAGGGGGTGCAGCTAGAAGAACACGCAGTGCCGCCACAGCAGCCGCCGCAGCCGCAGCAGCAGCTGCTGCAGTTGCACATGCTGGTGCCTGCGGGCAGCAGCATGCACCTGCTGCTGCACGAGCAGGCCGCCGCCTCCGACTGCATCCTTGGCTTCCTGCACGCCTTTGTGCTCCAGCACGGCACCACCGGCAGCATGACGCCCGGCCTCAGCTGCGGCAGCTTCAACCGCTCGCCCTCGCGCCCTGGTTCCACCGCTGTCAGCAGCACCCCAGAGCAGCTGCGTGCAAGCTTGGCAGAGGCACGCCGCCTGCTGCCGGGGCTGCTCGCGTCTTTAGAGGCGGCGGGGTGGGACGATGAGAAGGTTGTGCTCGAGGCCAAGCGGCGCCGGGTGGTGTGGTGAGCGGCGCGGGGGGTGGACCGCCCTGCAGTGGGTGACAGCTGGCACCCCGGCTGCACCACCATCATCGCATACGCGGTTGCACATGTGAAGTACGAACTTCTTTCGTTTGTTGGCCCCAGCCACTGTCTTGTACCAAAGATGTGTGCACCCGTTACCTCTTAACTGCTTCTTTTGTCCTACATTTTGTTGGGGATTGGCCCCTTTTTGCTCTCACCCCGTTGCACTGCACAACTCGACCTTTCCTGACACGCCGGTCAACTTACACCGATCCCATGTGGCAACCTCACCACATGTCCAGGCCACCCTGCACCAGCCCAGAAGCCCCTCTGCCTGGCCTGCCTCTGTGCCTGCTGTCTGTGGGTGGATCTTGCACGACAGGGCTATGCTGGCAGCGGCATCTTTACAGTTAAACATCTTGCAACTCGAAAGCAGGGCTAAGTCTGGCTGGCACACGGGCAGGCACCCGCCGCTGCGTGCAAGCTCCCATCAAGGTAGTCGTCAGCACTGTGCTCTGCACATCCCAGTCAGAAAGTCAAACCTCACGTGTTGCCAATGCTGCCGTGCCCCGCTTGTGACTCGGGCTGCTGCCGAAAAGTGGAGATGTGCCGTGGAGGCTGCCTGGCGGCCGCCACGCTTCAACAACTGCATGCTGTCCGCCTGCCCGTCCCTGGGCACCGCAGCTTCCAGTCAACTGCTCCCAAGGGCCCCATCAGTGTCTGCCCGTCTTCCCCCAATCTATGCGGCGTCCGTGTGCCCGCCGCCCACAGGGCAGCACAGCAGCCACCTGGCCGGCGGAGCTGGTGCCTTGGCATCACAGCTGGCCGCTTGCATGGCCCAGCCTCAGGGCTGTGCAGTTGCCTTCTCGTCAAACACTCCCAGAAGGATGATGAGGGAGTAGACGGAGATGGTGGACATGAGAGAGCCAGCAAAGAGAGTCTGCGAGGAGGCAAGGTGGGGAGGAGGGGAGGGGGAGGGAGCAAGGGTGTGACGTGGCTACCCGTGGACAAACGGGTCACATGCAGGGACGCTTTGTGGTGGATGCCTTGTGGTGCATGCCTCGACAACTTCTCAGGGTTTGGTTCGTCCTGAAGACGACTCCTCTTTCAGGGGATGTGAAAAGCTGCAACGGCTAGATCTCCATTAGCAGGGACGATGGGCACTTGTTGAGATCTGAGCGCAGAGAGCAGCCATGCTTCAGATGGAGTGCAATGAGCCGCTGCTGCTTGCTGTAAGGGACCGTGAAGGGGGCACCAAGAATTCGTGCAAAGCGTGGCCCAGCGCATGGCCACCTCAACCTCAACCCACTTTGCGTTGTGGCGGCGGCTTGGTAAGCGGTGTGTGCACGCCACGTCAGCACACACCAGCGCTGGTCACATTATTCAATGAAGGGCAAGCGCACACAAGCGCACCTTGGCTCTGGAATCGGAGCTGCCGCCCTGGGGCGTAGTCTCCCACAGTCCCAGGAACGTGTCGCTGCATGAGGGGAGCAGGGCGGCAGGGTGGCCAGGGGCGTGTCGGCGGCGGCGAGGATGGATTGACTGCCAGCGTTCTGGCTCCAACCGCGGGCATGACAGGTGGCACTCACGATGGCACAGTTCCAAGCTGTGCTACACTGGGGCTGGAGAGCGCGGTTTGACTTGCGGGCACTGCGTTCTGAGGACACCCCGCTAAAGGCCCCGCCCTGCCACCCTGGCACCGCCCTGGCACCGCCTTGGCTGCGGAGGCTTGTGTGTGGTTGCCGCATCCCTCCCGTCCCGTCACAAACGCACCCAGTGCCCGGCAAATCAAAAAGCTTTTTTTTATAATGCTGCTACGATAGGCCTAATTATCAAGTCCTTTTTTTTTTTAATTCTAAATAAGTTTCTCACCAGGTGTACTGGAGCAGCACCACCAGGGGGATCAGCAGGCCGATCAGGCCCACGCGCCACTTGTGCACCTTCCCGGCCGCCAGGAAGGCGGGGACGATGAGGAGCATGAAGAAAGCGTACCACACAGTCCACCAGGCGTAGGAGTAGAAACGTTTGCAGGGGATGGGAGCCTGCAGGGGGTGGGGCAGTGGGGCAGCGGAGCGCAGGGGTTGCAGTGAGTGCAGTGCGCAGGCAAGGTTGTGCGGGGATTGGGTGGGCCGGGCGGGCAGGGAGGCGGGCAAGCACCCGGTGGGCCGGGCGGGCAGGGAGGCGGGCGGGCACCCCACACCAAGGACCAGGCCCAGCCCTTGCCAGCGCCACTGCCAAGCCTGGCAAGCCTGCCTGCGTGCCGCTCCCGTGCTCTTACCAGGTATCCAACTGTGCCGGCCACAGAAGTGACACGGCTAGTGCCGCAGTCCTGCGCGGTGAGAAGTAAGGGGTGAAGCGTGGGGTTGACCGAGAGGAGGTGTGCTGCAGAACCAGCCACGAACAACCTTCTCAGCGTGCGGCAGAACCCACAACGCACACTCTCAAGCGTGGCGCTTGCACATGCCCGCCCACCCATGCCTACACTTTGCAGCGCGCCTGCGCCAGCCAGCATGAGAATCCACCCCACAAGGAAGAGCAGCCAGGCCAGCCAGGCCCAGGCAGCGGAGGGCGCACGGACCGCCATCTGCGTTGTGAGCGGGCGGGGCGGGCGGGCGGGGTCAGGGCGGTATGGGTGGGCGCGCCGCGCTCTCTCTGTGGGTTGCTTCGGCTCAACCTCGGATATCATATCGACGGCACCGACAGCCGCCCAAGCACCTGCGGGCTGCAGCGCCTCACGTGGAAGCTCGGGTGTGCCGGCGATGACTGGGCAGGTTCACTTGTGTCAGAAACCCCTTGGACGGGATGCCAGAGGTTGTTTACGAACGATCGAAAGGATGTGCGCAGGTGCGGAGGCGACGCGGAGCCTGCACTGAATTCTTCTGTGCAGCGCCAAGCTGGCGCCGCCGCCCACAGGACAGCTGCTTCTTCTTCTTCTTCGCTGCTGCCCATCGACAAAACGATGCCGCAGGACATTCATTCGGATTTTGAATAGCACAACATACAGACCTGTTGCTGCTGGAGCCAAGCAAATGCGTCGTCCGGGCATGCACCGGCGGTGCAGGTGCCAGCAAAGCCTTGGTCAGGCAGCAGGTGCGGCCGCGCTCTGCTGGGCCGGTAGGAGCCGCCTGGCCTGAGGACGCAGGGCAGCAGGGGCGGCAGCGCTCTGCTGCGTCGTGACGGCAGGAGCCGCCTGGAGGGGGGATGGGGACGGGCGGGAGAGCCAGCGGCGAAGGCTGCCAAGAGCAACCTGAGCAGGGCGGCAGCGGCGGGGTGAAGTGCAGCCCCGCCCCAGTGTTCTTTCGGTCCTTCTGTCGCAGTGCCTGCCCGTCTCCCTGGAGAGCATGCCTTCGGTAAGGTGCTCTCGCCCGTCCTTCGGTGCTTTGCGCTCGCATCTCAGTGTTTCATTCATGCATTCATTCATGTGCGTTTGACTGGCTATCAAGTGAGCAGCGCAAGTATGTGCTGAACGTGACGATAACCTCGAGTCGGTCAAACTCCGCCGGGCACCATTGGGCGGAGGCCCTTGTTTGTTGCTCGTGACAGCCTTCTCAGGTTGTATTGGCCTGGCCTCCCGCTATCCCCCCTTACCCTCCACCCTTTCATCCAGGGCCACAGATTTTGACCTGCGGCAGTGGCGGGCACGGTCTTGACTGACTGACTGATGGTGGGTTACTCGTTTATTCAGCACAAACCAGTGCTACTTAGTGAATCACGTTCTTGTGGATTGACACATGAGAGGCTGTTGTTGCGGCAAAGCGCTGCGGCCGTGCCGCTTTGTGTGACGCCCTCACTGGCAGTGGCTCTAGCTCACGCCATGCTTCGTTGTTGAGATATCATGACTCCCTCTGCACTGCCCCTCTGCCTCCTCCACCCGCCTGCTCTGAACCGCCTGCTTATGTTCGTCCAGTGGCCCACCCCATCCCATTGGCTTGTGCGTCCGCCGCCCGCCAGCACCTCCCCCCCCACCCGCGCAGCTTGTGGCCGGCGCTCAGCGACATGCTGTCGCCCGCTACTGGGACCTGCTGCAAGACCTTTGTGCAGTCGGTACTGTGCCAGTTGCTTGGCGCAGCGAGGTACCTGCGGGCCACCCGTTCTTGTGCTGGGATGCCGGCGCCGAGCGCTGGCACCCGCACCACCTTTAGCGCTTTCTTTCTTTTCACTTGCTAGTGCTTGCCGCTTCTCCCTCGAGTGGGCCGTGACTTTTGGGCCCTCTGGGTGGGCT